>JAHLJT010004567.1:177204525-177530200 GCA_031308135.1 Acheta domesticus
ACGATTACGAAATGAAATAGTTGTTGAACCCGCAAAAATGTTTCCAATATGCAAAACCTTGAACACAGACACATACGCGAACTTTCTAAGAGCCACGGACACACCAGACTACCCGGCTGTTTGCGTACGAAAGACACTCTCAACGCTTCGAAAAGAAAGCTGAACTTTGCAATTATCGAAACTTCAGTGGTTTGATAATCAGGCGTATGCCTTAATGTGAAATAAAATTTCGAAAAAGAAAACATTGGGAGACGTCCAGGTTTTGTAAAGTCGCCAAGAAGCTTTCCGCATTATTACGGTAACAATACCTTGTCCATACAAATTTGGCAAAGCCTGAACCTGTCTGCTTATAACAATAATTATAATTATTATTAATATTAATTATTATTTGATTATATTATTATTATATTAATAGTTTTTTTCGCTTAGAAATTGACAAAAAAGCAGTCTATGACTTGGTGAGAGGTGCCAATGGTTTCGTTACAAACCCTGGAACTTGAAAAAACATTCAAAAACAAAGAAACAGTTTAGATATTGACTGAAAATGCGAATATTTGATTATGTTGTTACGCCTGTTCTCACGCGTACTGACTGAATGCTCATACACTGTGCATAATTATTTGTGACGCAGCTGATGTCTTGAGACAGAAAGGCACCTAGAAAAAGGACGCGCGCCTTTAAATATTTGTTATTCACTGTTGCGTTATGGAATTCAGAGGCGTATCTACTGTATGGCTGACATTGCGCGTGCCATGGGGGCTACTCACAAACGGCGCTATTTCGAGAACACCCGCTACAACAAATAACAACAGCCCTAATTTGAAGTATTCTGACAGGGGCGCAAATTATATGCTTGCCATGAGCGCTTGAATGCCTAGACGCGCCTCTTTTGGAACTGCAATATTTTTAATATTCTTGGTACGTAAAGAAAGATTGTACTGAATAAGTACTATACTAACAAGATATAAAGCATATACTAACAAGAAATAAAGCATATCTAAGAACACGTTACTCAATGAATAATGAATCATTAGGACGTGTATATTTTGTAAAAGACTTAGGTGTTACTATTCAACATAATTTGACTTACCATAAACACATATTTAATATTACTAATGATGCATTAAAAAATATTGGCTTTATTATTCGAAATTCCAAAAATTTCAATAACACCTCAAGTTTAATACTCCTCTTTAATTGTCTTGTGCGCGCCAGATTGGAATACGCTTCAGTTATTTGGTCTCCTCATTGCATATTACTAAGTAACCAAATTGAAAAAATTCAAAAACGATTCTCGAGGTATTTATACTACAAAAAGTTCAATCAATCTGCTTATGAAGATGCTTATACTATCTTAGTTAAAGAATTCAATATAACTACTCTTGCCAATAGAAGAGTCTTTGCTGAACAATTGTTCTTATTTAAAATAGTTAATGGTCTATCAGATAGCAGTGAATTGCTGTCACAATTTTCATTTAATGCACGAGTATCAAATTTAAGAGGACGAGAATTATTATATTTCAATAAACCAAATACAACATCTCACAAATATTCACCACTCTTGAGAATGTCTTCAAAATTCAATGAATTCAGTAGAATGTGAGATTTATACTTTAGTTTTTCTTTGCTAAAATATAAACATAATTTAAATAAAATATTGAATGATCACTGAATGTGGATTTATTGTGTTAAGTATTGCTCGCTATTATGTTCCGATTATTCTGTAGATGCGTTTTCCATTTTTGTATTATTATAATTTTTTTACTAATTTCTGTTCCTTTTTTGTAATGGCTGTTTTGAAGATATGTTTCCATTTTTGTTTATCTTACTGGTGTGTTATGTTTTATCAATTTTGCAAAAAGATGTATTATTGTAACTGGACTTCTGTAATTTAGTTTTGTTATTTCATTTGAAACTTTTTATTATTGTGTATGTTTTGTATATTTTTCCTAGTAATGCCTACTGTAATTGGGGCTTTGCCCTGTTGTAGGTAATTAAATAAATAAATAAATATTAAAATATGACTGCAAGACTTGTAATGACTGCTTTTGTTAAAATATTTTATTTATTGTAGTGTAAAACGAGTGTTTTATTTATTGTTAAATTTCGTGTTTGTATTTTGTAAGTACTTTGAATGGTTTTATTCAGCACCGTTTTTGTTGCTGCGAGCCAGTAATATATTATTTTTCTTTATCATTTTTTCACATAAAATTATATTTTACTTTGTATTAAACATATTTATAGGTCATTATTAATATATTATATTATCATTAATTATTTTTACCATAATCATTATTAACGGTATTTTATATCTGAATTGTGTAGTCTACTTTTTTGTACTTCATTATCTGAAGTTATAATTATAAACATTAATTTTATTGATATTTTAATTACATTTTATTTACTTATTTATTTGAAACTGCAGTTATTCATTTTCACGACTTCCAAGATCTGGCTGCCACGGAGCAATGCGTCGTTTAATAAAAATTCCGAGCTTAAGCACCAGAGCTTCGCAGAGAGGGCACGATAATGAAGCAGAAAACCTCGATGAAATTAAGATAGCGCTGACGTCCTCCAAGGAAACTGCCGCATCGTTGCGTTCTGCACGCCACGTCTCGGCAGGCGCCGCGCGCAGTCTTTTTATCCACTTCGCAACAGCTTGTTCGGGTCTCTTAAAACGGCCTCGGGGAGAAAAAAAGGCATTATTTGTGAGGGGCTTTTTTCTGTTATCCATAAGGGTTATCGGAACATTTATTCACTGTAATGAGCTTTAGAGACCAAATAAATTTATTGATTTCCTTCCAAATATTTAGGAATTGCAAATTTGGACTAAAATTATCTGAACTTTTTTAAAAACAAAATTTGCAATAAATATCTATACATTTTCAGATTAAAACAAGAAAATGGGACTATTGGCACATTTATTACTTAATGTCATTGAATTTTTCATTAAATGAAATGTTCACAAAGATGGTTTCATATTAAATATATTTAAAATGAAGATAAGTGATGTTAATGTTGTTAGTAATGTTTTGGTAATGTGTCAATATTGCATTTTAAGTTTTTTTATATTAAGTACTTAATTATTGATAAATGGAACGAAAAGTTATAAAAAGATACATTCTTCTGCTTAAGTCAAAGCATTTGGGAAACAAGTATAACGTACAAAGAAAAGTTAAGTCTCAAAACATGAAAATATGACTTTCTTAAGTGAGTTCATATTTTTAGCTATCTTCCAGGGTTTTACTATTAATAGTATGTGTTTTCAGCTAAACTTTTTTTTTTAGAAATATGCACCTTTGTACTTGGTTTAATCAACGCCTTGGCAAATGATAGAAACGAAATTTTTACTTTCCATGGGATAGAAATTTGGGACAAAAGGTGATTATGTGCAATAATGCAATAGTGCATTATTTGAGTCTGTACTGTTGGATATTAAGAGGTAATATTCAAGAAAAATCGCCTTATTAAACTTTCTTACATCGGTTCTGGAGAGCGTTTTTACCAGATTCCAAGAACTTACGAGTTAGATTAAATATGTTTAAATACTTTTGTTTTGAAAAACAATAACACAAAGGAAATATGCTCCTATTTTCTTAGCTAGATTGTGCAAACAAAACTAAAGAGGAATTTTTCATTAGACAACAATATTCTTAAAATAACATAAAGTAAATTTAATCCAGTATGTATATGATAGAATAATCATGTTCCTTATCTATAATTAAAAACATTCGCTGCCTATTTGACACCCATTTTAAAACACTATTTAGAATGTTCCAAAACGAACACACTTGTGCATCACAAGTGTAAACTAGTAATGCGAATGATATCAGAAATATCTCTCAAACTGTCACAAAATAACTTAGCATTTTACAATGAGACAATTTTGAATCTTTGAAGTGTATTTCCTTCATCAGCACTCAAATACTAAGCAGAGATTATTCCTTCTAAGGATTAAAAATGTATGAAAAATAGGCGTTAATGTAATTTGAAGCAATAGACAATTTGCTGTTTATTAGGAGTTCAGCGCCCTGTGAATATAGACATTCAGGAGGAAGTGATATATGCTCACAAAACACTTATGAGTACTTGACTGTAGTTTGCTCATAATCAAGACCATTGGCCCTTTTATTACGCTTTCTCATTGGCTTCATATATTTTCACAGAACTTTCTCTCCTTTTCACACGAGAACATCTTTGAGCTAGTTGTGGGAATTTGTGAAATATGTACTCTAAACTTTATTATCCACAAAGTCGCATTGCATTTCAGTAATTTAAGTCCCATTTTAATCACTGACAAGGGAGGTGGTGTTGAAATGGACACTTTATGGAACATTCCTAGTATAACTCATGACACAAATCATACCGTGAGGACATTTTATAAGTCGCTAGCCGTTGGAGAAATCTCTCTCAGCCTCTGAGTTATCGCTGAGACAATCGGATTGGTTACAATGGGATACAGAGGGTAGTACACTATTTTGCATTACCGGTTACGCCATTTAATATGTAGTTATAAGGATAGTTCGAACTTGGCCGCCGGGTATCTTTGGGAAATAAGTCTCCAATTTATCCCAAACAGATATTCATATAATCGAAACTCTGTGTAATGTCTTCAACTGTTTCAATCTTTCCTTACACCTGCTTTCTGACTGGTAGAGCTGCTGGGCGGGAGGATATTAACCTGAGAGAGGTGACGCGGGGTCTCTTGTGACACCACGTAACTTTGAATAGATGCAGTTACCTCATTTTCCGAATCAGAAGCTTTATATTTCACATGCCTTTTACCACATTCTTTAGCTCTTGTCTGAAAGATTTCCCAAATTTGATATGTAATAATTCATTTACAAATATTTTTGAAACCAATACAAACATCTTAAATTTCGTACTTTTTCTAAGTTGTGATGAATGGTTTTAAAGCATTTTCAATAAATTCTTTGTTTTTTGTGAGACAATGTTAGAAAATAAAACTTAATCAGTTTTCTGATACCTTTGTCGTTGAAATATTCAGGAAAATGTAAATGGAATAACAACATAAATTGAAAGATAAATGATAATTTTCCCCTTTTATTTGTTTCAGTTCCCCATTTGCATGTTTGTTTATAAAAGTGCATTAAGTTAATACGACCTTATAAATGATTGATAATTATTAAAATAACTAATTTTGCAGTTATTCCTTGCTAAATATAGTTTTTTAAAGAAATAACTGAAAGGGTTCAGAAATGACCCCGTGCCACCTTTAATGCAACTCTGGCAACCGCCACCTCTCCAGGGTTAAATGATATCTATTTAATCGGCATTGCCAGCTCAGGGCAGCGATTGATGTCACTACTGTGCTTCTGACTGGGAGGTCTTAGAATTCGGGTCTCGACTGTGGTAGGATTTTCGACACTAGCTATATTGCTAGATCGGTACAAGAGCCGCGCGCGATATTTCCTTCTTCTTCCTTGTCCTACCTTTCACATACCACACTACACTTCCCGCCCAAAATCACTAATCAATCATTCCATTCAGGCTGCTGTCCTCTGTACCTAGAGAT
Source organism: Acheta domesticus (assembly GCA_031308135.1). Classification (NCBI taxonomy): domain Eukaryota; kingdom Metazoa; phylum Arthropoda; class Insecta; order Orthoptera; family Gryllidae; genus Acheta; species Acheta domesticus. Next base: position 177,210,062 of record JAHLJT010004567.1, read on the forward strand.
TCTAATCGCTAGCCACAAGGAGCGCTACCGTGAACCCCGCCTAAATGACCATGTTTTCCCGCCGCTTGTTAGTGCCATTCGGCTATAACTGACGCTAAATAGTACCAATGTGACTCATAACGACCAGTCTGTCAACGAAGTATTTGAAATCACCTTAATTTTTGAAATAATATACTCACAGAAACATCATCGATCAGAGAGTAAGATCAGAGGATTTGAGCCTTCAATCGTAGAATACTGCGGATTCATCATGATCTGCTGAAAAGAGTGGGGCAGATTTTGTTGGGACATGTCTGGAGTGTATAGAGGTCAAGAGGCTACAGTTTGAGCAAACATATTTCTTTACAATGATGCCAGTGCATATGATACTCCTTACGACCTTGTCTGCAATGTATTAACAAATTGATGGTAAGGTGATTGTGGCGATATACGATGATTGGAATAATGATATGTTTGGGAAATGTTACATTGATTAATTTGTTTATGATTTTAGGCGCGTCAACTACTGAGGTCATTAGTCCCGTAAGTCTACTGGGTGTTTTCAAAATCAGAATGTGACAGTGATGTCGCCCCCCGCTGGATGGCGAGATCCGGCGCCAACCTATCGTCGCCTAGCGGGATTATCCCCAACCAGGTATCTTCCACCAGTAGGGCACCGCCCCAGACGGGACTAGCTCTAAGCTCCCGTCTGGTCTCTGGCATGTGTGGTACTGTAGTGGATGCTAGTTTAAGTGTATGTGTATGGGGTAAGGACAGGAAAAGGAAGAGCAAGGAAAGATCCGCGCTGTCCGTGTCCTCTTTGTTAGGGTACTGTGTCGGCATTCGCCTGGTGTTGATCGGAGAAACCACGGAAAACTACCGATCAGAGCAGCCTGCTGCTAGAATTCTCCTCCAGAAAGCGACTGAATTAGAACTAGCTGACCAGCTAGTGTCGATAATCCTGCCACCGTCGGGACTCGAACCTAGGACCCCCCCGGTCAGAGGGACTGCAATGACATCAGGTTGATGCACTGAGCCAACTCTCCCGGTGATACATGTCGGGAAAGCATTGGGGGAGAGGAAGCACTGAAGCCATAACAGTGCACTTCCCGGCCAAGGAAGACTCGTCGGCTGAGAGAAATATTTTCGCGGCTCTCCGCAACTTTTAAAACGTCCTCTCTGCACTGGTACGACACTGTCAAAATCCTACCGTAGGACGTCGTGTCGGGGGCTTACCTAATTCCTTGGTGCCGTGCGGCAGGACGGAGAGGTTCCAGTCGAATCCGCCGAACGTGAAGTAGGTGGACTCGAACTTCTGCTGGCTGCCCTTGCCCGAGCACGAGCCGGGCGCGGGCGCGGCCGACGAGCTGCTGTGGTGGTGGCGGTGGCGATGGTGCGACGAGTGCAGCGACGAGAAGAACGACTGAGGCACTCGGAACTCCGTGTCGAACACCGTCCGTACGTGGCCCATCGTCAGCTCCAGCTGTGACGTCGCAAACAAAGATACGAACTCGTCAATTTATTTTTATCCACTTGGATTATGACGAGTCGTGTATATTATATTATAAGCATATATATTATGTACGTATGTACTTGGCGCAACGTTCCGTGAACGGGCTCAGGCCTACCGGCGAACGTATATATTTCATAACGTTTATATAAACGTATATATTATATTAAATGTAATAAATTAAATATTATATTCTATATTATACTATAAAATTAAACTTTTTGAAATTCAGATCAGTTTCTTAATACGTATTATTTATTTCATGGCCACCTATTTACTACTGAAGATTAGTTTTGTAATAAGTATTTTTCTAATATTTCATGAGTTGTTGTTAACTGCTAACATCAGTCCGTTACCTTCCCAGGATGAATAGTCCAATTTATTGTATACTTAATATAAATTCGATAATTATTTTCAATCAATGTAGATTGTAGTTTGAAATAACTTCAAAATAATGTGATTACTACTTGCACAACGTATCCTCAATGTGGAAATGAAGCATCTTTTTTGAGTAAGTTTTCAATTTTTTTAAAATACTTCGAAATAAATCTAAACGTTTTAATTTTTACTGAAGTTTGGTATAATAGAGGTCTAGCATGTGTGCAATTTTCAGATTTTTATCAGGTCTCTCAACAGAGATATTACAGTTCAAAATTTGGAAAAAATCCAAAATTCCAATTTTCAAGAGGATGTAATTTTCAAGGAGTACGTTATACACCAATGATATTTTATAAAAAGTAACTATACTGTTGTGTGTAAAAGCACAGAAAAAATTATGGCTTAGATTCTATTCCTTCTTTGAAAAATTACTATCTGAAAATCGAATTTCGTTCATTCGCGTTCCATAGATTTGGTTGCAAATATTTTCCCCCAAAAATAGAAAATAGGTAAATAAAATTTCGATGTGCAGGCGAGAGTATAGTGAATCGAATCCTTTTTATTGTAGAATGCTAGAAGAAGCTAGAGCTGTGTAATTTAGAAAAGAGTAAATGTCTGCGAACGCGAAAAATGGTAAACGGCGTGAAACAAAAATAGCTGCTACTTGTAAACCAGGTACAATAAAAAAAGTTAAAGATGTTATTCAACAGCCAAAACAAAAGGAAATTTATGTACAAAATAAGAATTTTTCGAGCGACCTGTGCTGGACCACTTACAATGAATTGACCCGGAGGGAGAAGCGCTAAGAAAAATCGGATAGAAAAAGGGATAAGCGTTTTGAGATAAACCGCCCTGATTGGTGCAATTTGTAAAGTATCGTTAAACACTATTGGTTTTAATTTCACGAGTGGAGTAGCCGAAGTAATTTTCCAATTTTGAACACAGCTTCCTGCTTGACAGGAACTCATCCTGCGTTAGTGTTTGGCAGATCTACATTCTGACGCAATCACGAGATTTACCTGCCAAACACCAGTGCAGAATAACCAAATGGTGCAGCAAACTAGTATCGACGTCTGTTAATATATTGGATGTTAATACTACTACCTTTGAGTTGCTTGCTTGTGTAAAGTAATATTTGGATAGTACCTGTCGCTGAAGAAGACCTGGATGGTCAAGGTGGCTCAGCGTTTCGGTCTGCAGGGTCGCGGGTTCGAATCTCACCTTGGGCATGGTTGTTTGTACCTTGTTCCTCTTGTACGTGTTGTCGCGGAGAGCGTCAAGTTCTGCTCCAGATCAGAGGTGCTGGCAAGTATTTTAGTGTCTAGAGCAGGGCCGTCAGACGAACGAGCACGCGAATGGCCTTCGCAAAGTTTTGGGGCACGCGGCGATATCAGCTTAAGTCACAAGTGTCACAGGCCGGATGCAGGAGTGAGAAATCTTCATGCGAATGCAGCGGGTTGGTCAAATACACGGATTGGTATATCATAGACATTTATTAAATTTTACCAACTTTTAATGGAAGTTGATATGTAAACAGAAACTACAGTTATAGAAGGATTGATCATTACACCAAGCAAACAACGATAATATTTACTTGAAGAATGCTGTATATGAGCTCTATTAACAGTAATTATAAGTCATTTAAATGAATATTTTTAAGAAAAAATATAACCCAAAATATATACTATATCAAGATAAGTATTAAACAACATAATTTCAGAAACACATTGTCACTATTATTGACAATAAACATTTAAAGAAATATGATTTGCATATCTTTTGAAGGAAAAATCACGTGATAAGCACTTAAAAAAATATAGCGTAATGAGAAACGTAACACTATTTCTGGATTTCTTATAAGCTAAAACTTAGGTCTAAATTAAATAATAAAACTTACTATTTAGAAGTTTCACCACGTGTTTTGCCGATCTTCCCCAACAAAATTTTTATAATATCCATGGAAGATTTTGCAACGCTTTTTAACACTGCTCTTTTTGTTATTAAATACTTTCCGCATATTAAACAAAGCTCATCACCTTCGCGCTCACTGCAGAAGAAATCAAGAGCCCACTGGGACAAACGTGTTATCTTCTTGCGTCTCATTACTGCCTACCGTGCAACCCTGAGAAATTGGAGCGCGGACTTCCCTTCGCCGCGGGCACTGCGTGCCCTTGCAGAGCGCAAGCGCACTCCGAGCACGTACTGCTCCGTTTGACAGCTCTGGTCTAGAGCAGGGGTCCTCAAACTACGGCCCGCGGGCCACATGCGGCCTGCCGAGGACATTTATACGGTCCGCCGGGTTTTTATGCTTTAAAGAATTTTTTTCTTAAAATCCGCACTTTTTTTATTATGTGTTGGGGTGTCTAGGAGTGGCAAAAAAATCGATGGTTTTAAATCAACAAGTTTGTTGATTAATTTTACTTGCTTTTAAATATTGTATTTATTCCGGTTTTCATTCTTCACTTCAAAATAAGATATGTCGGTGTGTATAAGAATTTGTTTATAGTTTTTGTTTTTACTATAGTGCGATTTTTCTAACCCTGCCTCTCAAGGCCTGTCTTCACGATGGAATACGTCACAGTACCTCGAGTCTTTCTCAGTCATGCCGCTAGATATCGCATGATCGTGACCGTATCAAGCAGTGCTTGCGATCATGCGACATCTAGCGGTAGGACTGAAAAAGACGCGAAATGCCGTGCGATCGGCTAAAGAGGCTTGAGAGACAGAGTTAGAAAAATTGCACTATATAATCCGGCCCTCCGACGGCCTGAGGGACAGTGAACTAGCCCCGCGTTTAAAAAGTTTGAGGACCCCTGGTCTAGAGTATGGTCGAATATGCGCCCCATCGGGACGTAAAGAGTAGCCAACTGTCGTCTGGAAAAAGTCCTAGGAAAAAAAAGTAGCTGAAATCTCACCTGAAACTCTCCATTGGTGTCGGTGAAGTTGCGTGCGTAGAGATCGGAGACAGGAATGTAGTTGCGGTTGCCCTGGGCTGGAGCGTCCGCGGAGAACTTCACCTGCTTGCCCGAGAAGGCCTCGTTCACGCTGAAGTGCTCGCGGTTGAGCAGCGTGAACGTGAAATCCACGTACACGCGCATTCCCTCCGACGGGTTGCGCCACACCAGATACACGCCCAGCACCTGCGCACGAGACGACAAACGGATGTGAGCTTGCTCTCTACAGGGTGATTCAAAATTACCTTCCAACTTACGATGGCTCAAGGCATCAACTGATGTTACTCTAAGCGGGATGGTCGAGTGTTCGAGATATGATTGTGGCAGAATTTTCGACCCTAGCTAGATAGCCAGGAATTCAGCCGCTGGAGGAGAATAAACGGGTAACGGACCGCTCGCGATCTTTCCTTCGTCTCCCTTGTTCTATCCTCACACTTTGTACCCACACATACGCACACTCACTTACATGCACTGCTCCACAGCACATGTAGGGAGACAAGAGGAGGTCTTAGAGCATGCCCCGGCTGAGGCTTCTGATTGATTGCCTTATTAGTGATTCCAGGCGCGTCAACTGCTAAGGTCATTAGTCCCGTAAGTGTAGGTTATATTTTTATAGCAGGAGGTGGCTGTCATCTTCCCCCACTGGATGGTGATATCCGCCGCCGACCTATGTCGGGTCGCGGAGATTTTCTCCAATCAGGTATCTCCCACTAGCGTGGCACCCCCCAGCCGGGACAAGTTCTATGCTCCTGACTGGTCTCCCAGTAAGTGTGGTGGAGTTGTGCTTGTGAAAGTGTGTGTAAAAAAGGGGTGATGAGAAGACAAGTAAGATAAAGGAAAGATCGCGCGCGGTCCGTGTCTCGTTTGTTAGGATACTGCCCCGGCGTTTGTACTACCGATCTGAGCAGCTGGCCGCTATAACACTCCCCCAGACAGCGGGTGAATTCGACCTGGCTGTCTAACTAGTCCCGAAAATCCTGCCACCTTCGGAACTGGAACCGTAAGATCTCCCGGTCTCCAGGCACTGCAGTGACATCAGTTGATGCACTGAGCCACCTTCCGGCTGGGGTGCTGCCCCGCTGATGGGAGATACCTAGTAGAGAAAAAAACCGACATGCAGGATCTCATCATCCACTCATCCAACTGGGGAACGTCACTGCTACCTCCCGTGATAAGAACATGCACTTACGAGGCTACTGACCATAGCAGTTGACGTGCCCGGAAATACGAAATACAATCAATCGAACTTTCTGTTGGTCATTGTGTAACCACTAAAGCCGTTTACAGCAAGAAAATATCAGTTTTTTCTTCGTAAACGCGTCCTGTTATCTTTGAGATCAAGTAGTTACAACATTAACCAGGAGAGAACGCCAGGCGACGTACGTAGTTTCAAAATAAGCTACCAGGAGCGCTTATCACTAGTACTAGAAGCGTGATAACGAAATCGGTCAGCGGAACGACGCGATCGACCAATGGGAATAAAGAAAACGAATATCGGAGAATTAAGAGCAAGAAGAGACCAACTCGGCCATTTTACTGAAAACCAGCGGAACGAGAAGGTACTCTGAACGAACTTCTGGAACGACGGACCACGCCAATTCAAGATTTCGACAGTACACAAGCTTTTAGAAAAGGTAACTCATCTTATTATTGTGATAATTTATTCATGAGAGGGAATGAATAAAATACATGAAACGTGAATAATTTTTAAAAGAAGAATAATTAACAAGATTGATGCTATGAATTGAAACGAAAAAAAATGTAACGAGTAGCTAATTGAAATAGAAATGTTACAAGCAATGTGTGATTTATTGCAGCTTTTTGTATAAGAATACTTGAACCAGCTCGAATGAAATTCGATCATTGGACGCTACTGCAACGCCGACGCCAACGACGCGAGCCCCGAGGAGAACAGTGCAGTCAACGGGAATTTTTCGTGTTCGAGTTCCTTTCCGGACGACCCCGAAAAACTTCAAGGCTTCGCACGTCGCGGGAGACATCGTGAGTTAGGCTAACCCTTTTCAAGTTAGCGGCAGAAACGTGGGCCAGATGTAGAACGATTTTAGTAGCATATTTTACTAGATGGTTAACTGTAATATTGCTTGACTTTAGTCATGAGTTTTTGAATACATATCCGTGTGCCAAATCGAAATACAGTTTCGTTACTGGACGCATATATTTAAAAGGTGTTACTGGAAAATAAATTCAGAAGTAAAGATAGACAATTATTCGATCGATTGACATATTGTGTCGGATGCAAAGCTTAACTGTGTAGCATTTAACTTAACATTTTTTTTGAAGTTAGAGATCTCATAAGAGTAAATTAACTTAACTTTTTGCTTAGAGTTGATAAGACTAGATATTGTAATACCAATAACAGTTATACATTCTAATTGAATCAAGTGAATTTGTAGAACAATTAGAAGATTGATATTTTTTTGTATAGGACATGGTATTGATATTATCGATTTATATTATATATGAATGGTAATTACAGGTACAACATTTTGAGTGTGTATTATTGTATGTGTATTTCAGGAAATGTGTGTAGAGATAATCGTGTATTAGTAACGTATTATTGGAATTCCGATTCTTGAACCCATTCTTTTGAATTTAATTGGAAGATTTCAAGGCTTTATTTGCAATTAGATTTTTCTTATATTTTGTAACAATTTTTGGTTTTTTCATATCAGATTTAAACAGGACATTAATAGTCAATTCATGTTATTTTGATGTACTAATTTTGAGTACAGAATATATATTGTTTGTTGTTATTTTCGTAAAACATACGACAAAAGTGTTCTCAATCTAATCCCAGTGTACTAAATCTTGAACCCTTTCCCTTGGAAAGAAAGTCTGCTAGGACCTTCTTATATGAGTGCGTTGTGGCTTAACTTTATTAAAGCCACAATAACGAGTAACAAGGGAGTATTACTCGAGTCACCTGTCTCCTCCCATACGCGAGGTAATTTTACCCCAATTGTTGGACCAGGCGCTAGGTGGTTGGTTACTGCCTCACTTATCGTGCCACCACCCAACATTGGGAGGGAGACAAAAAGGCTAGGTGATGACAATTGTATATTGAATTGAATTGAATTGCCTTATTTTATGTGGCGAGACTCAGGCCATCAGGCCTGCTCTTCCGTCTGACCACGCAAATTTTGCTACGCTCCTTTCACCAACTAGCGGAGAAAGAAGGTATTTCATGGGCGACGAAACAGGCGATTTTGAATTTAGCTCGGAGGCGTCATTTAGGCTTGAGGATCTTTTACATGCAGTAAATCTACTAACATGGGACAGCCGGCTTTTTCTTCCCCTCCAAAGGAAGGCGTACGAAGGATTTTTTCGTCCCTAAAAATCCATGGCTTTGATCAGGTTTGAACCCGCGAAACTTGGGTGTAACAGTCCGATTCGCTGTCACACCATCGCCGCGTATATGTCTGTGTATGAGACTCGTGTGCAATATTCTGTTTTTCCAAAATCCTAAGCGTATTCTCGTCGGCGAGGAATAATGTTGAACATGAAGAATAAGAATAACACCATTCAAATCATCAAATTCTTTTCTCGTTCAAGACTCACACAAATATTGGGTATTTAAACTTGTGCATATCTTGGCATTTCTCTCATTAGAATCGTAATAGAGAAATTCAGATGGAGAAAATTGACGACATAAATTCGCTATAGAGTTTATCTAGGAAATCATTTCAATCTTCAAATTCCGGATCATTACAAAAAAACAGTTCAGATTTGAAATGAGAATAGTGTGCCATTTAAAAGCCAATAGAATACCACTTTAGAAGTGCTGGGAAAGCGATCTGTCCATGTCACGTCTGTAACGTTAATGAATGGAGATCTGGGATGGAATTCGATATCCGAATTTTTCCATCGCTCTAATTGCAAAAAGAAAAAAGAGAGATTCTAAAATAAGCAATTTTGGCAATTTCATCATTCAAATTCTTCAAACCCTAAATAAAATAAAGAAATTGGACTATAATCCTACTCTCTTGCATTTCGTGTATTAATAGAGACGAAATCATTACCGACGTTCTGACGTCGAATTTTTAAACAGAATGTCTGCATTAGTTTCAATTTTTACGGACCGTTTATTCTCTCTATCCCTATCAAAGTCACTGGTTTTGTCAGGCTCAATTAATGTTTCTACCTTCCCTACGATAAAAGTGATTTCACGGACAAAGCCATGAAGTTTTAAGGTCCAGAAAATTTATGTGAATGTACTGCTTAGTGCTCTGTTCAGGTTTAGACATTCTTGACTGAAATGCCAGCAATGACCTTTTACTTGAATTTTAGTTGCCTTTCCTACCTTCGGTTATAATTTTTTTCAGAAATGTCTGGTGTTCTTTACTTTTACTAGTTATACTAACTGCTGTGTTACTTTATTAGCTTGCGATTCAAAACAACAGTAACAATAATAATAATAATAATAATATCATCTTTGAAACATATCCATTTGATAGTGTAAATAATTTCTTTTTCTAAATTTACCTAGCAATTCTTTTTCGATTATGCGTCTACAGTTATAACATAACTGAATCTACAGTTATAACACAACTAAACGAAATCTAGTTTCTGTTGTAAAGCGTTACCTCACTGTATAAGAAAATGTAAAATAAAAATAGTTTCTGTTGTAACAATAAAGCTAAAATTGATTCAGTGAAAAATGTTGTTGGCGCAGGGCGGTCCTTCCAGCAGTGTTTACCCAATTTTTTTGTACTTGAATATACATCATAAACGTTTCACAAAATGAAACACGAGTAAATGATGCCAGAGGGTTTTCTAGTGCGTTTATTCACAAGAGCTCTTGATGTTCAACACGCTATTCACATTAAAGAGGCAAACATTTCACAGAGCGGTCGATGCATTGTACTACGTGTAAACGCCAGCGAGAGAAGAGAAATTGAATGAGGCATTCCCGCTGAAAAATGTTTTCGATCGTGCTACTATGTTTCAATTCCCCATCTATCATTCCTGAAAAAAAAGGTTTCGTGGTTTACCACCGTCATAAACGTCATATAAGAATGCGTTAAAATGTTCAGAAAATTGAATTTTATGGTACAATTAATGATTTATTTAACAAAGTTAAACATGAGGGCTGACGTTGTGTTCTTTAGCACTTCTGTAACACGCGTGTTCACAAAAAGAAAATCTAACATGCATATAATAATAACTCTCAGCTGTCATATTAATAACAATGCTATCCTTTACAATACCAATAGAACACATTTGCCCTAAGACAGGTAACACACTATTAAGAATTTATATCTGTAATACGTAGGATTTGATCCTACTATATTTTATGTGAATAGTTGATATCTTGCTTTCATGTCTGTTTATAGATTGCAGTAATATGCAGACAAATAGGATTTTTACTTCTTAAAATGATGCTTATGGATTGAGAATTTGGTGATAAATCTTTCATGCCTTCCACAGATGACAAACCCATACACGTTGTCTTGTGAAAAGTAATGTCTAGTGAAAAGTCTTGTTCATTGGTCAATTTTAATTATTAAAGGTATGGAAACGTTATCAGTTATTCTATTATTTGTTTTTGCTGAAACTTACAAATATTCCTTTGCATATACTCGTAAAACAATGAATGTGATTTAACCCATATAGGGTAAACGGTACAGTGATTGGAAACCCCAGAGATTGGCCACTCCAACTATAATTTGAATTACCTCTTGTTCTAACACTGTGTTCTAATATTTTGCTTGAAAATGAAGTGAAAGGACGCTCTTTGGTTATAATGTAATATTTACTTTGACCACAAGAATGCAACTGTTGCCAATATAGCGGACGTTTGTTAACAGTCTGTTGCGTGTTCGTTGTATGTAAAGATTTCTTAAGATTTCTTTAGAAACCCGATATCCAACAGTGCTGTTTGTTGATTACAGCGGTAAGCAAATCACCTTGATATGTCAGAAAACACAAACCTTATTGAGTGACAATGATATCAGCTAAAAATGAGAAGCCTAGCTTTGCATATTTAGTGACATAGGGGGGGTGGCCAATAACTGTATCTTCGATAGTATGTGAATTGTGTTATTGGCCACTCTGATAATGATTGTTTTCAGATTGTTTTAATCTCATTTTAATATTATTGCGCACAGGTATAAACTGCATGGGCCTGAAACAAGAGATTTTACAATGCCAAAGAAGCCGAAGCAGGAGTATGACGCAGAAGCCATAGCAAATGTCATCAAATGTGTTAAAAATAACGGGTCATCTGTACGTTTTGCTGAAAAATCATTTCATGTTCCGAAATCAAGCTTACAGTTTTGTTTTAATAATCCAGGTCACAAAACAGCACTTAAGTCCTAATACTGTATTATCTAAAGTAGAAGACATTCTTGTTAGGTGTATACTTGAACTAGCCCGGAAGGTTTTCCAAGGAAGAAGGACGATCTATAGAGTAGCGTTTAACAATTTTTAGTTGCTAAACTAAATGCCCAATCCGTTCAACAACCGTCCATGAGAAGGCTGGGTCAAGGAATTTTTAAAGAGACATCTCATAATCACTAAACGGACAAGTGACAGCTAGTTCATGTGTCAGCGAACAAGACATCAGAATGTTATTTGAAGAAGTTCTAGGGTACATCGAGGGAAGTAACTTGGTGAGAAAATAAATGATCCTGAAAGGATCCCTACTGGAAAACAGTCAAATTTTGAATCGTCCATTTACAGGGAAAGTTTTAGCTGACAAAGGAAGTAAAAATGTTTACTCAGAAAAACAAAAAGCTTCAGAAGATAATATGAGTCATGTTCTACTTTGCAATAAGTGGACTTGTCACTAGTTCATTGATTTATCTAACAATACAAACGGATACCTGAAAAATTGCTGAAACAATCCCAGACGGCTGCGAGATTTGAAAGTGACAACGGACATGGATTACAAGCGAGGTATTTTACGAATGTATTTGAAGCACATTCCGCACATTTCTATTGAAAAGTGCCATCACATTCTGTGACGGTCCGCCAGAAGGTACATCTGACATAAGAATTGAGTCAAATATGCTCAGATTTAAAAATAGAGGATTTACCCTAACAGCGCTTAAATATTAAAGTTATATTGAATCTGTATCTTACAAATTGTGTGCTTTCATGAGTAATATAATAATCAATTGAATATGTTATACTGGTTTTTTCTCTTAGAAATAATGAAGTGACCAATCACTGTCATCATGGTGGCCAATCACTATAATTTCTGGCCAATCACTGTACAAAATGACACGTTTTTATGAAAAAATTAATTAATAACGTAATATTCATTTCCCGACAGAAATTATGGTTGCGATAAGTAAAAGAACCATTGGACAGTAGAAAGTGAGTTGTAAATGTTCAAAATATTTCTTTTCAAATGAGTTGATACCGTCACAACTCTTAAGTGGCCAATCACTGTACCGTTTACCCTATGCCCAGAATTTTTTGTTGTCAATATATTTCATATTTACAGAACATGATACTATAATGATCATAAATGTGTAGGATGGTAATATATAAGTCACCAGTATTTGGTGGTCAAAACTTTATCGCAACACTGGGCAGATACCACCACTTTTAAACTTCGTAATTCATAAAGTGACTGCTGCTGCAAATAAACACTTTATTTATTTCACAGAATCTTTATTGTGATGTTATAAATAAGCAATAAACATTATTAAATAGTATGAAACTTAAGTTATAATTAACTCACAGTGCCTCTGACCGGGAAGTCCTAGATTCGAGTCCCGTCGGTGGCAGTATTTTCGACACTAACTTGTCAGCTAGGTCAAATTCTTTCGATGTCTGGAGGAGAATTCTAGCCAGCTGCTCCGATCAGTATTTTTCCGTCGTTTCTTTAATCAACACCCTGCGAATGCCGGAGCAGTAACCTAACAAACTGGTCACGGACCGCGTGCTATCTTTCCTTCCCTTTCCTTGCCAATCATTATCCCTTACACGTCCACTTGCACTAACATACACTACACTATCACACACGCCAGGAGACCGGTCGGAAGTTTAGAGCTTGTCCAACACAAACTCGGCAGAGGACGACTTCTACAGAGAGACAGCCCGTCTATACTGGTCAGCGCGTCACCAAATGGCTAACCTGCCAAGGGTGGGCGTTGGCTAGTAAGTAAGTAAGTAAGTAAGTTTAGAGCTTGTCTCGGCTGAGGTGGTGCCCTCTAATGAGAGATACCTGGTTGGCAAAACACCTCTAGATCGGCACCTGATTTCGCCATCCAATGGGCGGAAGATCACCACATCCCAAGAAGAAACATACCCTACACTTACGGGAAGTTGACGCGCCAGGAATTAGTAACAATCAATCAATGAATCTAATCTCAAAATAAGACTCCGAATTTTATAACCAAAGCGAACATTTTGCCCTTCATGTGTTTCAGACTATTTCGTATGTAGTAGGGTATCATCGCTTCGTCGCAATAAGGCTCTTTCTTACAAATAGTATGCTACAAAAAATGAATCACAAAGTGTTTTTATTGGAATAGCATATATTTCACTATGCCTCATTGTAAAGTCATTTGAAAAAATAGACTGAAAAGCTCCAGTAGAGATTGAGGGAACTCAGTACACATTGGTCTCAACATCATTGACTCATTTACATTTAAATTATTCGTCATTTCGTTTTTATTTGAAAGATCTTCTTTCTTCCATTTTCTACAATCATAATCATTGATTTGGTTTTTTCTTTCTTGAGTTTCATTTTGTGACAAGCTGATGCGCCGATGACTTGAAAGCAATATGATATTTCTATATATTTATTATTTTTTATCATCAGTTCCCTTCTGCAATTAGCTGTTTATCTGTAAAATTTTGAATGTCCCAATAAGATCTTATCATCACTATTATCTGTCCTCTATTCTAACGTCAAGAGGAGCAAAAATTCAACAAAGTTATCATACTTTTCATATGCGTTCAAATTCTCTTCCAGAATAGCCCAAAATTTTGTCAGTAGTAACGTCCTTGAAAAAAAATATCATTGCATGAAACAGTGTCGTATATGCCCAATGTTCCGTTTTTCATTGGTCTTGCATTATGAATGTTGATTATAATGCAAGACCTACGATTTTCATAACTGTAGATGTGAGCAACTAACAATATTCACTTGTCAAAACAGAGAATAATACACATAAATCATTCAGCTAATCAAAATATGTCATTACATTAAGAAAATATTACCTTTTTACTTTCCCGTATACGTACGTATACACGGAGTGATATACGTAGTATAGGGAAAGTTATGTAATGCTGCGCGAAAAAATGGCCAATTTTCGGCGGAAAAAAATTAATTGCCGGGCCGTGAAAACGAATAAGTGGATAAAACCAGTTGCTAAATTAAGAAAAAAATCCTCTATCTCGTGGTGTGGTCAAAATCCATGATTTGTTGCTTCTTTATACTTAAAAATCGATTGACGGCATTCCGTCCGTCTGTCCATCTGTCCGTCTGTGGTCAACGCTAGCGCCTAAACCGTTCGGTCGATTTTCTTCAAAATTGATATTCCTCAGTCGATCTAATTCTAGTCGAAGCTTTGAGATTTTGAAAAAGATTCTTTAAAATTTGGGGGTACTTATATGAAGCCCCCCGGGGATTTTCAACATTTTCTCAAAAACGACTCCAAAATTTTTCTTAAATTTCTTGTATGAATAGAGGAAAATACACTTTTTAACATGGCATAGGTCCGATTTTCACGTACAGCTCTGAATTTTCGAAAATTGTGAAAGTTTGAATTTTTTTCGGCGTCTTTCTCCAACTACAAAATTGAAGATAGAGAATTTTTCTTCAAATAAAATTAGTTCTGCATATTAAGTTCTTTAATAAAGGTCATGTAAATGTTTTTCACAATTTTGGTAGTTTTCGTGCAATATTGCGTGCAATATGTGCAATTTTAAAAAATTACAAAAACAAAATTTTCTCAAAAACGGCTCCAAATTTTTTCTTTAAACTTTTGGTAGGGATAGTGGTAAATGTACTCTATCAATGACATAAAAGCCATTTTGGTCTATCGGTTGTTTGTTTCAAAAATTACAAAAATGTAAATTGTTTTACTTGTCTCTCACGTCGTTAATATTTACATTATCGGCGACTTTTTTTACATTATTATATTTACGAGTATATATGCTTTAAATAATGTCAAGTAAAGTTTCTCGAAAACACTACCGTTTTCTGTGAAAAGTAGCTCAAATTTCGGCATTTTCAGAAATGCTCAAACGTCATTTTCTCGTATGTGGCTGCAATTTGTTTCTTGAAACTTTTGTAACGGATAGTGCTAATTACACTCATTAGTATAGCGTGAAGTTTATTTTGAGTTTTTTTTGTTTTTTTTCAAAAATTATATAAATGTAAATTTTTTGAAAGATCTCTCACATCTTTAATACGCATATTATCCGCAATTTGTAAAGATGATTATATTTGTGAGTGTAAGTGCTTCAAATAACTTCAAATAAAGTATTTTGAAAACTCAAAAATTTTCTGTGAAAATGAGCTTCAAATTTCGCATTTTTAGTAGTGCTAAAACGCCATTTTCTCTTAAACGGCACATAATTTTTAAAAGAAAATTGCCATTTACGGCTAGGTTTTTGTGTTCTTTAATATTCTAAAATTAATATTTTCGTTCTACCAATAGGAAACCGAAAAATTAAGAAAATGACAAAAAAGTGTACTTTTGGCGGTGATAGATGGTAGCTGGCAAGAAGGAGTATGTGGCAATTCCGAATAGCTAGCGAAGACCCAGGAAAATAGAAAACTAATACGGGAAAGTCTGTGCCATTCTGTAGCACCACTAGTTTCAAATGGATGGCGTCTTTTTCCCTCCATCTTCAAAGTCACGAATAATACAATTAATCCCGAAGCAACGATTAACGACCAACACACTTTACCAATTTGTTCTCCAAACCTTTAAATTCAAGCACTTAACAAAGAATGTAATGTTGCCGCGAAGAGAAATTGTTTAAAATTAAAAGTATGCTTTTTTGCGACGTGTTGTGAAAACGCAACACTGGGCTTGTGTGAATGCATCTCATTCGTACAGTAAACTCCTGTTTTCACGTGGCATCTTACAACTCATCCCGCTGTGTTGAAAAATTGCGAGAAAAGATTGCATCGCTGGCAAAAGTCTTTGAGAAACACTTGTAAGTTAATTGACAATACACAATAGCATATATGTATTCTTAGACTTTATATTCACATTTTTAGTTTGGGTCCAATTTAATGTTTTTATTACCATTTTTCGTAAAATATTTATTTATTCTTTAAATTGAGATGAAGAATGTCATATTCAAAAGCACTCATTTTATTATGTATCTCAATTAGTCTTTTAAGGGCTAGTTGCGATACTGTAATTATTTTAATATACAACACAAAACATTGTGCGCGAATATTCTAAGGAATTCGAATGATGTAGTAACAGTTGATCTGATACTGGTCTGATGTTGTAGACCTGATGAATAACCCACCTGTGATGTTTTGTAGACCAGATGAACGACAAAACAATGAGTTTCCAAACTAAAAGATTAATCCAAATCCGTAGTTTAATTCAAGTGTAAAATAATGTCAATGAACCATCAATATTCTTAATATAGTCGTTAACTAGACATAAGCGTTTTTAACTACTGGTTCTCTAGGATTTTGCCTTCGTCAGATGTAGAAATCGCTAGTCGCATGCAAACATAATCGGTCGAGTCAACTATATTTTTGTTCACTATTACAATTATAGTTGTATACTTAGAATTTACACCTAGACACCGTAATTAAAAATTTAATTAGAGGCAAGCGATCTTCAATAACAATATCTAGACGATATTAGAGGAAATGTAATCATTAATTTTTCAGATTTCAAACAGACATTGTGAAAAACGATTATGCTACGATTTAAATGTAGAGTCCCTTCAATTTTACGAGCTGGAAGGAGAGAGGGCACTGCCATCCAATTGGGAGCTTCTTTATGAGTTATATTTTTGAACTGAATCTCCTGAGTTTGCCTGCAGGGATGGCCGAGGTGGTTAACAGCGTGTACCGACTCAGAAGGGTCGCGGTTCGGTCAGAAGGGTCGGTCGGACTTCGGTCAGAAGGGTCGCGGGTTCGAGACCCGCCTTGGGCATGGTTGTTTGTCCTTTGTCTCTAATGTGTGTGTTGTCGGGGAGGGCCTCGCGTTCTGCTGACCCCAGATCAGAGGAGCCCGCAAGTGCGTTAGCGGCCAGTGTATGGTCGAATACGCATCCCATTCGGAACGAACAGGGTAACCGGCTGTCTGCTCGCCCCGCGGATATACAGAGTGAACTAAAAGTTCCGCAAAGGCCAAATATCTTAGGAAAAATATTTTCGAGCGAAATATTGATAACGAATAATTAAATACGTATTTAACAATTTTCAAAATTCTATGCAATGATACCAAACATGACCCCCACCCCCAACTTGCTTGCTTTTTTGCGGAGAATCTGAATCTGCAATAAAAAAAATTGGGGTTTCCATTTAACACTTAGAAGTTGCTTCCGGCCCCATCTCCAGAGGGTAGGGTGTGGAGTCATATTTGGTATCAATGAATAGATTTTTGAAAATTATGAAATACGTATATTTTTTTACTCGCAAATATTTTTTCATGAGGTATTTGAGCGTTGCGGAACTTTTAGTCCACTCTGTATAAGCGGCCTTACTGATGGAGAATGTGGGTAAGTTGTAAATTTTGATTGAAGTGCGAAGTGTACCAAATTGCTAATAAGTATAAGTCCGTTATAAGGACGGTTCTTGTTGTAATTTTGATTATTGTACAATATAACATAATTTTTATACATGCACTCGGCGATGTCTTGCGCGTAAAAATCAATTCAAGTTTTGCTGCGGTACATACCTGTGGAGCTGTGTATGTGTTTGCCAAGATATTTTAAAAGAAATAGGAACTAAGTTTATAACCTAGCTTAACCTTCCAGCGGGCGCGCTGTCGTAAAGTTTACGACAATAGCAGATTTTTTGCCTTTGCTGTGAACTCATTGTTGGCAAAGACTTCTGCGTTCTTGGTATTCCTTACAGGTATCTTTAGTGATGCGTTTCTGCAGCCACTGTTTAGTTTGCACGTGATATTCCGTTTTTGTAATGCTCTATTCAGGATAAGTGTATAATGACGTAAATTTTATGCTGCGCGTCTGGTATTGTTCTAAAATATTGTATTATGATTTGGCCTAATCGAAATTTTGTGTAAAATGTCCAGAGAAAGAATTCATGTGAATGCAATTCAGAATATTCTACACAAGCTGTCTGATCGGGTTGAAGATCCTGTATTCGATAGTGATAGTGTCAGTGACCTGAGTATTGAAAACATAACCGAGAATCAGCATGATACTGTATCGGAACAAAATCTTTCTGTTACTAAATACGAATGTTTATCAAAGGGTATGTTTTTAGATAGTAAATAGCATTCTTAGATATTATAATGCGACATAAAATTGCAATGTTCTACAATTTATTTGTTTTATTGAGAGGTTTTTGAATAACGTAAAATTTACGATACGTGCCTGCTGGTGTGAAAATTTTACGCGCGCCTGCTGGAAGGTTAACCCATTCTCATACTTCAAATACGGTTCTTACGGTTTAAATGTTGATTAAATAAACAAAAGGTAGTAATTAATAAGGAAGTGAACAAATACGTTCTAAATGTTTTTACACTGTCATGACAGTATTGTCTGATTGTGCAGATCGTCGACTAAGATTCACATTTGTTCAATTAATGTTGGAACTGAAGTCGTCTTTTCCTCATGTCTTTCGTGGAAGAAAAATTGTGGAATTAGTACTTTAAAATACTAATGATACGAAGGAATGTGACAAACCAATGAATAAGGAGAAGTTAGATTGAACGTTCACAATGGTCTTTTAGGGAATGAAAATATTTTTCACACATTTTCTTGGAAGAATGTTTTTGATAATCAAGAAGATTTAGATGTTCATAAAAGAGAGAATGAAGAAACTAATGATTTTCAAGAGCGACAGAACCACAGTTTAATGGAACGAAGCTATTCAAGTCATGGAACTGGAACTAATAACCAAAACTGTGATTCTTTCGAAGGATTTGATAGCGATGACCTTGTGCAGAATGAGAAATACAGTGTCTCAACATATTTAGAGGATGATTATACAAGTTCTAAAAGTGAGTGTGAAT
Source organism: Acheta domesticus (assembly GCA_031308135.1). Taxonomy (NCBI): domain Eukaryota; kingdom Metazoa; phylum Arthropoda; class Insecta; order Orthoptera; family Gryllidae; genus Acheta; species Acheta domesticus. Next base: position 177,229,048 of record JAHLJT010004567.1, read on the forward strand.
TTTCTATGATAGAAAATTATACATGTGTGACAGAAAAAAAACTAGCCAACTCTAACCCTTGGAATATTAGCCATTTATTGACGCGCTGACCAATACAGACATGCAGTTTCCATCAGGTGGTCTCCGTCTGCCATCTGTGGATCGGCCGTTGGAGCAGGACATGCAGTGAAGTGGGTTGCACAGTTCACAGGCGTGGCTCTCGAAGACGCCTATACGATGCAGGTGAGAGGCTAGGTAGTCATAGCCCGTAGTAGTTCTGAAGGCAGCAACACCCATAGAGTTCTCCAGATTGAGGGATGGGTGACTTGATCAGTTTGGCCCCGTTTTCTCCAGTGCTGGTTTGCGTATGGCCCGCACTAATTCACGTACTGACGGCTCGTTTGATGGAAGATTTAGCAGAAGAATAGGACTGGGAGCTTGGAGGCTGGATAAGAGTAGTGACGTGCTTTGCCAACTTGTCTGCCTTCTCGTTGCCCTCCACCCCATCATGGCTCGGGATCCATCGCAAAGTAATTTGCCATCCTTTTGCCAGCAAATGTGAGAGTTTAGAGCGGCACTGGAGAGTTATGGAGAAGTCTGTATATTGGTTATTGGAGAACGCAAGTATTGCTGCCTGGCAGTAAAAAAAGAAAACAAGACCTTTGTGTGGAGCTCAGGCGCTTCATGTGTTTGGTAGCTGCAAGTACTGCAGCAACTTCTCCGTTGTTGTTGTTTAGGGAGTCCCTACTGCCACAGAGTCCTAAAAGACAGTTGAGATGTATTCCGCTCCCGTTCTTCCAGAGCTTGGCATGGAACATTCAAATACCTTTAGCTTATTCAAAGAAAAATGTATGATCGTTCCTAATTGTTTTACACAAACCATCTACAACCCTTTAGAAATCATACCGTTCGTGAGCAGTGATGCAATGGATTTAATTATTCACAAATCAAACAAATACCCCTGCCAGTCAGTAATATTATCCTAATTTTTTAGAAAATACTTTTTCCAGAGCGGTTTCTTTTACTGTTGAGGTTCATTCATTTTGTCGACGAAGAGCAAGCCGTTTCTAAGAAAAGGCTAAACAAGATTGAAAATGTACTTTCTATGATAATAAGAAGATATAATGAAATTTTACAAGTTAGATGAAAGTGTGGTATCATTCCGAGGAAGACGTAATTTTTTTAATATATACCTGGAAAAGCTCTTAAATATGGTGCATAACTATATAAATTATGTACTCCACAGGGATATACCAGTAATGTTCTTGTACACACTGGCAAAGGTATTACAGATGGAGGGTCTCTCACACTTGCTTACAGTCTGTGTCTACGAGGTTACTGGAAGTGGTACAGGAGAAAGAAGAAATAATACTCTATACTGACAGATGTTATTATAGCACCACCTTGACCAAAAACGTGTATGAGATGAAAATGTTCTGTAGGGCATTAAGAACAAACGCAAAAGAAATGTCTACTGATTTTGATGCAAAAATTTAGAAAGGTGAAGTCTTAGGCCTAGAGAAAGATATCAAAATCATAAAATGGGTTGACACACGTCCAGTCCTGATACTTTTCAGCATCTCAAACCATGCATTAGTTCTTGTCAGTACTGGAAAAACTAACAGACTTGGTGAAGAAATTTTAAACCTAGAATGGATAATAGATTACAATAGGGCAAAAAAGGAGTGAACATAAGTGATGAAATGTCTTTCTACCACAGTATCTTTCTGCCACAAAAGGCCGGAAACCCGCTATGGTACCGGAAAGTAATTTTTCGGCACTACAGTAGTAAATGCTTAGATTGTTTACCATATGGTTTCACAAACAAAAATGGGTAGATGAAAATTAGAAAAAACTTGTTCACACCACAGGTAATCTAATAAATCACACACCCACTGTGAAGAAGATAATATATACATTTGTGATACTAGAAGGTCCAGAACGCAGGAAGCCCAAAATATGTAAAGATGTTTCTCAAACTTCGCAAGCCTAGTCGGGAAGCAGACAACAATGTTTGACGCGTATCAAGTTTTTGTAATGACTCTCCCAGTTTACCAGGTTTTCGTTTGACATATTTTAACAAACATCATAATTAGTAGAAAACTCTAGTTTTAAGTTCAATTTGATGATTAAATATTATTTACATTCACAATTAAGCCATTTATTTCTTCCCAAGATCCAATTTCCTGCCCGCATGTCAGTTTCTGAATTTAAAGTACTGGTGCGGAATAAGTCGCAGGCGTCTCGTGTTATTGTTGTCCTACAGAGGCGTCTATTGTAACAACCGTAATATTTGAGGAAATTCTTCACAATTTCAAACCTTCAATGTAGATGCCATTATAAATATCTGCGCAAAATTCTCCGGGGATATGAAACGCATTGAGTCAGAATAAAATTACTAGACCCAGAAGGAAAGTAATTTACAAGAAAACAGGACAAGATTCACGTCTTCCCAGCTTACGTGTTAAAATTGGTGCTCCAACAGCACATACTTTCTCGAATTAAATTAATTAACGGTTACGTAATGTTGTAATTCTAATGGAACTCGAAAAAGTGTATGCAAACTACTATTTGATATTTCGTGTGTTTTTTATACAAGTCTTCCTCCAACTTATTTTTCCTCTCATACGGATGTGGGGGAAAGGAGGGCCCGGTTTGCACAAGCGAGAATTCATGCACGGGGGCGCTAATTTCGATTTAATTCGAGTCGCCTCCTATCAACTCTTGCATATAACGTCAGCAGATATTTTTTGAGTAGGAAATAAAGTGGTTTTATGAGCATTTACTTGAGAATCCCTGTCGTAGGTATACACGTTTTTTTTCTTTTTTCTCAACTTTATCACTGTTTCAACTACTCATAACACTAATCCGCATTCTGACTCTCAGAAAAATTTCAAAACATATGGCCGAGTCAAATAGATCCTGTGCAGAGAATCGTAATTATTTATAAATAGATATTTTGGACCAAGGAAAAACGTGTTTCTTCCGAAAAATAATCAATTGACTTCTCTAAACTAAATTGGATTGTAGAACTACACCCGGATTTTCTTTCGAAATTATTACTTGAGCTATTCTTTATTATTCTCTACTATCCATTTTTAATATAATCACTATTTCTATTAACATTTTAAGTCAATTATATGTATTCGCGAATTTCATAATAAATGGTGTGCTAGGTTTCGCTTTTCTGCAATAAATACGTATTATGAAAATATTACCTTAGGGTGATATTTGCTATTTGTTTATGCACCGATCATATTCTCTTTATGATCACGTGTCCTCTCATGAACATTGCATTTACGTAGTTCTTTTTGTATTAATAACAGCATATTAATATCTCCATGACGGTCAATAAACCACGGACTACACCATATTAATATTAAATAATATCTCAATACGTTTTTACAACGTTGCGTTAACTTTAATGCAGGATGGTCCGTTATACTTCACAACTCCGTTTTGTAAATAACAAATGGTCGTTATTGTTTATACTCATTATTTTGAAAGTTTCTGGCAATGCTGCAATTGCGTTATAAATCCAATAAGTGTCGTGTATTACAGTCTCGAAAAGTAAGTTATATCAGGTATTTTAACATTTTTAACAGGTATTTTAATCGTGTTGGGTTTAAAATCACTCAAGAGCCAAAACTCATTTGTGACTCAAGTTTGTCGTTAGTGGCAGAACGCTTATACACACAATTGATTTCCTTAAAGTTTTTGAGGAAATCCACGATGTTAATGTGTTATATCCGCTCTTATTTCTGACCACTCACGAAGTTACTTCTTAAAATCTAAAAATCAGACTTTGGTTCTCCTCTGTCCATGGTTACATGTCTGACATACAGTTGACATACGATAAGTCAATAACATTGACTTATAATATATTGCTTTATTTCCTACACATTTATTTTCTGATGCCCTTCACCCATCCTATTAATAAAGACCTTCTTAACACGCCATTACCCGCGCGTATTTTTGTTATGCCATTACTTTATCTAACAACTGTTTATGTTGTTAGATATCTTTTTTTTCACTTTTGTGGTGAAATACACAATATTTATCTAACAACTGTGTATTTATTTATTTATTTACGTCAAAAACAGTTTAAAACTGTGTATGACGAGCTATGGGGAGAAGTGAAATTGTGTTATTGTTTTACTATGAATCAAATTCGTATATTAATATTCCGAGATATTTGTTATTGAGTTTTAAAACTTGTATAGATGTAATCATAAATATGACGGATCGTCATTTTTGTTGATTATAAGCACTCGAATGAAAATCACTGTCATGAAGTGATGTATTACATGAAAAACATTTATTTAAAAACTCAAACCATGTAATACAATTAAATGCAGTACACACACAACAATTTAAGGATACTGAAATATAGAGAGCCAATTATGAACTAAAATACGCTTCCTTAGAACTACATTCATCACAAACAAAGTCTTTCTTTTGTATTCTTCACAGAGAAGTTTGGAGCAAATATTACATCAATGCTGCATGTTCCTGTTTTTGCTCTTCGAACAATAAGCAAATTTTGTTTTCTCTTTCCTTGATGTCAGACAACTTTTTACTCTAAATAGAAAACAAAACTGACAGAAACTACAGCAATAGGATGGTGGACGATATTCTTGCTCAATCTATGAAACTTACTTTTTATATCAGGTATAAAAAGCATGAGACGAAACATTAAGCTTTTCTGATCTGCACGCAAGCACTCGACACAAAACAGGCTAAATAACTGGGAGACGTTTGGGTGCGATAATAGTAAGTAGTACAGTATTGAAGTATAACGCGATAGCTCACGCATGAAAAAATATCGAACTCATCGCGCAGCAATAATTAACGGCTTCTCATAATCCTTTCGCAGAACTGATAAGAACGGTGAACGGATGAAGAGTTGACTCATGCAGGAAGGCACTGCTCGAGCGTTATCTCTGTGTGTTGAAATATGTAAATGCTATTTAAATAAATCGAGAACTGTTAGAGTTTTCTAACAGCGCGAGTAACGGCGGGTTAAAGGCCTCTAGGATGGATCAAGGGCAACGCACTAGCTTCCGTTGTGTGGTTCCAGGTTCGATTCCCGGTCGAGGCAAAAATTGAGTTGTAGCTTTTCTTAAAGATCGTCGCCGTTTTTGTGGCCATATGACGAAGTAAAGCACAGGCAGAGTGTGCTAGTTACGGAGAAGGGATAACGTCATGTTCGCCACAAGTCTCCCTTATCCCCTAAGCGTGAGAATTAAACTCAGTCCGTAAGTCAGCCTGCAAAGTCGGATAGCCGACTAAAAATGCCAAATACATACATAATCTTGTTGAAACACTCTCTGATTATTGTATATTTTTGGAGTCTTGTTGTTCATCCAAGTCTTTTTTCGAAACAATTGAAAAAAATACAAAGTGGAAAAAATCACTTTTTTGTTTTTTCATGGACCTACACGTACAAGCTAATGCCCATGGTACAGTAAAGTGTTTAAGACCCAGCATTGTTTCGATTATCTTCCATGATTTCCGAAAGAGGGCATGAGTTGTAAGTCCATGCGTCTTGGCAAAGAGAAGCAGGAATGTCCATTTCCGTATTGTGGGAGAAACGACGATTTTGTTTTGAGTGATTCTTTTTTGGTAACAAATATATTTAATAGGTGATTCCTATTAAGAAAGCAAGTAATTAGGTAAAATGACATTAAATCGTTCTAAATGAGAAGTAAGGATTTTTACCGCAATATTTGTGGAAAATTTAACTCTTCCAAACATTTGTTAACGTATTTGAACATTAATTTGTTTTCAGTGACATGTAATAATGTTCAAACTAATATATTTTTCAAACAAGAGTTTCTAAACAATTTTTTCTTCTCCTGTAAAATTACAATTTTGGCCTTTAGTGCTTTCTTGTGAAAGCTTCTCAGTTATTCAATACGAAACTTCCATTTCCTCGCAAAGGCACACTGTGCTCTAGGGAACTGCATCTCACCTTTTCAAGGGCATACAAAAGCACATTAGATGTACAAATGGCCCAGCGCACTGTGAGAATCTTGTATATAAAAATGTATTTTGAGCATACTTTCATACGATCATTCCTGTTTCATTTCCTTTCAGAAACCACCTGGGTGTATTTCCAGAATTTAAATTCAAATGGAGTATAAGCATGAGGATTGGGTGATCAAATTTCCCTGCCCCTTCAAAAGGAACTCACCTTGTCAGTTCGCGAGAAGGTGATGGCCCAGCGCTGAAATCCGCAGGCGAACTCCTTGCTGGTGACATCTCTCTCCAGATCACGCGTCACCGATTTCGTCACCACAAAAGTGAAGACGTGCGTGTTGGCACGGTCATGGAGCTTGGCGAAGCGAAAGAGCAGCGACATGATGGTGGGCGACTACTTCACTGCATCTGAAAAACACAGAAATGAAGTTCAGTCTTGTTACAATGACAATTTTGAACATGGAAATTGAAAGCATGATTTTTTGTAAGGGATTTTTACATCCGAAGCTTATTAGCCCCGTGTGAATGTCTTGATTACTCACTAGATCCTCACATGCATGCGGGCTCCTTGGATCTAACGCCCCTCTCATTGACTGCAAACTTAATTTTCCAAGAATATGTAGTTTTCTAACTGTCGCGTTTTTGGAAACAGAGCACTTCTCTAGCTGCTCGGTCGATATCCTCCGGTATCATCGGGGCATTTTGGTCGCGCTGTAACCTATTAGATTTTTCAAGCCTGTTATAAATGTGTTGTTTTCTTAATCTAGGCGCACGCGTGCGGCACTAGATTGTCTAGTGTGTTCTATTTATCCGCACCTTATGTTCTACCACGAGGATTTCTCCCCGGAGAAAGAAGGACCTGTTAGCCTCTATTTTCACCCCAGGCACACAAGTACACCCTTGGGCTGGTATCTGGGTCCCGCAAGATCACAGTTGATCCTTACGATAACCTCTCCATACAATGTCTGGTTCGAGCCACCCTGTCAGGTCATAGATAAAGAGAGATTCATGTAAGAACAAGCAATTTTGGCAGCTAGTGCTGGCAACATAACCGAAGGTTCTGTGATCGTTGAGTCCTTGATCCCATTCAACTCTCCTTCCTCGATTCGTTCGTTTGCAGTTGGCTAACTTGTAAATGGTTTCCACGCTTCCTTTTGTCATGTCCTCGTCCGACAAAAATATAGTGCGCCACAAGAAATAATTGAAATTAGGAAGTGCAGTGCTATGTGCTCTTCTGTAAAAATTTATTTCTTTCAATCACATTATAGGGAATTTACTTTTTGCGTGATAAGTATTGTGTTTATTTTAAAACCGATTCTTGAATGTAAGGTGCGTACTGGTGCACGTGTTTCTGAACAGCTGCCGCGGCGGAGGGATACTTCTCTGAATTACATGTGATGTTCACTTGTTTAGCGAACTGTCACTTTTGCTTTTTCTTACGTGAATTCTTCTATACTGTCTTTCCAGGCCAGTGCCGGAGTCGAAAGAATTCGCCATTCAGAATGCGCCGGGACTAGCCTCTCGTCTATACCCAGAGTATCGGGCCACTGCTACGACGAATCCATGTGCCCAATTGGGGTCCACCCGGAATAAGGCGCGGGAGGCTCGGAGCCCCGACCCGACTCTTTACAGCCTCCATCTTGAAGCTATCAACGTGACTACCGCCGGAACCTAGGCAACCTGAGAGGGCATTCATGCTCCCGGTACTGATTTTTACATGTGTGATCCGGATAATTCCGAGGAAAGTTCTTCGCCCAATCCCATTCAAAGGTCTACGCGCTACAGACCCAACTGGTGGGTGACCGGGCGAGTCTGACGACACGGAGCTTAGCATTACCTACTCACTGCCTCCACCTTGAACTAACGACGTGAGTGCCACCGAGAGACTCAGGTATCAGGTGGACGTCTCTGCCTCCACCAAAAGCCTCAGGTCTTGCGACCATCTGCCCCTCCCCCTACGGGGCGCGCGCCCTGCAGAGCAGCGCACACATGGAAGTCATGATCTGCGAGACGTCACGTCGTTGGCTGAGAGGCCGACGTTTTGCCTGTCAAGATGCGGGGCCTGGGTTGGCCCAGGTCGCCAGCCAATCAGAAGGACCTCTCCGCCAATCACGGCACACCTGCCCTTCCCTAGAGCCCAGGCAGGGCGGTATATAACACCGGACGTGTAGCACCGCAGTATTAACACCGACGTGTAACACCGGACGTGTAGCGCATTCAACTAAATAAATAATTGTAAATAAACTAACATAACCCAAAGAGGCCTTGTAAATAGTTTTAAGTTAGAACAGATAGTATATTTAAGATAATGCCCTCCAACTACTCCAAAAGCCTCACCGGCTGGAGTAAATTGCTGTAAGCCACTACAATTGAATAAATTCCCGCCTCTCCAGGGAAACTGGAGAGGGGAAAGGAAAGGGGAAAGGATCGCAGTGTCTGCAACATGACCGCTGGAAGCCTGCAACGTGACAGGCGAAACGTCGGCCTCTCAGCCAACGACGCGGCGTCTCCCGGTTAGTCAAGAAATCATGGACTCGAGCCACGGAAGCTTAGGTGTTCATGGAAGTCAGCCACCGTAACGGGAGCGGCGATGCGAAACGCAGGCGTGACGTCGGTTGCCGCTACTGTTAGAGAAGTCTTGCGGGCGCTGGAGAGCAAGTTACGACTTTAGTCAAGAAGTGAAGTAGCTAGTGCTCTAGTACGTACCTTTTGTCAGTGACGTCGTTAATGCCGTTGACGTTACGACCCTGGATTTTCTACTGGAGATATTGTTATTTTAGCTACGACTCAGGACTTCTGGTGCACTGTTACAGCGGAGAGAGATTGGCGTTTTCTACTTATTTTCTGGTGACAAGAAGCAAATTTGACTGGATATTGATAAAAAATTGTACCTTCAGTAATAATAAAACTATTACTAATTCAACTGGTGTACCCATTATCCTGTATTTTTCAATGCGTTTAACTTAAAACCAAACAAGATATTAGAATTCATTCACTTTATGTGTTGGCGTGAGCGGTGACACTACGGACTTACAGTGTAAATATTGGACAACTAGGGTACTATTCTGTGCTACTCTTGTTTGAGACTAGCAAACAATAAAAATAATATGTGCATTTCCGTTGACATATGCGTTCTGTCAGATTTCTTCACTTAGGCCTATAACTCACATTGAGTAAATAAACTCGTAATAAACAAGCCTAATATGCAGGTAAAAATAAAAATAAAAGAATTGTAACAAAAACAATGAATTAATTAATGTATACGGAAACTGATGTAACACCAGCTCATTCAAATTTATCACAACAGAAACAAACTTTGTAATTTTAAGACACTTTTCTTTTCATCCATTACATGATGCCTACTCATCTTCCGATGAGCTTAACACAATACCACAATATTGTGCTCAACACAAGAACACAATATTATGCCTAACACAATACCTCCCATAACCTTAACAATTGCATCACGTACGTTCATTTCACTATTCATAACTTTCGTTCGTCTACTCAATCCGTACCTAGCCTCAAAGCGTTCCGACGCACTGAGCTGTAAGACTGATCAAGAAGTCAGTGCCGCTCGAGTGTACCCTTGTTACGTGCCTCTGGATGGAACACGCGTTTCTTTGTACTAGTGCACCCTAGCGGTAAAATGGAAGACCATGCTTGTCCTGAGTGCCCACCAAGAGCGTGAACGGGCCACGTCATAAAACTATGTGGCTGCTGGATCATCTTGATCTTCGTCTTGGCCTTGGAGAGCTGCTTCGGTCGAAGAGGGATCGAAACGGAGCAGAACGTCTCTTGTGTGCGAGATGTTGAAGGAACCTCGCGCAGTAAGACACGTCCTGTTCCATCCCGTCGCCCAGGTTCACGCTGCGCCACTCACTGTTCCACAGAGATTTCAGTGCTTCCACAGACTCTTGTTTACTTTTTCACACTTACTTCATAAAATGAGAAAGTATTGAAATAATGCGCTGGAAAACAGCGTATTTTCTACAGAAAAAGTCCTTCTGCTTGCTCTGCTAACGAAAAAATAGATAAATTTTTTTACAAGTATTTTATTATATTTTATTTACAAATTTTTTATATATATAATATATACTATATATAGTATATATATACTATATATACCCGGCCATATATATATATATAGTAAATTATAGTAAATAACTTCCTCTAACACGTGTAGTTATAATTCATATTTTGTGGGTTATTGACACAGAAACATTGATTGACGGCAATATGTCTATCCATCCGTCCATCTGTCTGTGGTCAACGCTAGCACCTAAACCGTTCAGCCATTTTTGTTAAAAATTAGTATTTCACAATCGATTTAAATCATTGCAATGCCCTTTGCGCTTAAAACGGATAGTTTGATTTTGGGGGTACTTTACATGTAGCCATAACATTTTCAAAATTTTCTAAATGTTTTTATAAAGCTTTGTCTTCGTATAGTGCAAATGAGCCAAACAGAATGGTGCAGGTCGCATTTTCGTTGAAATACCTGATTTTTAGATAATTGCAAAAGTTCATTTTTTTGGCATCATCCCGTAACTACAATTTAGAAAGCCGAGATTTTTTCCTTAATGAAATCTGTTCTTTCAAGATAGACCTTGAAATTGGACCCTGTACTGTTTTTCGAAAATGTGAGTAGTTTTCGCATATTTTGCGCAAAATATAGGCAATTTTTAATTTTTTAACAAACATTTTTCTCAAAAACAGCACTGAATTTTCACTTCTTTTTTCTAGTGATAGAAAAACGAACGCTTGGAATAATGGTACAGTTCTCATTTTGTTGTACTTTCGGAATTTTCGAAAATTGCAAATATAGAAATAATGCGGGGAATATATGCTCTTGCAATATAACTAGATAGCAGTATAATCACTTTATTTCCCACATTAGGCGTAATAAGGGGGCACTAAGTGATTGATACATATTTATATTTCTTTATTAATCAAAGAGTAGTTTCGTTTGAGACAATTTTGATTAAATAACAAGAGAGACCTTTATGGCATTACTAAATTGAATATTTTAAAGTAATTTCTTAATATTAATATTTCTGGTTATTATCTTCTCACAGCACGCACAACTTGAAAAGTGTAATTGTTTATTTTAATGGCCACTGAGAAAATTTGACTTTAAATAATTAACCATTTAACAAATGAATCCGTTTTGTCTAATAAATCAGAATAACAAAATTACTTTAAATAATAAAACGATTATTTCCATTGAGAAAATGAAGTCAATAATTGCGTCTTAAGAAAAATTAAATCTACTCAGCTCATGAAAAATAACAAAAATGATGTGCATTAAGGAAACGATATAGTATACTGCGTTAGACGTAAATGAAGATAATAAATAAACTTTGGATATTTGGCTACCTCAGAAGTGCGTCTTCAAAGAGTATTACCTTACAAAGGAAAGTGAGGAAAATACTTGAGAAGGGACGAACCACTCTCTTTTGTTTTATGAAACAGTCGCACAGGTGGATTCAATAGTATCACGGTTGATGCATACATCAGAATAATATTCAGAAGTTTTCTGGTATTATTACCCAAATTTATGATTTCAAAATCAAACCCAAAATAAATAGGAATTTGCAATGAATTCACTGAGAAAAATAAAATAGTTTTAAAGCACAAATAGAAAAAAAGAATAACAATAAATACTGTATCGTATGTACTACTGTAATATCATCAGTGAAATTATCTATCTGAAAATATGAAATCACAATAAAGAGTTTGTTATTTCAATCTCATTTTTAAAATTACTTGGCAACATAATCTATTGTTTAGGCCACCCCCAGCCGCAAGAAGTCAACGAAATTTTTTATGTGAATATATAATTTAATTACCCTCAGAAAAATTCCAAATTTCTGTTGCGATTTCAAAAATTTTAGACGGAAGCGCTTATCGAAAATTTAATCATCATTCGTTATTGCGGCTGGAAGGAATTCAGTGTCGATTTACAACTCTCGACGAATATTTTGTCAAATTGTTGACTTCGGTCAGCGTAAATATTTGTAGCAATTTATTGTGTGCGAGTAAGAAAAAGGCATCAACATGACTGGATTGGTGAGTTAATATCAACCACCTACATGAATGAAAATCCCACATAAACTCAAGAAAGCTTAACTTCATTCCACAAAAGGGCATATTCTCGGACATGAATTACAAAGTAACTGTACAAAATATTACTAATTATACAAATGTTTATTTTTCCTCACAATTCATGATTATTTAGTATTTTTCCCAAAACATAATATACCTGACCCTTGTAATTTCTTTCTTTTTCAAGGAATAGTATCCATAGAACACTCACAAAGATGCGACATCTCCTCCTAGGAACAGGAATTAAATGGTTGAAGATGTCACAAACTAACTCTTCTTTTCGAACGAAAAATAGTTTGTAAATAAGCCAACTGTTGACGTTTTACATTAAAATGTTTGCTTTCCATTTTCATGGGGATATGTGATTAGTGATTTACTGTTTCACTACGTTAAGACAGGATTCAAGTTACTCGGTTTTGAAACCCACAAAGCGGCCTGACTGCTCCTTGCAACATTTTATTCCTTCTAGGGATTACTTAGCAGCCTCTTAATATTTCACCGTGAACAAGGAAAGGCACTCGCAAGTGTGGGAGCAACGAACTATTAATGTTGAGGATGAAATAAGACGGTAGAGCACTTAGATCTCTTATGCAGCACGTTTTATATTTTTCGGACTCAACATACGTCTACAAGATCGTAGTAGCAACTGATATTATTTGAAAAAATTAGTTTCATGAAAAACCCAATATATTTTGGATAGTAAGAATACAAATTTGTAGGTTCACTCTTCAAACCCTGCAAATAAATCATTTTAAACTTTCAATTAACTTGTATAAAAAGTAAAGAAAACATTAATTAAGAGAATTTTAAAATTGTACTTTGGTGGTTTATTCCTATTATTTGAAAGCTTTACAGGTCGTGTTGCAATGTAAGTATTTGAACGCAACCTACGTATTTCAATTTCTACCTTAGAAAATCGATTAATGATTATTGTCATGGGGATGAGGAAATTTATTATCAATTATGTATTAAAAGTCCCAAAGACTGTACCGTTTATCATAAAATCTCTTGAGGAAATTACAAATATTAGAAAGTTGTAATAACGCAATAATCTAACACAACACTGCCCACGAAACGTACCACCAATTTTCATCAGCATTTTACTAACAATACAAACATAATTCGTTCCACTTGCCTTCCGCAGAGCATTTAGCCCTGAGGAAGGTCGAAGAATGGCGGCCAAAACGTAGGACGTGGGGTCTCCCAGACGACCAACTAGTTACTCACCCACTCACTTTCACTCACTCTCTCTCATTCCACTCACATTCACTCTCTCCCATTCCAATCACATACACTCACACCACTCACACTCACACTCACGCACACTCACTCCACGCACACTCACTCCACGCACACTCACTCCACGCACACTCACTCCACGCACACTCACTCCACGCACACTCACTCCACGCACACTCACTCCACGCACACTCACTCCACGCACACTCACTCCACGCACACTCACTCCACGCACACTCACTCCACGCACACTCACTCCACTCACACTCACTCCACTCACACTCACTCCACTCACACTCACTCCACTCACACTCACTCCACTCACACTCACTCCACTCACACTCACTCCACTCACACTCACGCCACTCACACTCTCTCACACTCACCCTCTCTCACACTCACACTCTCTCACACTCCCTCCACGCACACTCTCTCACACTCACTCCACGCACACTCTCTCACACTCACTCCACGCACACTCTCTCTCACTCACTCTCTCTCTAACTCACCCCGTTTGCCCCCCCTCCCCAGGACAAGGAAGGCAACCCGAAGGTGCTGAGCATCGAGCCTTCGGATTTACCATGCGGCGCGGTGCACTACCGGGAGGAAGGGCGGCACTGCGCGCGGCTGGGGCGGTTCACGCGCGCGCTGGCCGACTTCGACATCGCGGCCGGGGTGGACGACCGCGACTGGCGCACCGTGGTGATGCGCGCGCGCACCGCCATGCGCGCCAGCCGCTTCGAGGAGGCCCTGGCCGGCGCGCGCCGCGCCCTCGACGAGGACCACGAAGACATCGACGCGCTGCTCATCGAGGCGCAGGCGCTCTACAACCTGGGCGAGTTCGAGAAGGCGCTCATGATCGCGCACCGCGGATGGAAGAAGCGGAAGACGCCGCCGGAGTTTGCGGAAGTTATTTTTGCGGTGCGTGAAAAAAAAAGAGGGCTTTGTTTCGAATGGGAGTTTGCTGTATTTTTTTAGACACAGTTGGTTTAACGGCAGTCCTTAAAGTGTTCGATATTACTGCCGGATTGCCGATCCCAAAGTGCAGACATTCGACTGGCGACATTCGACGGACGACAGGGGCGTAGCGTCCATGGATGTGGGTGATGTGTTACATACCCTGACAATATCAGCTATTTTATTTTAAAATGATTGTAAATTGTCAATTTGTTATTTTCTTTTTCTACTACAAAATATTTCATTATATTTCAATCTTTTTTTATATATATTTCTTTATTTATAGTCGCATCAACTGCGAGGTTATTATTTCAAACATTGCGCCATTGAGAACTCGATTCTTTACAAGGAAGAACGAATCATTCTGAAATGCCGCCTAGGCTGCGCTGTGAATCAGATGTACCGTGACCAGTTACATCCAGGGTGCCTACCGTGGTGCCTACGAAAAAGCGAAACTTTACGAAACTTCATTGTTCTCTTCGGTGTTTGTAAGAGAACAAGGTTAATTAATGAACATTGTCCCTTTATTTAAGTTTTATTACCTTATTTTAATGCATTTAGCAACTATATATTTGTAGCCAATTTAGGTTAGGGATTGTGCTGGTTGAATGCACAAGGGTATGTGACTGTGCAATACACATCTGTGCCCTGGAATGGCGAGCACCACGCGATCCAAAGTGCCTACATAATTATGGAGTCGTATTTTTGTGCTGTGGACAAATTATAGCACATGAGAAACAGTTAAAAATATTTGTAAAAAATATAAGAGGATAGAATTTTATTTAAATAGCCGACACAGACTATGTAGAGGAATACAACGGTGGTATAAGGGAAAAGAGGGAAATTCTGTCACACTTCATTCGACTTGTATGCTTTTTTGGAAGACAAGGGCTTGGATTTTCTAGCCATAATGAAAATAGGGGATCATCAAATAGAGAAAATTTCATGTAATATATAAGTGAAATAATGAAATATGAAAAAACTGACAAGGATGATATGAAAATTCCAGTGTTTCGTGCAATTTCACCAGAAATTCAGATTCATTGAATTTCAAGTGTAAGCACGGTAATGTCCCATGAAATTAAAAATAAAATTTCTAAAGCCTCGTTTGTCTCCGCCATACTGGATGAAACTCTTGATGTAAGCAGCAAGAAGGGCAACTGTGAACTGCTTTTTATTACGTGTCTGTAAATTGATTGATTTTCTCTTTCCTATTATATTTTTATTATAGATCATTGTTTTCCATTTTATAAATTATGCCAATTCTACTGGATTCGAAATGATATGAATTGGACAATTTTAAAAATCATTGGGTTTGATAGTGCTCTTTTTATGATTAAATGTATGAGGACACACATTTATATTTTGCTAGGTCGTGAACATAAGTCAACTTTTTCTAACTTTCAACCAGTAAACTACATGAAGTACGTGAGCCATTATTACTTTTACTGGATCAGTTTTTATTTTAAATATACAAATTATTTGTGTGCTCTAATTGATTAAAGTGACAGAAATGGTATTGGTGAATGAGAAATATTTAAATTATAATTAAAGTTTTGAAATATTTTCTCATTTCTCGAGTTACATACCCTAAGCCAAAACTCAGGCTACGCCACTGACGGACGACATTCAACTGTCCCCATTCTAATGATGATATCCCACTGAAGACATTCTACTGTGGACATTGTAATGCCGACATTCTATTGTCAACATTTCACTGTTTATATTTGACTGCCCACCCTCCACGGACAATACTCCATAGGGCGTCTCTCCCAATACAACGGGTGTCTCGTTGTTCTTATAATGGGAAAGTACAAATACGTAGAATGACAGGAGAGACACATGCTACATTTGGCAGCCTGAAGGGTCGATTGAGATCTACAATTGGCACAATGTAATCTCCAGTGTGTTGGAGCTCCTCAAGTTGATCTACGAAATGGAGAAGCTGCTGATGTCCTATTAGAATTTAAACAGACCAAACATGTGGACATTACTATTGCGATATGGTAGAATGGTTCATTTGCTATCTATTAATTCCAATTTTGCCCTTCCGCTTGATAACACAGGCAATTGAGACGATGACAATCCGATAGCAATATTTCCAACGATAACAAATATCCAATTCAATGTTTGTCATGACCAGTACAACACAATGCTGTTACTTTTACGTATTTCTGAACCCAGTCTGAACCCAGACTAAAGAGACTATGGCATTGCAGCAATAACCCAATGCTGTGATCATCGTGGTAAGTGAAAGACACCTACCCTAACCGTACGTTGTAGTTGACAGGTCGAGGAGATAACAACCCCAATCGTCCATTGTTGTTGGCAGGTCGAGGAGACACTAAACCTAATCGTCCATTGTTGGCAGGCCGACGAGACACCAACCTTAACCATCTATTGTTTACAGACCCAACAAACTTAACCGTGCGTTGTTGTCGTCAGGCCGAGGAGACGATCGAGGACTGCATCGGCCGCAACGTGGGCCCCATCATGCTGGAGTTCCTCGACCTCATCTACGCGATGGAGAAGGAGCGCGAGGAGGAGGAGGCGCTGGCGAGCCAGCGGCGCGACGACCCCTGCCTCTTCCCGGAGGACCAGGAAGGCGACGACGCCCAGGGCGGCACCTCCGCCCAGCGCCACTGCCGCGCGCGCCTGCAGGCCTACATGTGCACCAAGTACCTGGGCCGCCTGTGCGCCGACAAGCGCTTCCTGGAGCGCATCAACAACCCGGCCGCCATGCTGGGGCCCAACCAGAAGTGCATCGACAAGCTGCTGGCGCAGGTCCGGGAGGGCATCGAGTTCCTGCAGAAGCGACAGGTGGGTGGTCGACGTTTACTGGATGCAGGCTGGAACTTGGGTTCTTAGTTTAAATTCCTGCAGATGTGTAATGTTTAAATGCAGTTTGACCTGGATGTACACTCAAATCGGCAGATCATCGATTTAACTACTAGGTTTACTTTATGCAGATGCAACTGATGAGCGAAGATCATTCCTTATACGAGTACGTTTCCTCAGTCGAAGAGATTCGACTTTCATATAGTAGTTTTAGCTGGGACGGTGGACCAGTTGGTGAGAAGTAAATTGTCTAACGTGAATCGTTTAACTGTGACCGAATTATTAGTAATCAGGTTTCATTCCTGACTGATTCTGTTAACTATATGGCTGAAATCAGGAGGTTTAGATCTAAAAAAGAGGTTTAGATTTTTGAGAAAAGAAATTTTGAAATGTTGCAGGCGGCCTTTGTTTATATATATATATATATATATATATATATATATATATATATATATATATATATATATACTTTACTTTAATCGACTAAGGTCCATTAATAGCACTATTTTCTTGGTCAATAACATTTTGTAGTTTAACTATTTAACATAAGACAATATCATTTGAAATTTCTTGAGGGAAATGTAGGCAAAGCGGATCTGAAACAGATGTCTTCTCTTTCTTTCTCCTCCATTAGTTACTATTTGATTCTCATGATCATTGACTCATAACTTATAATGTGTCTTGTAGTTTCAGTATCATGCTGATCATTATTGTGTTTCATTGTTGGAGATGACGTGGGGAGGGGAAGTGAACAAGTTATTGAACGCGGTCATTTCATATTTGTTGTATCCACCCGGAACACTAATGCGGTTGATACACAAGTATGAACAACTCCTGAGATTTGCTCAGTTTGTATGGTTTCTGGAGACAGATTCTGTTGCACTTTCTTCTACATACGAACGAACCAGTTACTCGTTTGGCTACATGAATGAGGTTTGTTTCCGATTTAAAAAGAGAAGCAGCAGTGCTCAATAGAGGATGGGAGAGGGAAAGAGGAAGAGAGAGAGGTAGAAAGTGGGAGACAGAGATAAAAAGAGGGAGAAATGTAGGAAGAAAAAGAGACAGAAAGAGAGAGGGAGAGAGAAAGAGAGGGGGAGAAAGAGAAGGGAGAAAGAGAGGGAGAGAGAGAAAGGGCATACAGTCGAAAATTGATTTTTCTTCTGACATAGCGCGGTTCGTTAACAATGGGGTAAATAACAGTGTCAGGTGTCGGTCACCATCCTGAGCAGACACCTACAAACCTAACACCACGAAAAACTTCTCGAGTAACTTATCTTGACTAGCGTAGCTTCAACAGTAGCGCGCCCATGCACAAATGATTGCGGATCATCGGATCCCAAACCAAGCGCAGCCGGCGAACCGATCTCAGCGGTATCGCCCCCTACGTAGCGAGACTACTGAGTGAATCTCGCGGTTTACGAACACGAACTTCGCCATCGGAGGACGAGGTAGCAATAAACGGTTGCGCATGCGCAGGAGATGCTGCGCGAGCGGATGCCGCTGTACTCGATCCGCTATCGGGAGACGATCCACTCGGAGTCGGTGCGCAAGAGGCGGCGAGAGATGCTGGGCAAGAAGCGCGAGGTGGTGCGCAACACGGCCATCGCGCAGCTCGAGCAGCTGCGCCGCGCGCGCATGGAGAAGAACTATAAGGTGAGCACTGGAGCAGGATCACTACACGGTAGGATTTTATTAGAACTAAAAAGTGCGTGCTGTGTGATTGCAAGGGAGAAAGGGATAAGAACAAGGTGAGCAGTGGAGCAGGACCACTTCACGGTAGGAATTTATTAGAACTAAAAAAAGTGCGTGCTGTGTGATTGCAAGGGAGAAACGGATAAGAACAAGGTGAGCAGTGGAGCTGAACCACTTCACGGTAGGAATTTATTATAACTAAAAAAAGTGCGTACTGTGTGATTGCAAGGGAGAAACGGATAAGAATAAGGTGAGCAGTGGAGCTGAACCACTTCACGGTAGGAATTTATTATAACTAAAAAAAATTACAAAGTGCTTACTGTGTGATTGCAAGGGAGGAATGGATAAGAACTACAAGGTGAGCACTGGAGCACGCCAATTACGCGGTAGGCATTTATTAGAACAAAGAATGAAAGACGGATGTTGTCTGGTATCAAAATATTTATTTTAAAGTGAAAGATCTTTTCGATAGCTTGGCTATCATCCTCAGAGCTATCTGAAAAATACATACAAAATTTTGAAAAGAAGGTTGTACAAATTATTTACAAAAATAAGTTTCAGCATAAAATTATTGGTGCCAGATGCGTAAGCAAACTGGATCGTTACCATGCAGTTTCTGGGCGGAAAACAAAGTTCTGCGGATAGTTTTGCATTTTTTAGAACTATAAAAATTATTTATTAGAACTACAAAATTGCGTACTGTGTGATTGCAATGGAGGAAAGGATAAGAACAAGGTGAGCACGGGAGCTGAACCACTACACGGTAGGAATTAATTAGAACTACAAAGCGGGAACTACAAAAGAACAAGAACTACAAAGTGAGTGCAGGAGCTGGACAACTACACGGTAGGCATTTATTAGAATTACAAAGCGCTTACTGTGTGATTGCAAGGGAGGAACGGATAAGAACTACAGGGTGAGCTCTGGAGCGTGACAACCGCACGGTAGTCATATTTTAGAACTACAAGTGCATACTGTGTGATTGATTGCAAAAGAGGAACGGATAAGAACTACTAAGGTGAGAATTGTAGCTGGATCAATATGCGGCAGGCATTTATTATAACTACAAGGTGGGTTCAGTGAGATTGCAACGGAGGAATGGATAAGAACTAAAAGGCAAGCTGTGGAGTTGCGGAGCTACAAGGCAGGGGTAGATAAGAACTATATGGTGGTCACTTTGCGACTGAGAGGGACGAACGGGGAAGAACTACAAGGCGAGCCCTGAAACTGGAGCACTACAAGTAGGAATGAGAAATGCGTTGTGCATTGTGTCACTACAATACAGAAATGAACTACGTGTGAAATTTGAACATTACACTAGCCGAGGGTAATAACGGATAACTTGTAGGTGAACACTTGGACGTATGCAAGACAGAAATAAAGAAGGGATACATTTGAGAATAGGTGATTACTAGGCTTACATTTGCGTATTTCAAAGTGAAAATGAATAACTACTAGAGGAGAACTCGACACGTTTAAAATAGAAACAGGGAACTACAGATAAGCTTTGAGTGACTACAGTGAAAAAATGTAGAAGAGCAGTAAAATGAGTACACTGATGAGATAGAAAAGGAGACAAATTTGCACGGACGAATACAAGGCGCGCGTAGGAAATTACAAGGTAAGCATTGACAACAGCAACAAGATAAGAACTGAATGGCTGACACCACATGTATATGAAGAAAACTGCAGATAAAACACTTTTTTTATCCAAGAGAGCCCTATTTCGCAGAACTTCTTCCACACCATGGAACGCTGCTGTGAGTATTTAGTGGGGGAGTTGAAACAAGAGTTACCGATGAAGACGAGCTTTTAGATTCCTTCAATTATTCTCGTGTCAAACATATCACGCCCTCAACATTTCACAGTCCACAGAATTTCATATTTTGACGTAATTATATTTCCACTTAATTTTTGAACTCAACGTCTCCTATCCCGCAGAACGCCATCCACACTCTAGCGCTGCTATGAGTACCTAATAGGGCAGTCGGGGTACACGATGTCGATGAAGAGAAGTATCCAGATACATCCAAATATTTCGCGACACTTTTCCCTATCAGACCCTGTTTTCACTGTTTTCAGAATTCACTCAGATTTCATTGTTTGCATAATTCATTCCTCACAACGTAATTCTATTTCCCCTTCACGTTTCCAACCGCGCATGTCCTATCCCGCAGAACTTCTTCCACACCCTGGAGCGCTGCTACGAGTACCTCGTGGGGCAGTCGGAGCACGTGATGCCGATGAAGAGGAGCTTCCAGGAGGCGCTGTACAACCTGGCGGGCATCGGCTACTTGGACATCAAGACGCTGCGCAAGGAGGACTCGGACGAGCGGCGCATGCTGCAGGCGCAGATGATCATGTCGGTGGTGACGCCGCACGGCCCCGCCATCGACGCGGTGCTCGCGGGCACCGTGCTCCCCTGCGTCGACATCAAGTGAGCCCCCGGCGGTCGTGGCGGCGTTGGTTTATTTATTTATGTTGAATGATCACAGCATAAAGAAAGGTTCCATTAATTATAGACAATCAGATCAGGTGATAATAAAATATATTTCATACAAAGTTGAAGAAAAACGGAAGTTGGAGTTTTACAGGTTGGAGTTTCACAACGATTCAGAGATCATTTGTCTCCATCATCAGGTACATTTTGGCTAAAAACAAATTTATAACATAAATACGATTAAATAAAATGAATCGTTTTAAATATCATGTAAGCAGAAAACATTAGTAAGAAGAAAATAATAAATATTATTTAATTTTCCGTAATATGTTATCATACGCATTGGTTAATACGCATAATTAATGGAACCTTTCTTTATGCAATGAAAAGTAGACAATCAATAAAAACTTATTGAATGACCACAGGTGTTGTCATTGCCAACAATATTATTTATTTCAACAAGAGCAGCTTTCGATGGCTTAGCCATCATCAGTTTTCTAGTACAAGAAAATAGCAAACAATTAATAAAACAATTAAAACAAGAGTTAAAAATAAAAACAAGAAATTAACATTAGGAATGGCAGATTACTAATAATTTAAAAAAATATTGTGGAAATAAATAACCTTGTTGGCAATGACAACGCCTGTGATCATTTAATTTTAAATGCCAACGACATTTCACCACTAAACCAATATTATTTATTGGTTGTACATAGTTCAGTATATTTTCTACTTTACATGTGTTTGAAGGCTTACGTGCTAACTTACATTTAAAACTTACTTGTAACTCTTCAATATAATATAAGGATGAGGATACCCTTTTGGGTCCTCTGTTCTGGTTCGAATTCGGAGAAAGTTTCCAGGAATAGAGTAGGGATATCTGTTTTTTATTCTGCTGTGGTTAGGGTTTATTGCGAGTCTGAAGGTTGCAAGGAAAGGGATTTGGGGTAAATAATGATAGATGTTAGTGGCTAGGTATGTGATGGGAAGTTCAATGGGTTTAGCCTGAATTCTTCATGTAGCTGATGATTGGTGGCAAACCACGGTGCATTGGATATTGTTTCGAGAAATAGGTTCTGAATGATTTGTCAATTTAGATTGGTTTTTGAGGCATTTATCCAGATGGGACAGGCATATAGTAGTAACGGTCTTATGATGGATTTTGGTGGCGTTGGTATTCGAGAAATCTATAGTTTTAATTAGCAGAACTCAGCAGACGTTGACTTGCTCTGTCCTCTTCCCTCTCTTTCTCCCTCTTGCCTCTCCCTTTCTCTCCCTCCCTCTCCCCTCTCCCTCTTTCTCTTTCTGCTTCTATTCCCTCTCTGTCTATTTATGTTACACTCTGCGTTTTACATCTCTCTCTCGCCGCCCGTCTTGTCGTCCTCGGCCTTGCCCTGCGCCACACGGCAACGCCCAGCAACAATAAAGTCCTGGTGCATTGAGAATTGCATTTAACTTAAACGCCAACGTGTAATGCATCGCCATCTATTGGAGTTACAACAAAATGAACAAAGTGCCTTCACTATGAAAAGCACGCAGATGTGACAACTTTCACGGAGATCGTGTTAACGGTGTCACTAAATACCAACATCCATTTTTATAGATTTCTAATGCCTCTGTCGGGGCAAAAAAGAGAGTTGTAGCTTTCCTTAAACATATTCTCAGTTCTGAAGTTGTGAGACAAAGAAAAACTGAGACAGGCCAAGTTTGCTAGGTACGATGATGGTAAAATGTCATGTTCGCCACATGTCGCTCTCATACCCCTCAAGCGTGGGAAATAAACACTGCTCTTGAACAGGGGACACCGTTAGGCTTGCTGGCAAAGTCTGACATTCGACACAAAAAGCAAAATACATACATACATACATTTCTAATGAGCACAGAAATGAATGAAATCTATAAAGCTTCTGGCCATGCCAGAGATGTCTATGGTTTCATTAGATAAGCAGGTACTCAAAAAATCTGAAAACATATACAATAATAATTTATTGATATTGATATTCAAAGACATTTTTGCAGCTTCCGATCTGTGCTGTGTTTCTATGCTTTTGTTAGACATGCAGAAACTTGAAAAATCTAAAAATATTTACAATACTAATTTTGAATGGAGGGAGACAATAAAAATAAATATGTGCTGTTTTCAATCATGTGGGAGATGCCTTAAGTTTTGTTAGATAAGCAGGAACACGAAAAAAATCCAAAAAACATTAACAATATTAATTTACAATGTGGACAGAAATTGAAAGATGTCTTTGCAGCCACCGACCACTGGGAGGTGTCTATGTTTTTTTAGATATACGGAAACTAAAAAAGACACTCATTATTTGCAATGGGATGAGGAATTGAAAGAAAATTATGCAGCCTCCGGTTATGTGAAAGATGCCTATTGTTTTGTTAGATATCCAGAAACCCGAGAAAAAAATTAAAAAATAATGACAATATTGTTTTCACTGAGAAATGCTAGTTGATTTCGTTATAACATCTATTCGCTCAGTGCGTGACTGAATTCTCATCGCGTCGCTGCTTACGACAAGCAGACATCATGCGACATAAAGACTCCAAAGAAGAAGCCGGTGGCCATTAAATAACTGCCAACATATGTTGATTTATGGAACAACAGTTATTTTGCGATTCTCGGTATGTTAAGGTGTTTAACTTTAAATATACACCATATTATATTATTGATGTATTCATGAATACTAGTTTTCATAAAATATCCGTTTTAGAGCTACCTGTGTATCTCACAGAGAAACATAATCTTGGGCCTGAATCATCGTATTTAGTACCTACTGCAGAGGAGTCTGGCTGTGGACGAGCAGGGCATGCAGGGCTCGAACATATACCTGAAGCATGTACTTCAGTATCAAATAGTTAAACTTAATGTTGGACCTAAATCAACGTATTTCTCCTCCCGCCCCTCAGTAGGAAGCGCCTGGCGCTGGAAGAACACTGCCTGGAGAAATCGGAAAACACCTGTGTATCAAATAGTTAAACATAATATTTGGCCTAAAACATCGTATTGCGTTTTCCCCGCCGGAAACGTCTGGTGCTAGACAAGCTGCGCCTTCAGGGTTGCGACATCAGATTTTTTAAATTTAGAGCAATTATAATTGATAGATAAAATGGCATTGGCCCCTGACGGGACAACACTCATCACGTTGTTGTATGGCAGATTGCCTATATCGTTGGCGCCAGATCACTTGCCTTCTCACCAAGCACAGAGTTTTCAAATTAAGGTTATGTGAAAAATCTGATGTGATGAAGTTAAATGGACTTCAGATTAGGTTTCAGCAACCCCAAAAACACATAGAAAACATGAAACAATCCCCAAACACGAACACAACTCTTTTTGTGTGGCTGTGTAATCTTGGGCCTGAAACAAAGTATTTCTTTTGCGCCGCAGGAAGCGCCTGGCGCTGGACGAGCATCACTTGCGGGAATCAGACATGCACATGAATCATGAACTTGAGTATCAAATAGTGGACTTATAAACGTAGGCCTGAATCATCGTATTTCGCTCTCTTCCGCAGGCAGCGCCCCGCGCTGAACAAACAAACCCTGCAGGGCTCGGTCATGCACCTGAGTATCAAATAGTGAACTTAAATTCTTGGGCCTGAAACGTAGCTTTTCTTTTCCGCCGCAGGAAGCGCCTGGCGCTGGACGAGCAGCGCCTGCAGGGCTCGGACATGCACCTGGAGCGCGCGTGGATCTTCGCGGACATGTGCTATGAGAACTGCCTGGGGCGGCGCTTCGACATGGTGCGCTTCTACGGGCGCAAGTGCATCGCCGAGGCGCGCTTCGTGGAGCACTGGGCGTGGTGCATCAACGCGCTCATGTCCATCGCCAAGTCAGAGATGATCCAGCACAACAAGCTCGAGGCCCTGCACGCGCTGCAGGAGGCCATGGAGTTCGCCAACAGGCTCAAGAGCGAGGACGTGCTCGAGTTGTTGGAAGTGGTGAGCGTTCATCGGCGGAATTCGTTTGCGGAAAGTCGTAGAGTTCGAGTTCTGACGATAGGTGATTTTTTGAACAAGTGTGGCAAGCTCGAATTTAGCTTTGTCTCGAAAATAAAATCTAGCAGCCGACTGCTCTAATGGGGGAGTTTCCTGTGGTTTCTTCAATCAAACGCGAATCCCGTAACAAAAGGGGCACGAACTTTACTCATCGTTTTCCTCCTCTTTCCCCTTACATGCACAATTACATGCATTACACTAACACAATTGCTGAGAGTCTAGTCGGAGTTTTAATCTTGAACCGGCTGATGCGGTGTCCCGCTGGTGGAGAAACCTCCGCATGCCACTGTGTAGATCGGTGCCGGATGTCACGTGACACGTCAGATTCATTACTGACGCCGAGATGTAGTTCATTTAGGTTTACAGTACTGCCGTTTGCATATGGTGTCATAAAAATTCAAAATGCTGCATTTTTGCACAGCAGCTTGTTGACGATTTTTCTTTTTCTAAGCCAACACTGAGTTGAAGCTCTGAGGTTAGTTACATTACCAAAGAAAAATTCTTTTTTACAATCAAAGGTAAATACAATAAAATGAACGGGTGGAATTGGGTTTCATACTGAGACAATTCTTTATTGCGCGCGATTCAATCAAACTCGATTTCACACTTAACCCGTCAGCCGATCGTCTGGATTACAATGAACTCGCTAACCACTAATGTCACATACAAATGTCACATGTATCCTGCATCTACAACAGCGTTGCGGGCGTTGAAATGCGCATAAAGTTGCAATGATATGTAGGGAACGAAATCGAAAATGTAAAGAATTACTAATAACGGAAATCTATGCTTTGAAGCCAAAACCTTAAAGAAATTATTGCTAATGCTACGAATATTGCTAATGTTTTGACCACCTGAAATGACTCACACTATATGTAGATACAGTCGACTCCGGTTATAGTGAACTTCTGGGGACTCACATTTTTGGTTTACTATTTCACAGGTTCATTATATCAGATGATTTCAAAACTAAAATTTAATTTTGAATTTCTCCACAATGATTCTTTTTATTAATATAGAGATACTGCAAAAACATTAACTGCACGAACTGAAAATTTCAATATCTCTATTGGTCCTAAAAAAGCAAATTACTTTCAATTGTTTACTTCGTACATTTTTCTTTAGTAACTTCTCTAGATCCTCCTCCGGCTATAGCGTGCTCTCTCCATACTTCATTCTGCATTGTCCACTACCTCCATGCTCCCCATTCCAGGACCGCTAGAGCTTTACCTCAGTAGAGACTTCTTCAATTATGACCTTTGGCCGATTTTTCAAGTTGCCTGGTATGGTAATTTGTGCCACTGGAGCGACATATTTTTCCAGGAATAAATTAGTTTTCAGGATGTATTTCCTATCTTCACTATAGCCGAGGTTCAGGTTTACTATAACTGACTATTCTTATGCTTGAAGCCTTAGGCTTCCGCGGCCGGAGTCATGTGAATGATCGCGTCGAAAGCTGTGTTGCCAACGTTTCGACCATCTTATCGAGGTCTTCCTTGGTGGACTAACCCTGAGGAAAACCACAATAAGATGGTCAAAACGTCGGGAACGCAGCTTTTGATGCGGCGTTACCCGGACAGCCAAGACAATTCTTATGTTTATTTGTAATGTAAGTTAAACGGGACCTATGACTTAAGTTTACTGTAACCAAGGCTTCACCATATTCGAATTCACTCTAACCGAGTCGATTGTACAGTGTTTTTGTGTGGTGTGCAGTGCATGCAAGCGGTTCGCGAGGCGCAGCCGGAGGCGCCGCTCAGCCCGCGCGAGGCGCGCGAGAAGAAGATCATGGACCGCATGGTGGGGGAGGAGATGCTGGACCAGGCGCAGGTGCTCATGTACTGCATCGCGGACCGCGAGCGCGCACGCAACGCGCAGCTCAAGAAGAAGGCGGCCCTGGAGCTGCGCGCCGCCAAGAAGGCCAAGGCCGAGATGGAGAAGAGGGACACCGAGAGCAGCTAGGCGAGGAGGGAGTGAGAGGCAGTCGCGACGAGAGCTGAAGGAGAGGAGTACAACTGCGTATAATCATCGAAGCCGTTTCACGAGAGAGTGGGAAATTAAAGAAAAGAAGGAAGAGTTCACCATCCTACGTGGATGTGAAAGTCGTAATGTGAGGAGAACGAGCAAAGGAGGAAGCACGTGAAAGCCTTCAGAAAAGGAGAACGACAGCTGAAGAAGAGGAGTAAAACTCCCTCCAAAGATCGAAATCGTTGCACGAGAAGGTGGTGTTGAAGAAAACGAGGAAGAATTTATCGTCTTACATGGATAACGAAGTCGTCCTGCGAGAACGAGAATGAATAGGAGGAGGAATGGAAGTACATCAACACGTTATAAGTTCGAATCCTTAGCAGAAAAATAAAGCGAGCTGACGGACAAGAAGAATGAGGAGCACCATCTCGTCAAAAGGATAGAGGACGAGAAAGAGAGCAAGAACTTAATAAGAGGATCGAAGGAGGAACACCAACAAGCCAAGAAGTTAAAGTCAAAGTCAAAGAGCTCTAATTTTGATCAGAAAGATAAGAAGAGCTGAAAAACAGAAGGAAGGGAAAGCTAGGAGGAGTCGGGTACTTTACTTCGTTCGTGATAGCAATAGTTGTACCAAAGCAATAGATCTGCTATCTCACGTGTTTGAGCAGATAGGCAACAGATGTACAGGCCATCACAACTAAGAAGAGAGAAAGTACTGTCTGGTAAGTGGGCTTCATACTGCAAGTTCTGTGAAAGATTCGTAATTTTCCACATGTTATTACAGCGTGAGACTTCATGGGTATCTCGTAAAATACGTTTTGATCAAGCACAATATTTCTCTTGAAGGTTGATTCACGAAGAGAGAGAAGGAGCTCGTATTCTTCATACAAGTGAATGTAGAAAAGCACAAAATGATTGATGAATTACATGGACGTGGGTATTCTGTAATACGACACATAACGACCATGAAATTTTTTTTTTGTTGTGTTCAGATTTTGTCGCGAGTTTCTAGTGATTTCAATGTGGGAAATATTGAATGGAAAATGATTAAATGTTTAACTATTAAATAATTTTTTAATTTTTGTCCCACAAATCCGTTAGGGCTTGTCATTTGCCAAACAATCATGTTGATTAAGTATATACACTTACAATACAATAAAATAACTTAATGGTTTATTTATGTCATTTGTATTTATTGAATAAACAATTTTTTTATTTAAAGTGCCTGCTTCTATGATTATTTTAGACATAAAAAAGCTAATGTCTAGTCCAGTGTCAATGTCTTCTGTGTTTAGCCTTAAGTGTCAGAGCAACGTTTTTATATTCGAAGGTAATAAGAACATGAGGATTCATAAATTATAACTCAAAATCGAACGAACGTTTTCGTACGGAAGAAAATAATTATTGACAGATCTTTTTCTGCAGAAAAGTTTTGTAATACGAAATACTAAATAAAACCCAGAAAATTATCAAGTAACTCAGTAATATCTTAGGTAAAAAACTCTGTATTGAAATGAAAAATGAAAAGTCAAGGGCACTAATCTGAAACAATAGCGGCAATTCCGACGTTTGCTAGAATGGCCAGATTGCCAGTTCTGTCAGAATAATACCGTTCCTTTCCTTCATTTTAAACCTGAAGAAAATCATTGCCCTGACTATCCCATTTACCATATCAGACGTCAGGATCTCAGGCGCCTTAAACAACTTTTTGTGGGCGTAGACGGAGTGGAGTAAAGTTCCCATAATGTTTAGTTGGGGGTTCTATTCCCGACCATTAACGACCTCAACAAGCTTTTATGCAATATTTTGTCACAATTATGCGTTGGAAATTATGCTTTGCACAGAATTATGATTATTTTCTATTGTGAAGGCTGTATGCTAGTGGTTAGCTAGAAAATGTGCGAATGATTGCATGTCAACTTGGAACTAAAAGTATTTGGGGCTATCAATATTTCATTACACCAACATGATTGGAGGGCGTCACAAAACTGTTGCAAGGTAAAATTATATCTAATACACGCCTGGGTATAATGGTTGTCATTTTATGTTGCCAATTTATAACGGGCCTACATTTCTTTCAGCTTTTGAATGAAGGTAAAAGTAACTCCCCATATTAATCACTAGGCGAGGAGAGAGTGATTGCTCGCCCAATATCGAGTAGTCGAGAAGCTAGGCCGATCGCTTCTTTTGATGTGCCCAAAAGACCGACACGCTAGGTGTAGGGTGAGTACCGAATGTTAGACTCTCAGAAAAGAGCACGATATCCTTTCCCATTAGGGATTCGGAAAGCATTTGCTCACTACTCGCAGAAAGACGAATGTTTAGAGACGTCTTGCCCTTCATTTGGAACCTGGAGAACATTACTCTCCATCGTTGGTGGGCGTCTGAAAATGGTCGCGCGCCATTAAACAAATGTCTTACGCTCCGAAGCGTGAATCACGCACAATTCAATACGTATCTCAGAGAAAATGTTACAGACTTCTAGGACACTTAGAGGGGTAGCAAATTATCACTTTCTCAAATAAATATATATTGGGAACTATCATTTAATGGAATTAAACATATGACATTTGCTCCTAAGGCCACTCCATATGCACTGATGTGTGGTAGGCCTACAAAATCTCTGTGTCGGAACGTGAACTGAATAACTTATATGCATATGGAGTTCCCCAACGGTCAGTGGCCAATATCACATGCGTAACTCTTTTACATGAAAACCACTATTGTATGTTCACAGGCAGAAGGTGCTAACCTTACACGCCACTGCATTCCTTTAGAAGTCTATAATAATTGTGCTGAGACACCTGTAAATATACCTTTAAGGGAACACATAAAGCCCTATCTCACCCATTTTAATTTGGCTGTACATTTGACCCATTATCCTGACAATTATTTAATACAGTGCAGTAACATTTTAGAAGTAAATTAGTGAAGATATTTTAAGAAAAAGCAAACAGATTTACATCATTTGAATAGCTTTTCTGATTTACAGCATATTTGAAGTAAAATTGAAATTTTTACATTATTTTTTCTGTACTTTTAAGCGCAAATCCTGAATTATGAAGCTTACTGTACTAATTTTGCTACTGTAAATTAGTTATTTCTTAATGAACTGCTTACAAAGTTGACAATTATTACTTTAGTAGTGTCCAATTTTTTTTCAAAACTCAGTATCGAAGTTAATCCTTTTACAAAACCAGCCACCTCATTATGGCAACAAGTAAACAACTTACATTTCTTGCACAGAAGTTAATCCACAAAAGAAGTATCGAACAGTGAAACATTTAGTGAAAACAATTGCCTTCTAGATGAATTCGTTCAAAAGATATAACGTTTCTCAGGTATGAACATCTTATACGAATGCCCGATAGCAGACTACCAGCACTCCCAGTGGACTACAAATGCAGAGGAAGAAGAGATGTAGGAAGGCCCAGAAGGAAGTGGACTCCGGAACAGGTTCTTGAACCTATCCCTTGAAGTGTAGAAGAGGAAGAATATAATATAACGTAAATGAGAGGCTCGTAATTAAAATGATTACCATTTTCACATACCGAGATGAAGAACGAAAATAACGAAAACATGCTAAAAGCATGTATTTCACACTAATGTGTAAATAATTTTATTTAGAAAACCCTAAATGTTTCGAAAATTTTAAAATCCCTAAAAGGTAAAAAATTCAGATACTTTATTCGAGCATTCTGGTAACTATGGTCCGATTAAAATTAGAACCGACTTGGGACCTCGCAGAGCTGCAGCGGAGGGGGCAGCGCTCAACCAACAACGGCTGCGTATCGGGAGGCACGTCGCTGCATGGTTGCCACGGCAGAATGTAACCAGAACCGCGTGGGCCCGACGGCCGGGCGGTTTCGCCCTGGCCGGCGCATGGTGAGGCGGGGCGCGATGGCAGATTTAGGGGGCCCTTCCGGTCCCTCTCGTCCGCTTCGCTTCGCAACATCCAGTTGCTGGTCAGTGACGAGGCGCTAAACTAAAGAAAATTATCTTGTGCTTTGTTGAATGGTTGGTGAGCCAAAATTCTACCATTGAAGATATCCAAAATTTATTAAAAGCAGAACTGTTGGAAGAAGTAGCAAAATTAAAGCCACGGTTTCCTGTATATGCTATTGATGAACTGGCCAAGAAACACGGGCATGAGGTGATTCCATTGCCGCCCTACCACTGTCACTTTAATGCTATTGAGAAAATTTGGGCGCAAATAAAAGGTTACGTGGCAGATAAAAACGCAAAACTTACGTTACCTGAGGTGGAAAAGCTCATAAATGAGGCTGTGGAGAGGACAACTGCAACTGCTACAATGGCGCAATGTGGTAGGATTTTAAAAAAGTAATTTCGAAAGCATGGGTAGACGAAGGAATTGTGGAACAAAATTTTGAAGAACTTATTATTTCTCCTCAATCTTCGAGTTCTAGCGCTTCAGAACAATCATCAGAGGAAAGTGACTCTGAAATAAGTGGAGTGTTTCCTTTGTAACAGTAATTTGTTTGACAATTAAAACTGTAAATAGTGTAAATATAACGGAAATTCTTCTGATTGTAATGACAGATCGGGGTAAGTGAATGTGCTTCGTCGTTCTGTTTGGAAGTGGAGAGCGGCATTTGAAGGACGAATAATGCAGTTGTGGCCATGGCGCCTGCAGTCACCCACCCACTGAAAGTACCGCTTGTCTTTCTGTCACCGCGACCCGGCCCGGGCGGTCCTCGCCGCTCCGCCCACGCCACCCTAGCACGTGCTCCGCCGCTCTTGGCATGGCAACGCCGCTCCCCACCACAGCGCGCTCCCAAGTCGGTTCTTATTTTAATCAGACCATAGTCCAACAAATATATGAAAGTACTTCAGCCTTCCAAAGAACATCATAGGAATAATGAATTCTCTCATTTGAGAGGCAGACCGCGGTTTTGGGGGTAAAATAACCGTACAAAATCTCGTAGGCGGGACGTTTGAAATGTATGTTCTGCGCTGTTAATTAGCGCCAAAGAATTGTTGTAAATGATTTAATTCCAAGAATGAATTAAATTCCAAGCCAAATTTGACTGAAATTGCTTCTTTGCCAACACCCCCATTCTTCCATTATCATTTCTTAAAAAATATTAATTATTTTAGGTCTCCAGTGGGAGTGTCTTTGCAATTTTGAAACGCTAGTGCTAAATTTGGTAGATTACTATCTCTATTCACTCTTACGCAGCGTTACCTACTTGTATGAGAAAGTTAAAAAAAAAAATAAAAGATGTTTGTTGTAAGTCTCCCCTTCGGCCAGTCACAAAATGAGACGCAGGTCCGTGACGTGGCGCAGGGTGACTCATGATGAGTTTCTGATAACCACTGCTTATTGGACATGCGCACGAGCTGCGTCCGTGACGTGACGCAGCGTGACTCGTGATGAGTTTCTGATAACCACTGCTTATTGAACCCGCGCTCGTGCGTAGGTCCAATAGACAGTGGTTATCAGAAACTCATCACGAGTCACCCCGCGTCACGTCACGGCCCTGCGTCTCGTTTGCGCCTGGCCTGAGGAGTGTCCTATTCTTGGGGTATCCGCGGCGACGCACAGCCCGACCGGCGCAATGGCTCTGCAGCGCCCTCGCACGCGCCCGCGCTCGCGCCCGGCGCCCAGCCGCTCCACGCGGGACGTGCGCGGGGGGCGGGGCCCGGGCGGCCCTCCGGGGGCGGCGGCGGGCGACTACGCCCCGCCGTCGCCCCGCCGCCCGCCCACGGGCCGCCCCGCCGCCCGCCCCGCGCCCGCCGGCTCCAGCAACGCCGGCACGGCCTCCTCCAAGACCATGCCCACCACCGGTCTCTCCAGCACGGTGAGCGCGCTTCCAACCCTGGAGGATAGGTTTGGGTGGCGAACGCTTCGTTTCCGAATTAGGTGCTGGCTTAGGTGGCTCGGGGCATCAATCGATGTCACTGCAGTGCCTTTCACCAGGAGATCCAGGGGTTTGAGTCCTGAAGGCAGCTCCGACACTAGGTAGATGACAAATTCAGTCGCTGTCTGGAGGAGAATTCTAGCGTCCGGGGTGTTCTGATCGATAGTTTTCCGTCGTTTCTCCCTTCAACGCCAGGCGAATGCCGGAGCAATAACACCGGGGGAGGTATCTCAGGGCATCAACTGATGTTACTGCAGTGCCTCTGACCGGGACGTTCTGGGGTTGGCACCGGGAGTAGCAGGATTTTTCAAACTAGTTTGTGAGCTAGGTAGAATTCAGTTGCTCTCTGGATGAGAATTCCATCAGCCAGCTGCTCTGATCCGTAGTTTTCTGTGGTTACTCCGGTCAATATCAGCTGAATGCTGAAGAAGTACTCTAATAAACGGACAACGGATCACAGAATAAGTAATGATTGAATCAATTAATCAATGGAGTTATGAAGGTCTGCAGCGTATGTTGCGTATCGCATAAACGCCAACCAATTTCTAGAAAAATCAGAATTTTTTGTCTTCATACTATTTAATTCCCGGAGGTAAATCAATATACATCTGTAGCACATATACAAGATTATGTGCCGATGAGGTTTCCATAAATCTTACAAGAATGTTATTATCCTTTTGATCCACGAGGAATCATGATATAAATATGCAACCACATTATCGTAATCGAATTTCTTGCCTATGTCCTTCCGTCATGGTAAAAAACATCTGGTACATCAATTGAGACAAGACAAATGACATTCGACGCATCTGTATCTAGTGATAGGGACGTGCCCATTTGTTTCTTATCCTTAGAGAACGATTATTTTCTATATTTAAAAAAGTATACGGGGAAAAAGAATTTGTAAGGAAGGTGAATAACAGGGAGAAATTATGTTATAGAGCTCTCTTTAGAAGAACTAGTCCTTAAGGGATTTACTTTTATCACTACAGTACTATCTGATACCAGCCTGCCTGTACATTGCACTATATGCTATTTTAATACCTACTATAGTAATTGCACTCGGTTTTCAGACACATTGTAGTGTCACTTTTGTTGGTCACCTTGCATTTCACTTTGTTTATACATTTTCTGTTATTTTAGTTTGTACACTTACATTTACTTTAATATTTACACTTGCACATTTTCACATTTAGCACTTCCTTTCCCTAATGCTTTGTGTCAGTTGTTTCTCTTGAGCCTTTCATGTTTCCCTATTCCTCGCTATTCTTGACCTACGTTGCCATACACATTCTTAAAGACATGAAGATAGTTGAGAATAATGCTTGTATGCTGCGTAGGTGGGCAGCTGCTGCTCTCGCAGGACGTTCAGCCTGAGCAGCGCGCTGAGCAAGGGCTCCATCAGCCGCAGCTCCTTCATCACCTCGGAGGCCACGCGCACCGTCACGGGCTCCTCGCGCTCCGCCAAGTCCGCCCGCACGGCCAAGACGTGGGTTCGGAGCACGAAAGTAAGCACTCGCCGGCGCAAACATTTACATCAGAGTTATGTATAAAAATGAGTGAGCCGATCCAATTGCCGCCCAGACAGAAGTACAGTAGCTGTCTCGGACCAAACGATCGGGGGTTCCAGTCTCGCCTCGGGCATGGTTGTGTTGCGTGTGTGTCTGAATGTATGTGAGTGGATTTCAACATTCATCATCATCATCATCATCATCACAATTTAATCCCATCTCCCAGAGCTAACAACCTTATGGTATAAAAATGGAATCAGCATTAAATTGCTGATTCCCCTTGTAGAAAATATAACGTGCACCTGCCCCGATAATCAAGTCTGAGCTCCGGTGGGATGCACGCATCTCGTGGTTCCATGATGGCCGATGTGTGAGGAAAAAAAAAAAAAGAAAAAAAAAAGATTATGTACTCCAGAGCAAGTGCTCACGAGTACAAGTACCAACTACTTCTCATAATCAATTGCTTATGGTTATAAGAAAAAAAATCGTGAAATTTGGAGCATTTACTTCCCTCTCATGAGTAATTGTTCACTAATTGATCTGTTGCGATTAGTCGATTTTCGTTTGTTTGTTTGGTTTGTCTACGTTACCGGGTGACATGTGCTTGTTCCTGATGGTATTGACAATGTTGGGTTAAGTGGTGCAGTTGACGTGCACTGTTGGCAAAATCACTCACTATCTAAAACCCCACAACCAGCTTACAATAGTTGTGTATAACCTCTCTTCTATCCATTCAATGGATTTGAGTCACCTACACGAGTTGCACCGAAAATTCGAAGCAAATGTTTCGCACTAAAAGCAAATTCTGGATTTTATTCATACGAAAAGTAAGCAATTGCTCTTTGGCCGGGCAAGTACTCACCAATGGAGAAATTGTTCACAGGAAAAGCAATTACTCACGTCCTTTATTCATACTATTTGAAGCAATTGCTTTGAAAACTCGAGAAGAAAGTAAGAGCGTGTTTTTATTCGTATCTCCTCATGTTACATCTTCGTGTCGCCAAATTCTCGCCAGGGAGAAAAATAAAACTTTAATTCAAAAAGATTGTTTCAGCTTCACATAAAAAATTCTCAACAATACAAGGTGACTCATTTACTTAGGTGTTCCAATGTCAAGCGATTATTCATATTTTCGTTTTTGAAAAATTTGGATATTTCCAGGTAGACATACTTAGCTTTGCCACGCAATTTATTAATAAAATTTATTTGATGTAAGTTTTCAGAAACATACTCATTTCGCCACTCATTGTCTGAAATAAGTTCCTTTTATTTTTACCTAAACATCTACTCCAAGCACAGAGGAGAAAAAATATTTTTGCTCTAGAGGTCACAGAATGGTTTTATTTCTAACAGTTGTTCTCATCGGCAGTTTTTTTTTGTGGTTACCTAAATCAACACCACGTGAATGCCGTAACAAACGGGCCATGCACAACACACTATCTTCCCTTCTTCATATTTGCCTCTTCTCTCTCATTACAAACACACTAATTCACACACACACACAAACATACAGATACTATCGTGCATTACCACACAAGTCGGGAGACCAGTCGAGATCTTAGAACTTATACAAGCTGGGGCTGTGCTCCATTGTGGCAGATACCTTGAATTGGAGCAAGCCGACGAAGTCGGTGCCGAATATCGCCCTCCATTGGAAAAAGAGTATTGCAATTGGCTTCGGCGCCTATAGCAAATAGTATAAAAGATAATAGTGGAAACTCCTCGAATATTTTGGTGACAGTAAAGCAGCGCCCTCCTGCGGTTCGAGGTGTAAACCACAGCGCAAGCATTCGTGTGTGCCAACTTACAAGGTGTGAAAGTCAAGTTTGTTCGTAGTTTTCTGAGAGATAATTTGGTAGAAGAATATCTGTGTAGATATTGTTATTTGAAGCTCTGCCGCAAGTACTTTAATGTATAAATTAAAAACAATGGGAATGATGATAGATAATGGTACACACGGTTGTATTCTATTGGCAACATTTACGCCTGTCTTGTAGTGTACACCTCAGGCCTCTAGGGACAGCACAATAACTTGTTGCTTGTGCCGCCCATGCTGATTTGTTCGAGTTTCCACTTATCTTTTATACTATTTACCTATAGATCCTAGGTTTCCTGAACGGCCACTCAATCATGAACCCTTGATGCCCCGAATTCCCTTAACTCTCGTGCCTTAATGAAGTTAACGAAATCGGCTAGCGACGTCGGATTCGCGGTCGTGGCCTTTCAGTAGAACCATCCCAGCATTCGCCTGTTCGCCTGGATGACCGAGGGAAATCACGAAAACCCCGGTCAGGATGGCTGGCAGGGGAAAGAAACCCGGGTCTCTAGAAAGAGAAGTCAGCGCGCTACGTCGTGAACAACTTTTCTCAGTTTTTAACTAATGACTGCTTTCCAAACTATATACGTACTTTAAATAACTAACTACATGACCAAACATACGAAGATTAAACACTGTATTTTACTATTAACTGCTTGCCAAACTGTACGATTAATTGTTAGTGATTCCGGGCGTGTCAGGCAATAGGTCATTAGTCCCGTAAGTGTAGCGTATGTTTTTGCTCGGGAGATGACGGTGGTTTTTCTCACGCTGCACGCCGAGATACGGCTCAACCTACCGTCGACTAGCGAGGTTTTCCCCAATCAGGGATCTCCCACCAGCGGGGCACAGCCCCAACTGTGACATACTCTAAGCTCCCGACCGACCTCCCGCAATGTGTGCTAGTGAAGTGCATATAAGGAAGGAGTAAAAATAGGACAATGAAGAGGAAGGAAACATCGCGCGCGGTCAGTGATCCGTTTGTTAGGGTACTGCTCCGGCATTCGTTTGGTGTTGATCGGAGAAACCACGGAAAACTACCGATCAGATCAGCCGGCCACTAGAATTCTCCTCCAGACAACGACTGAATTCGACGCAGCTGACAAGATAGTGTCGAAAATTCTACCACCGTCGGGACTCGATCTTAGGACAGCCGGGTCAGAGGGACTGCCAAACTCTACGAGTAGCTTAGATGCGGGTATCTCGTTGCAGAAAAAGGCGCCCGACGAAGCGGGTGACGCGACGCCTCTGCACGGGGGCGATGGAGGTGGGGGTGGGGGTGGAGGGGTGGGCGTGCGGCCCAAAAGCCCCACGGGCAGCACCAGTAACGCCAGCTGGCTGTCCAAGACGCGCAAGCTGTCCTCCGCGTCCACGTGCCTGGCGTGGCAAATGTCCGCTTCAGACGTGGGCACCGTCATTCTCAACCCGACGGACGCGACCAAGCAGCAGAACACTCTTTCCACGCTCTCCAGCGTGATGGACGTCGACCGCGCCAGCGAGCTCAGGTGAGGACATTGCGCTACTCCTCCACTTCAACCAACGAGAATGTTTTTCGAGTAACAACTAAAGCATATTGTAACAAGTTGACGTTGGAGCTCCGTGATTTGCAGATTAATGCTTGGTTATAAAACCTCTATATGTACAGATGTCTGAGAATAAATATTTAGCGGCTAGGGTAAGTAGGTAAAAATTATCAATTTTGCCTACAAAAATAGGATGCAACACTCACTCATTAACAAGAAATCCAGGAATTCCGAAATAATGTGTGTTCGCGTTATTCAAATTTGTTATCCAATAGTCGTACATGAATTTGGCATTTTAGAGTCGCATTAATACTACTATTGCCTACTAGCGGCGTTCTCAGATCAGGGCCATGTTTTTTATTTATTATCCACCCTGGGGATAGAGGAGACATGTGGCGAGCAATATTTATTCCCATCACCGTATCTTGCTTACTTGGCCTGCCTGAGCTATTTCTTCCGTCATAGAGCTACGATTGAAATGGAAAGCTATAGCTCTATTTTTTGAGCCGACCAAGAATCGAACTAGGGATTCTTCCACTGAATGTTAGCATGCGGTTCATGAGCCAAACGAGTGGAGCTCGGGATTCGGGACAAGAAGGCATATACGTATTATTACGTTTTCTTGTGGGGACGTAGATTTTGTTCCTGTTACGACAAATTCTTGTTAATCGAGTATCTGCCAACGAGTATTCTCTGTATAAAGAATCCACGATGCCAACTTACTTTAAAAACTAAAGTTCATAGAAAAGTTGTAACGCAATTTTTGTCATTATACAAAAAGATGCGACGTGTATTGATGATTGCACGAGTACATACTTCTTAAACTTTGAAAATAAATACACATTTGTCATTGCTTTTATATTATACTTAAGCTTTTATTTCCTGGCCCGTGAGGGCATGTCTTTACTACGGAATATCTCAGGACATTTCGCGACTTTCTCGGTCGTGCCACTAGATGTCACACGATCGCGACCATATCAAACATGCAACATCTCGCGATACGACCGAGATAGACGCAAAAGGTCATGAGATATTCCGCTGTGAAGAAAGGTTCTCACGCGCCAAGAAATAAAAAAGCAAGTATAATATTCTGTGGTGAGGCGTTGCCGCCCTAGGCCCTGGCCGCTTCCGCTTTCACTTCGCCCGGGCCGAGCAGGCATGGCTTCGAGATGTGCAGGCTGACCGCTCGCCACTCGCCCTCGCACCACTGTGAGTGGGCAACGCCACACCCGCTTCCGTGGGGATGGACTGACCCAGCAGTATATAAAGGCGGCGTACGGCCACCGAATTTGTCGCTTAATTATTTACCGCTCTTCGTGAGCCTGGTAGTGAGCACCGGCGTCACCACTCTACGGTTGCCCTTGGGTTAACCAAGGCGGGAATCGACATAAGGCCGAACCGAGCGACCCACCGTCAGCCTATCTGCCTGTACTACCGCCTTTGCCGCTGCCGCCGCTGCCTACGACCTCTCCCCCACCCTCCTCACGGCAACGACCGACTGAGTGCTGCACTGCGTAGCCTCTGTTAGGATGTGACAGTGTACTTGCAACCAGGGCTTCTAATAAACCTCTATTAATAGCGAACCCAGTATTCATCTTTCTCCCGTCACATACTGAAGTGTTTACCTTTTTGAATGAAAGTACATAGTCTTAAAACACTTATTTATTCCTTTACTTGTTCCATTACATCACATAACCGAAAACTGCAGGGGTAATTCCCTGATGGCTAGCATTCACATTCAAGCCCCAATCTCCTCAGTGCGTCCCTTGGCACTGTGATGACACCCACGCGCTTCGCTGCGCGTCTCCGCACCGCCTCTGGTGCTGCATCCGTGCGTGACTATCTCCCTGGCTGCAGGCTCTCCGGCTGCAGGCTCCCCGTTTGCAGGCTCCCCGGCTGCAGGCTCTCTGGCTGCAGGCTCTCTGGCTGCAGGCTCTCTGGCTGCAGGCTCTCTGGCTGCAGGCTCTCTGGCTGCAGGCTCTCTGGCTGCAGGCTCTCTGGCTGCAGGCTCTCTGGCTGCAGGCTCTCTGGCTGCAGGCTCTCTGGCTGCAGGCTCCCCTGGCTGCAGGCTCCCCTGGCTGCAGGCTCTCTGGCTGCAGGCTCCCCTGGCTGCAGGCTCTCTGGCTGCAGGCTCCCCTGGCTGCATGCTCCCCTGGCTGCAGGCTCTCTGGCTGCAGGCTCTCTGGCTGCAGGCTCCCCTGGCTGCAGGCTCTCTCACTACTGGGCTCTCGTGCCTCCGGAATGACTGGCCGCCACTTGCCCCCGCTTATATAGGGGCGGTGTGGTCCGGATTAGCCTCGCTCTGAGGCTTGCTCGCTCGCCGGCTAGCTTTCCGCGCGAGCGGGCATCGAGGCGCGCAGCATACTGCCGCGCGCGCGCCAGCTTCGAATGCTGTCCACACACACGAACGCAAACCGGGACTTCGAATGCTGTCCCATGCACATACTCTCTCCAATCTATTGAATTGAATTGAATTGCCGTATTTATGTCATATTATTTCCTTATCAATGTCCTCACGACAGTTCCAATCGTTCCATTGTGTGTGCGCAGCGCGCCGGGGCGAGCGGTGTCGGCGGCGGGGTCCGCGGCGGAGGCGCTGGCGCGGGCGGGGGACCTGCCGCGGGTGCTGGGGCTGCTGTCGGGCCACTCGGCGCCCGCGCTCTTCGCCGGGCGCGGCTTCCGCCTGCGGTCCGCGCGCCTCAGCAGCCGCTCGGCGCGGCGCGCCCGCCCCCGCGCACGCGGCGGCGGCGGCGGCTGGACCTCCACCTCGGCGTCGGGCACGGCGCCCCCGGGCACCGCCGGCGCCGCCTCCTCCTCCGACGCGGGCCTGCGCCGCCACCCGCGCCGCTCGCGCCCGCCCTCACAGCTCAGCGTGCCCACCGACCGCAACCAGGACACCTATTACACGAGGTAGGTGGCACTCGCGAAATGTTCTGGCTCGTGCCCACCGACCGCAACCAGGGCACCTGTTACACAAGGTAGGTGGCACTTACGGTATGTTCTGGCTCGCACCCACCTTCCGCACTCAGCGTGCCCAACGACCGCAACCAGGACACCTATTACACGAGGTAGGTGGCACTCGCGGTATGTTCTGGCTCGTGCCCACCGACCGCAACCAGGGCACCTGTTACACAAGGTAGGTGGCACTTACGGTATGTTCTGGCTCGCACCCACCTTCCCCACTCAGCGTGCCCACCAACCGCAACCAGGACACCTATTACACGAGGTAGGTGGCGATCCCTGCTCAGCGTACCCATCGACCGCAACAAGGACACCCATTACACGACGTATATGGCGCTTGTGGTATATTCTGGCTAGCGCCCACCTTCCGTACACAGCGTGCCCACCGAACGCAAACCGGGACACCTATTACATAAGGTATGTGTCGCTCGCACCCCCCTCCCTGCTCAGCGTGTCCACCGACCGCAACCAGGACACCTATTACACACGGTAGGTGGCACTTACGGTATGTTCTGGCTCGCGCCTACCTTCCGTACACAGCGTGCCCCCCGACCGGAACCCGGCACCTATTACACAAGGTATGTGTCGCTCACATCCGCCCTCCCTGCTCAGAGTACCCACCGACAGCAACCGGGACACCTATTACACAAGGTATGTGGCGCTTGTAGTATGTTCTGGCTCGCGCCCACCTTCCGCACTCTGCATGCTCACCGACCGCAACTAGGGCATCTATTGCACAAGCTATGTGGCGATCGCACCCATCTCCCGTACTCAGTGGAAGACCTCATCTTGGGCACCTGTTTCACGAGGCATATGTCGCTTGCACCCATCTTACAAACCCCGCGTGCCCATCGACCGCAACCAAGACACGTATGTACCAAGAAACATGTGTCGCTAAGCACCTGCCCTCCCAGCTGAGCGTGCCCCCCGACACAAACAGGACACATATTACACAAGATATGTGGCAATCGCACCTATCTTCCGCACTTAGTCGAAGATCGCAAAGCTCTCACTTTAGAAGCATTAAGATTTCACTTTAGAAGATGAAACGCTTGTAATTATTTCTGCAACTGTCTTCACGAAATCTACTCTAATTAGATTATTTTCGAAGATCTTTTTTCTTGTTTACATCAAAATTGTGCTTCCACATACATAAAGGTATGAGGCCTTCGTTATTGTAACTGTTTTTACCGGCTCAGAAAATATAATGGATTTTATTTTTAACCTAATATTTATTTAAACAGGAAAACGTATGTCTGGACAATTTTTGTGGATATAAAGCAATGTATTTTGATTTTTGGAGGATAATAATCCGGGAGGTTTTTGGTAAAAATCGAAAATCCCAGTCCTTGCGTTCACCTCAAATATTATGAAAGGATAGCTTTGAATGCTATTTCTAGCACGTACAAAGGCTGTGTATCATCACTAGATATTTGTAAATAAATAATCCTCTATAATACCGAATTATATCCTCGCGTTGGCTAATGATAAGACCGATGTTGTTGTGGGTGGAGGGGGGTGAAGTCTGGAGGTTATCCCCATCTAGACATAAATGACAGGGCAAGAGTATCTCCTGGGAGAGACCCAGAGAACATGCAAAATAAAGTAGAAAGGAAGGAGGAGGAGTGGTGAAGAGGGGAGGAGAAAAGGATGAACAATGAGTAGCTTGAGTGAGAAGGAGGGCGTCGAATAGGGGTTCAGGACATGTAAGTTCAGGGCATCACTCGTGTGGCCTGTACTTTCACTTTACTCTTCTCTGCAACTTCTGAAACAGACAATGAGCTGAGAAAACGATTCGACTCATGCAACTGGATTTTCAGTGTCACGGAAAAGTCTCTTCTTATTTTTCACCGAGTG
This sequence comes from Acheta domesticus, assembly GCA_031308135.1. Lineage (NCBI taxonomy): Eukaryota > Metazoa > Arthropoda > Insecta > Orthoptera > Gryllidae > Acheta > Acheta domesticus. Next base: position 177,271,814 of record JAHLJT010004567.1, read on the forward strand.
TGTGTTCCCCAAAACGTTTCTTTGCAATGTGCCTGATTTTTCTCTTCGGAAAGAACGTGTCTTACTACATCAGTTTACTACTTTTTTCCATTTAATATTATCTCGCCTACAGAATTTGTTTACTTACCCGACAACAAAAGTAGAAGTATTAATTAAATTATTATGAAAAAGTCTCGTATTCGATTTCTTTTGTGGGGAATGGCCTTGACCCACTGTCCTGTTCTTACAACACCCCAAACCATATCGATACATTTTTATCTGCCGTGAGAGAAACACTTTCAGTTCTACATATCTTACGAGAGAACCAATATTCTGAAGAAAATTATTTTTAAACAGTCCAGAAATATTAGGTATTCAGATCATTATTCGCTATAATTTTTTCATGCTACTGATTTACTTGCTATTATTTTTCTTAAAAAAACATTTCGTCATGCAGAGATATAGGAATTAAATATGGTCATCAATTTTGTAATGTTTATAATAGAAAAAGAAATAATTAATGATGAGGTACTATACTACGTATATTTAAAGTCATGCAACATGTATACATGCCATATTCTATGAAGAGAAGTATTATTACTCTAACCCGCGTACGAGTTGAATTCCGAGTACAGATAAATGAGCGTTTTTGGCAAAAATTGAGAATAATATATGCGCTCCCGTGTAATACGAATATAATTGCAAAGGAAAATCAACTACAGATTTGGGGTATTATCTGTCATCGTGTCCTTTGTGAAGAAATCGACGTACTAATGCGAGAACGTGGGGAACGATAATTTCAATAATATTACCCACTGAACTCCCGAAAATGCGCACAGATAGTGAAGTTACATTTATGTCCAGAAGCAAAACAAGGGTCCATCTCAGGATTCGTCCCAAGGGTCAGGGAAACTGGACAATAAACGTGAAAAAGATGGGGGCATTGACCCAGACGCTAAGATACAATACTTGTTACAAGTTGTTTAGACTGATTTTAAAATTAAAAAATGAATAGTCTCTAATTGTATAGAAACAGTTACGCAGCAGAATAAATTAAACTTGTGCATATATTTTAATAGTTTAATAATATTTGGCAGTGTGTTATAAAACAAGGTATATGTATATGATGTTATTGTAGTGAGCTGTGATACAGATATCTGATGAATATAATTTTTACTTCGTGTTTTAATATAGTTACAGACATCAGGTTATATTGAAAATATGTTCTCATCCTTTAATAAGTCATTTTTGACAAAACTTACTGTTTCTTAATTCAAGAGGCGAGGCAATGTGTATATAAATGAATACATACACTTTTCTATACCCCCTACATTTAACAATATTCGAGTCAACGCTTTATCTAAGCTACATTTATTTGAAACTCTATGATGACGCGAACGTTGAATCAAGTAACATCCTCCGGAATTTGGCCTGGCAAAATTCGGAAATCGCAACTTGAAATCGTTTCAATATACAGAGAAATCGATTGCAAAATCCTTGGTGGCATTTGGAATAGCCGATGGCTGCGATGTTTATGTGACACATTTGACAGACATGTCCATCACTGGGAAGGGAGCAACCGATATAAAATTACGCACGTCACATCGTCCATTATCTCACACTCTGACGTACGCTTTGCAACAATCCTATATGCGCTCCTCTACTATAGGCTTTTCCAGGAGTCACGTATTTTATCTCTGATCTGTCTGCAATCCACGTTTGATGCGCTGCTATCCTATTAATAGTCTCTCACATATTTTTGACCGAAGGGAGACATATCTGAAAAAGAAGGGACTTGAAAGTTGGAAAATAACACGGTGAAAGGTGAATGAAATTATTAATTTTTAGCGCATTTATAAAGCAGAAGGTGTGTGGTTAGTAGATCTGATTTTCTAACAAGAATTAATTTTTTAGCAATCGAGTAATCCCATGTAGAACAACAGTGCGCTACATTTTTGGTTTCATAGCCAATGACAATTAAACTATTCCGCTGCTCTCTCTGAAACCCTTCGGTGCAATGTCAACCATCACAAAGTTTATTACGACCTTACAGAAGTATTTATGGTATATGAAACACGAAAGGAGGGCTATTGTGCTCTTGACCACTCCTCATTAAGGTTTTCTGGAAGTTTTAATATCACTAAAGGAATTGTGAAGAATGCTTATTTGACAGAACTTAAGTTGCATCTGCCACAGCCAGTTATTTACCAGTACACTTAAGTATTCAGTTTTTCTTCAATGACGAGCTAGTGTGCACTATAAATGAGACTGAAAGTTAGATGCTGCGTCTGCAGCACATTATGAATGACTTCCAGAAGCAAGTGCTTAATTAAAGTAGTGGTACCCTAACAGCACGTAATTTATGGCATTATTTCTAAATTTACAATTTTCGAAAATTCAGAGTTCAACGAAAATGAGACGCGAGCTATACTTTTAAGGATCCCTTTTCTATCCACGAAAAAAATTAAAAGAAAAATTTGGAGTGTTTTCTGAGAAAAACTGTTAACTTCCAAATTACACAAAAACTACTCGTATTTTCGAAATGTTGAACATAAACTTATTATAAAGATCCGTTTTTAGGGAACAGCTTTCTGCAAGGAAAAAAACCCTTATCTTAAATGTTATAGTTGTAGGAAGACACCCAAAACCAATTGCACTTTTTCAATTTTTAAAAAATCTGGAATTTCAATGAACACGAGACTCACATAATTCTCTTAAGTCTCCTTCAAGGTATACAAGAACAAATTTTGGTCAAAAAATGTGTTGCTATTTTTGTGAAACTTTTGAAAATGTTTTTGAGACTATGTAAAATATTCTCAAAAATCAAAATTTCCATTTAAAACTACCAAAGCCTTGAGTTCTTTCTGATCAATCGAGGGATATCAGTTTTGAAGAAAATCGGCTTAACGGTTTAGGCACTGGTGTTAACCACAGACGGTCAGACAAACGTTTTGCCATCAATCTAATTTTCGGCATTAAGAATCCACAAAACATTCCGAGTACACCACGTGTAAGAGGACTGTTTTTCTACATTTAACAGCAGGATTTATCCGCTTTTTCGTTACCAGGTCACGGAAATAAGAATTTTGCTGCCGAAAATTCGTCATTTTCCGGCGTACGATTACATAACATTATCATCTTATGAAGAACCTTTGTACGAGCGAGAAAGTAAAAAAATGTGTAGTGCAACTTTCAGCTAGAATATTGAGAAGCTGAAATATTTTTATAATAATTGATTACTTCTTCAAATTAGCAGATAATTGATTGTTATGTAGGACTTTAAACACCCTTTAATGATTAATTTTATTTCCGAAACGGTTCCCTGGAACCTGTAGAATGACTACGTGGAACCCCGGCATTCCTGGAAATACAATAAACCAATCGCTCTTCAGCCCCAGCGGCGGTGTCCACGCGTGTGTCTGTGTTGCTCTAAATTACTACGGCTCTCGATACCCGGGTGTCCGTACGTGTCGCTCTGAGCGAGCTCTGTTGGAGCGGCGCGTCGTGTCTCGCTGACACTGGCGTCGAAACCACACTGGTCGCCGCGACGCCCAATGAATACGTAACGCTGCCCGTGTGAATAACGCAGGTGCCCAGATTTGCGCAGGTCACAGGTGCTCGCCTTGAGAGGCGAGCTTGTGAATGTTACATAGCACGCCGTTGGAGACTTGATGCGCTGCGTAAATGCAGGGAGATGGTTCGTCGCGGTTAAGTGCAGAAGTAGGCTACCGCCGTAGTTTTCAGTCAATCGTATGCTGTCTGCAGTGACGCTAAGTAGATGTTTTCGTGTAGTGCAGACGCAGTGCTTTCATTTGGTAAAACGGGATCGTGCCACTACATCTATGTCTATGTCGAATGCCCTGTAAAATACATTTTCCACTTTGATTATCTAAAAGCCAAACTTAAGGGATGATTAATGGGAGCCCGCCACCTTAACGCACAGTAGTTGTAATTGCGTCCATCCTTACGTAGTCATAATCCATTTTGAGACAGTGGTCTGTGTAAATAAACGTGAGTAAGCTATACACCAAACTAACATTGGATGCTTATTAAATCAATAATTGTGTTTAGGGGTCTTACATGATCACATCTTTACGTCACGCACACTTTTTCTTTTAAAAAAATCGAGCTGCTTTGGTGCATATTTAGCTTGAAGTTATTGCAATTTATTATTAAAAGCTCAAAAAACGGATCCAAATTTTTCTTTAAATTATTTTCATGAATAGAGCACAGAACGCCCAAAACAACGCCGCAGGACTCATTTTCATTTAACTCCGTTAACTTTCAAAATTAAGAACAGTTATAAATAATGCGAGAAAATATATGCTATTGTAGCACTAGTTCCTTCCTAATTTCTCATTTGAATTTGAAAATGAATTAATTGACTACAAACACTGCAAATAGTGTCGAACATTATTAATTAAAAGTTCGTTCTAATCCATTAGACCTCTGGCCTAAAATAGCTAGAATTAAAAAAATAGGAATTCAATCTGTTTTTATAGGAAAATTTCTCACATTCACAGTTTATCACTGGCTATACTACAGTTTTATAAAATTTGAGTAGGTGTCCCTGCATGTTTTTTGTTTTGAACCCTTTCGAATTGTTATGCACATTGCCTGTCAATGTGGTACCACAGTGAATATCTTTACACGACACAACTAATAAAATAAAGTATTTTAATCGCATAAAATAAGCTCTAATTCAATGTTTACAAACCTCGCTATGCATTGCACTTTCTTAGCCAAATATTAAAATAAAATCAGTAGGCTTTTCTTAGAATCACATTCTATTACAAATATTTATGCTCTGAATTTATCAAATTTATCACAGAGCAAGTAATGTACTTAAAACAATGATGCGAACTAAGTTTTTCTATTTCCCCTTATTTATAAAATGTTCTATTCAGAATAATTAATATTATAAAACTGTTAAATGTGATTTTATTTCTTTGAGAACTCTCGTATCTGAAGAGTTCTAAACTTATGTGGATGATAAAGTTCGTTTTTGTCTTGTAAACAATGTGTCAACTTTCACAATCTGGATATTAATTACACTGACAGCTGTAGATAATTTTTTAAAGTATCAATTAAAACTTTCTTACGGCTTTCTAATGAACTTGCAAGCTAATTAGGTATTCTCATTGGAAAGAGACTGAAAGAAAAAATAGACCTTAAGGCGCTCTATCATTGGTTCTATCAAAGGCTTAAGAAGAAGCTTGCTATTCGCAGATGAATAAGGACGTGAAGATGGGTCTGGTAGGTCTTTACGAAAGTTGGCGTGCTTCTAAAAGATGGATTACTAGTCAGGACTATGAATCAATGGCAGCTCTAACACGACGTTCCTTGTGTAAGAGCGTTGCCTTAGACTTATTACGGGTGATATCTGATCAACAGTTGCGTTTAACCAGATTTCATAAGATTAAAAGAATAATTTTGATAAAATAACAATGATAATACACATCATAAGCCATAACAACTTAATCAATTCTATAAAATATTACGAAAATCGTCTGTTCAAATAATATTGTTGAGTATTTGATACATTGCACTGCCCGGCACTTCACTCTATTGCATTGCTCTATGGTGGACTATTCTACAAAGCATTACACTACACTACCCTACACCACCGTTCATAACATTGAATACTTTTGCACATAAAAATAACACACCCCTCTTTTTAATTATATTTTAATTAACTATTTAAATTTCTTATATTTCTTTATTCCAAATTTCAAAGCTTATTCTAAGTCATTTTTAAAAAATGCACTCTGAAAAATGTAGTAAATGGTTCAATTAAACTGTTTATACGAGGGTTGGGGCAGAAGTCACGGCAACTACTTTTTTGTGATAATATGAGTAGGGGTGGAAAATTTCAAATATACACATGAAAGGAAAAGATATAAACTAAGTGCTTGTACATTTATCAACACAAAAAAATTGAATTTATCGTATTTATTAAGATATTTCAAATGGCCGTACTCGCGTCATGTTCTTTTAGAGAATACGACTTCACAAATTCGAAAGCATCACATACCCGTTCTAAAGGCCTGATTAGGTAAATGCTCGATTACCGCACATCACACACTCACAGGTCGTCACGTGCATAGCTGATTACTGGTTGCTGCATATCTTTGCAGAAACTCTCCTGCGCATCTCGAGGCTGTCTGGAAGGGCATTATTCCAGGAGCTTCCACCAATTCCCTGTAACATTCTCGGGCATTCCTTTCATGGTGAACGGCTCTTTTGGAGCAAGGACGCTGTTGGAAACATGTTACATTCACCTCGCGCGGCGGTAGACGAATAACTGATTTCAAGTTGCTCTCTGTGCTAATAGAGACACTTGCAGAGCTATCTGTTGATGTAAATACACCCTACTGCAGCATTTCTTTCAAGATATAAATGAAATATTGCGATCCGATAGCATGTTTTTTAGAAAAAAAAAATAGTTTCCATGACTTCTCCCCAACCCTCGTATCTTCAATAGCCCAGTTCTCAAACGAACATTTTTCGACATCTGTTATTTAATTTTGATCCGATTTTGTGAAAGCGGGTTTCTCTACCATAATAAGTTTGTATGTGTTTATATTCTAAAAGAAATCTGAACGCTCCATTTAAGTATATTCGTCGAACAACTTGCACCATTTTATGAGGTACTGACGGGTTGATCGGTGACAAGGATTTGAGTTTGAATGTGTCTTACGTACAAGGAAAGCATTGGTTATTTTTTTCCTTCGTTAAAAGCTGCACAATTAAAAGCTTTTCTTCTTCGTTAAAAGCTGCACAGTTTGGCGCTAATTCCAGTATTTCCAACTGTTGTTGGAGACTGTTTCTTGCCTGAGATCAATTGCGATGGGATTACGTTCGGCCAATTTATCGCGTCTTGTAACTTGTAAGGATGGGAGCGAGTACAGTAGGAAAAGGAAGAATCGTGCGCGGTCCGTAGCCCGTTGTTTAATATAGCACCCCGGCGTCAGTCTGGAAGTGCTCGGGGGAAACCACAGAAACGACTGTAGAGTCAACTAGGATTGTCATCCAGGCAGAAGTTGTCCCATTATTTTGAGACATCGTAGGCTACCGGTTGAGTTGAGTGACGAGATTTGACATACGACCTACCGTTGGAGCAGCAGTGTTTAGATTACGGGGAGAAGTGGGAGGGTCAGGTGACTGTGAGTGGTGCGGTTGAGTTGTTCCGTTTGATTGATTGTTACTGGTTCTGGGCGCGTCAACTACTATAGAATTATTGGTCCCATACGTGTAGTGTATGTTTTTGCTCGGGATGTGGCGGTGGCCTTCCCCCGCAGGATTGCGAGATTTGCCATCGGCCATCCGACCTGCCATCAGCTACAGTAGTTTTCCTCAACCATCTTACACCAGTTGGGCACCACCCCAGCCAGGACAAGCTCTAAGCCCCCGACTGATCTCCCGGGATGTGTAGTGATGTAGTGCATGTTAGTGTGTGTAAGTGCGTGTAAGGGGAGAGGATAGGGCAAGGAAGAGGTAGAAAAGATCGCGTGACGTCCGTGACCCTTTGTTAGGGAACTGCTTCGGCATTTGCCTGGTGAGATAGATAGATTCCTCACCGTCCGTGAGAAATCAAGAAAAAACTACCGATCAGAGCAGCCGGCCATTAGAATTCTCCTCCAGACAGCAACAGAATTACAAGCTAGTGTCAAAAATATTGCCACCGTCGGACTCTAACTTATGGGGACTAGGGACTGAGTATCGGTTGAGTTGAGTGATGAGGCCACGCAGCCCACCTACCGTTGGGGTAGTAGAATTGTGAAGGGGGGCGAGAGGCGGAGGTGGCGGGGGAAGGCGGCAGGTGGCAGTGAGTGGCGCGCGACCGCCGGGGGAGGGGGGCGGCGAGGCGACGGTGGCGCCGCGGGGGCGAGGCAGGGCGACTCAATTGGCCGACGGCCTGCGACCGCACGCCGGTCACGTCCGCCAGCCGCATTAACATGTAAGCCGCGCCCGACAGCCACCTAATCTCACGGGGCCCCGCGACAGCGCGGCCCTCTAAGACCCTGCCGCCCCCGCCCCGGGCCGCCCCGCCCCGCCACCCGCTGCCCGCCCGCAGCCGCGCGACAATGGCGGGCGCCGAATTCCGCGAAGCCCTCCAACGAGCACCGTCTGCTCCTGGCGACGGACGCGCCTTCACGCGGCTGCTCTGGGCACAGTAATGGGCAATGATTATGAATGACACTGTGGGTCTTCGACACGGGATACGTAAAGAAATATTTCGGATGTTATGTTTACATACATAATGAGTCTACCTGACCCTTGACATTGTATTACTTATTGTATTATAAACGTTGTTTGTCACTATTAGGGGGTGGATTTTGATGTCCTAAAACACTGCCGAAAGTGAATAAAATGCTCTTGAAATGTTTTAAAATTGCTCCAAAACAAAGAAAAATGTAAAAAATTTCATGAAAACCCCTTCAGATGAACAACTTAAGCTGCTTGATGTGTTATTAAGTAATACAGGCTTCTTCCTTTTGTTCAAGTGAACTCAGCTTGCAAACTTTTGGTTTGGACTGTTTTTTACGGAAAAATTTCTGCTTTTATTTATCGTGAAATCAATCGAAGTGATAACGGCGATAGGAATCGCAGGAACCTTAAATTACATAGAACTCACAGCAGCGGACATTACAATACATGAATGAAGATATCGAAAAGACTACTCAGGAATTCTGTGTTGAGCTTTTGTTGAATCTCGTAAATATTGTTTGTAGCAAGTACCATTAAAATGACATTAAAATTAATGAAATCAACAAAATATGCATTAAAATTATGTAAAAAAATAAAAAATGACTTATTAGTTGAAATCGACGAAAAATGAAAAAAAGAAGGCAAACGAAAACGAGTTGTTTCCTATTGTCATAACATAAAATAAATTCCTATACTAAACAGTACTGCTCTAAAGTGAAAAGAAAAAAGACATTTCATTAAAATCCGTCCCCTAGTCATTATATTCCAAATCTTTTCAATATTATCAGACTGAAAAGTGTAATAATATGAATTCCCAAACTTGTATCCATATTCATCAGTAATTTGAAAGACAAAACAGACGAGGAGAAGACATCTTTTCACAAATTTAATGTATTTCCTAACTGAATTCAAAGAAAAAGTGCCCAACAAAGAATTGTATGAATTTTTATTGGGTATTTATTATTCTCTTGTTCTATATCAGGGAGAAAATATATATCCACAAAAGTCTACATACAAAGTAAATGTTTGAAATCTTCAAGGAAATAAAAATGGAAGCGATTGATCAACTTGGCGTTGATGCAGAAGAAAGTTCATTACGTTCAATTTATAAATATTTTTATATCTCTGATTCAGATTCAATATTACGACCTTTGACCTGCATTGGCTGCAATACGCGTTGTGAATATTACGCAGTCACATTTTCATCAACGTGGTCAAGTTCATTTTCGACGCACGAAAGAGCGACATAAATTATTCCAGGTTTCAAACAGCCACGAATGTAATTAAAATAAAACTTGATGAGCGGTTTGTTTCCAACCTACACAGTGCTGTCAGACTGTGCAAAAAGCGGCCTTCAGATGTCATTTCCGAGTATGCGGTGGCGTTCACTCCCATGCGTATTGTACTACACTCGCAGGATAATAATGGAATATCGTTTTATTTCACTTTGCTTTGCGCGTATAGATCGAGAATTTAAACACACACATAACAGACAAAGCTCCCAAGCAGAAAATTGATGTTTTGCGTTTGTTGGATTCCCTGAATACTGGGTGTTGGTGCTCAACCTAAACAAACTCTGTTCGCACACCCACGTGCAGAAAGCAAGATAAAGCCAATCATTCACTGCTTTTATATGGAAAATTTTCAACTTCTGTATTTTAGTTTTGAGCGGAAACATTTCTGTATTTTACTAGTAATAACTAGTGCCGCTATAACAGCACAGACTTTCTTGAGGTATTTGCGACGAGTAAATAATATTATAATTTAAACACACATTTATGTAATTTATGAAAAATTAAAAGTTTACATCAAAATAACATTTATGTCATGTAGTTCAGTGCATTTAGATCTATCCATTCAAAATGTTCAAAAAAATATTTTATGTCGTTTTTGAGAAAATCTTGTTGTTAAAATTGCATTTATTTCTTTAAAATTAGGCAACCAATCATATTTTGAAATCAATGTGCATTGCCTTACCAAATTATATAATTTTGAAGAACAGATTTCATTTAGACAAAATATCTCTATCTACAAACTTATAGTTTAATTGATGACGCCGAAAAAAATTAAAAGCTTGCAATTTTTGAAGATTCAACGAAAATCAGACCGGCACCATTTTTGTAAGTAAACTTTGCACTGAAAAATGTATAAAAGAATTGGAGCCATTTTTGAGAAAGTTTTTAAATTCTTGTTAGAGCTTCATGTAAAGTATCCCCCAAAACCGAAATATTCGTTTCAAATTCAAGAGGCCACGACATCCGGCTCGATCAGGGGAATATTAATTTTGCTGAAAATCCTGTCTACGACTTAGCCGCTAGTGTTGTTCACTGACGGACGAACCGTCGGACGGACGGACGGAGGGACGGAAGGAGGAACGGACGGATTGTCAGACAAACAGAAGGACACACGGAGAGACCTTCCTGAATTGTCGCATGCCGAAAGAAGGGTTAACAATCTGTGGAAATAACAGAATGTGCACAGTAAACGGAGCAATCTCTGCAAATAACACAAATCTGGCAAACTAATTATTAATTAATGTATCAAAATTATCTGTAGTAGCTTTTTAAGCATTTGTGTAAGGGATTTTTCACTTTCCCATTGAAAAGAAGAATCTCGCGAAATGATTTCATTATCTTCAATGCATTATTACATATCTTTTCTTCCCAGTATTTCCTGCTTTGTTTGATTTGGAGTGTTGAAATATAGATAATGTGGAAGACCTACATTCTATTCTCGAGTCTTCTCCAATCATTAAACATTTCATGTTATTATATTGATCATTGTAATTAGATTCGTTAAATACATGAGAATGGAAGGCCGGGGTTGGATAGAACCAGTTGGGAATTTTTGATTTTTTTTACGCAACTCAGGTTTAGCTTTGACAAGCTTGATTGTGTGGTATATTTTTATTCGTGAACGTTTGACTGTCGAACTTTCATAGTTATTGAATGTCATCAACTCGTCCTTAGTTTATTTTATTTTTTAAAGCATTTTCGGGTAGATAGAAATTAAATTACTTACATCGATTTTCCAACAGTAAGACGTCGGGAACGAGTGGGATGCAGAAATACCACGGACTGGTTTCAATCTTCAGTCCTAGTATTCTAAATCTACATCATCTTCCCTATATTTGCTACACAGCATATAGTTCGTACAAGTTTGTATGATAGTAGGTTGACATTGTGTGACGAGCAGAAATAGTTTAGAGGTTTTTAGCACAGCTAGTGTAATATTGTTTTTGTAACTTTCATATGTGTAGCAATTATTACGAATTCCTTAGGCATTAATTCTCCCCCAGCGCACATCCCTACTCTCATTATACAACCTTCCGCATATCGCATTTGCTTGACCATTTTGCACAGTTGTATTGACAAACAGTCGATAGCACCACGCGGCTGACTTCACACGGATTTTGAAAAGGCTTGCGCTAAACGCTTAAAATCCGTTTTCAACCAAAATCATTTTTGTAGTAATTTGTTGACTTTTTGTTCGGTGTTAAGAAATATAACTTTTATCTAACGTTTTCTAAGGAATTAATAATGCAACATTTGGAAAGAAATGAATACGGATAATATAAATTAATTAAAAATAGTAATTAAAACAATAATACTGATATATTTTCTTTGCTAAGGCTAAGATTTTTTAGTAAACTTCATATGTGCGAAAATTATCACGAATTCCGTAGGCATTAATTCTTCTTCAGCGCACAGTCCTACTCGCATCATACAACCTTCTGAACATCGCATCTGCTTGACCAATTTGCCCAGTGGTATTGACAAACAGTCGCCAGCACGCGGCTGACGTCAGACGGATATTGAGAAGGCTTGCGCTGGACGCTTCACGGCCACCAATACGGAGCGGGGGCGAGCAGGCCTCGTTTGGATCTGATAGTCGACAGTCACAGCCACGTGAAGTGGAACAGATAAATGTTTTTAACATGCCAAGCGGGAAAGACGGTTTCCTGTGCTTCTTTTCCGTGTGCGGACAATCTGTTTTCTCCAGAACCTTTTTCATGCATTTTCTACTTTCTCGTCCTTATGAAGGTACTTTGTAAGAACAGAAACTTGTGTAATTGTGCCCTGAAAAAGGGCAAATGTTTGGCAGGAAAACTCTTATTTCAGGGCCCTTAAAACGAAAAAGGGGATAAATCCAGACGCTAAATATAGAAAAAAGGCAACTAACACGTCTGTCCATCTGCGTGTCAGTGTGTCTGAAAGTCCGCCTGTGCGTCTGTTCCTCTGTTCTTCTGTCCGTCTGTTTGTTTGATCTGTGATCGGCGCTAGCACCGAAACTGTTCAGTCGAGTTTTCTTCAAAATTGATATTCTCCGATCTATCTGAATGAACTCGAAATTTTGAAAATTGCAAAAATGCCATTTTTTTGGGTGTCTTCCTACAACTACAATATTGAAGATTGTTTTCCTTAAAGAAATCCATCCCATAAAGACGGATCTATAATTAAGTTCATGTTCAATTATTTGAAAATGTGAGTAGTTTTCGTGTAATTTGGCACAAAATTGGCACGATTTAAACATATTTTTAACTTTCTTTTCTAAAAAAAAAACGTCGAAATTTTACTTTATTTTTTTTTTCACGGATAGAAGAATGGATGCAAATTTGTTGAGCATTTTGGTTAAACTCTCTGAATTTCTTAAACGTGCAGATTTAGAAAGAACTCGAGAAATTATATGGGGTTGTGGTACCACTAGTTTTTACCTTCTCGCTACCACTTACGCTCTGGAGAGAACGTTATGTAATGCTGGGCGAAAAGAAACTGTGAATTTTCGGCAGAAGAAATTTAATACAGGGGCCTGGTATTGAACAAGTGGATAAATCCATTTGCTAAATTTAAAAACAACATCCTCTACTACTTCGTGTAGCCAGAATCCATGTTTTGTGGGTCCTTGATACCGAAAAATCGATTGACGGTAAAACGCCTGTAAGTCCGTTTGCATGTGAGCAACACTAGCAATTAACCGGTCGAAAATTGAAAAATCAAATTTTTTCGGAATCTTCCTGCAACTTCAGTTATAAAGATAGAATTTTTTCTTACTGAAATGTGTTAATGAAGAACATCTAAAAAATATCATGCTAAAGTTTTCAAAACGAAGAGTATTTTTTGTGAAATTTTGTGTGGGAGGCAAATTTTATTTTTCATTTTTTCTTAAAAATAGCACAATATTGGGTCCTAATTTAGTATAAATGACGCTTAAGATCTTGCTGCAGATGTCATGCTCGTCGAAATGCCTAATTTTTTAATTTAAAAAAATTAATAATTTTTTTAAGAATTGTCGATATTTTCTTGAAAATGTTTAGTTTTGCACCAAACGTTCCACTATTTGTAGTTAGTTTTACAAAAAATTACTGAGATATGTTAATTCGGAGCAAAATTGTGGAATAAATAGTATTATATAACTATTACTAAAGGCGAGAAAATACGTACAGTTTTAGCACCACTAATTTATTCTAAAAGTGAGCAAATCATTACGAAGCTTGCGCGTAATATCGCATCTTTGTCACATTGCGTGTTAAAAAATAATGCTCACAACATGTGTGCGACATGATCTGTTCACTCTTTTCTGTCGCTGGGTCGTCAGACTAGACATGTGAATCGTTTCATTAACTTGTTACGTATCTACACTCAAGCATTATTCTATGGTTGCCGGCGTTTTTCGCTTCCAGATGTCTCCAATAGCCATTGAATCATACATTCCGACCCTCAGACTTTTAACCACCTTGTATTCCTCTTCTCTCCAGAAGCCTGTACCAGATGAGTTTCTTTGTTTCTGTACTGACCATCGTCTCCTGTATTATTTCAGTAGTATACATTCCCGTGGGGGCTCTCACATGCAACCAATATTTATAAATAAAGTCTCTAAAGAAAGCGAATTTCACGGAGACTTGACGAATTGCACTTTTACTTTATAAATTTGGAGGATTTGTTTAAAAAAACTCCATCGAAATATTCACAAAATGCAACCCGCATTGCATGCCAAACTATATCTGCAAATAACTCCTAAACAAAGCGTTTTGAGGCCTTAAAAAGTTAAAAAAAATTGCTGGTAGCTATCTTTTGTGACAACACGCTTAGAAGGCTTAGATTCCTCAATCTTATATTTACGCTTTCTGCAGACAACGTGGTTTGTGCAGTCGGACGAGGTTTATTTGCATAATCATTAATTCAAGATTTGCTGTCCAGCAACAATTACAAGTGCTATTTTAGTTGTTTGATACCTATGAAGATTGTTTCTTATGCGTGTAGTGAAACCATTCAATTAACGTTTTGCCGCGGTCTGCAAGTGTTGTGTACATAATTATGGAGGGATGTGGGTTTACGGTGAAGTGTGAAGACTGTGTTTGTGTTTTACCTGAACCAGTATTTTCTTTATCATTCGATGGAATTTTCAAATTAGCGGGTTCAGACACGTAGCTTTCTCAAAATAAAAAAAGATAATATTTTTGTGACTATCACGAAAAGCTAAAAGCTAAATGTCAAAGAATATTGAATAATTAATTCAAATATTATCTTTAAGGAAGTGTTGTGAATTGTTCCAAGAAATCTCCCCATGATACTGAATAAATCTTTATTGAAAATGTATTTTAAACATCAATTGCTTTTATTATCAGTTCAATATATCCAATTGCTCATTTAAATATCATTGTTTTAGTTTTAATTTTTATTTGATATTATGTTAGTTCATTGCAAGTGACCTTTATATATTTTTAAATAAAGAAACACGTTTCGTTAACTACTTTTCCTCTTGGAATGGAAATAGACGGATAAGGATGAGTGTGGGGTCTAACATGCGAGTTCTCGCACGGGTTTGCGGAGATAGTAGGAGAAAACTTGTGCTATGGCACAACACAAAGAACAATCTTTTTAAATTAGTTATAGTAAAATATCTTGAAATAAATAAAAAACAAAAATCAAAATGCGCTACAATACTATGTAAATTAATTTTAAAAAGCAACTAAATTTAAATTATAGAAAGAATAGCGCAAGACACACGACAACTGCCAACGATCGCAGTCCAAATGCACGATTTAAATATTGGCGTGATCTGGAAGTGTGTACATCAAGGCCCAGATGCAAACTCATATTGTAAATAATACACTGTTTGATATCAAACTCAAGGTGTCGGGTAGTTAAGATATTCAATATGCAAACATCAGCAACATTCCCATGCACCGAAGTGATGTCTAAGCCTACAAAATTGTTTCTAACTATTACAAATGTTATTGAATTTTCAAAGGTGAAAATATTAGTTTGATTATTTTTGGACTCGGACTTACTTTTCTTGAGGTATGTAAGAACGCAGAAAATAATCCAATACTTTTTAATAAAAATAATTTTTCAATTTTCGCACCCCAGCAAGCTGGCACCCTGACTCTCCAAAACCCCCTCTTTTCCTCATAACAAATCAAGGAAAGTCAAATAATATTGCAAAGTGTAGGGTTGTACTTGCCCGATATGGTATTTTCGCACATCTTTATTTTTGCTTTCTCAAGGGTAAAAACCTTTTCTATTATTTTTGTGACCATCAAGGAAAGCCAAAAGCTAACTCTCAAGTGAGATTGAATAATTTATTCAAGTGTTGTTTTTAAAAGTATGAATTATTCCAAGAATATCTCTCTATAATGCTGAATAAATCTTTATTGAAAATTTGCTTCCAACATCAATTGCATTGTTATTTTGTTTGATATTCTATAAGCACATTAAAAGTTACACTTAGACATTTTTTAAACAAACATACACGTTTCATTAACAACTTTGCTTCTTAATGGAAAGGCTATACAAATGGATAGGGAAAGGGTGGGGTTTAACATGCGAGAGTTCTCGCACGGCTACGCTAGTTATATTTATAGTATCTAGATGGATCATTTCCCTAATTTTTGCATGAAGAATACGCTCAATTTTTATATTCCGCAACTTCTTCTTCAGAAGACAATTTTTAACACTAGAGTTTTATTAATTTATACTTTACTAAGTACCAAGATTTCAGGACCATATGTTGTAGCAGTCTCCACAGACAGGCAAATAAAAGGGTAGAAAATGTTTCTATAGGCTATCTGCATTCCCATGCCGCTGCACTCTTTGCCAGGTCTTAAGAGCTTCCTCCAAATACATTTTAAATAGTATTGGAGCCAAAGTATAACCCAGTCTCAGGCCTTTGTGTCACTGTGAATTCACTGTGAATTCACTGTGAATTCTGTGGAAATGTTGGCATAGGGAACTTTGCAAAAGTTAATAGTAGTCTTGAGATCCTGTCCAATAGTTGATAGAAGTCAATGATGGGTTTGGAACTCGAAGAATTGAGAAATTAATAGGTCTCTGAAAGAGTTGAGCGGAACTACAGAAAAACAATATTACGAGAGATACATGCAACAAGACCAGGAACGGTAGAAAATTAGAGGAAACACGTGACGGGAAAGAAGTGTTGAGAAATGAGTGTCGAGAAACGGGTGTCGGGAAACGAGTGTCGGGAAACGAGTGTCGAGAAACGAGTGTCGAGAAACGAGTGTCGGGAAACGAGTGTCGGGAAACGAGTGTCGGGAAACGAGTGTCGGGAAACGAGTGTCGAGAAACGAGTGTCGAGAAACGAGTGTCGAGAAACGAGTGTCGGGAAACGAGTGTCGGGAAACGAGTGTCGGGAAACGAGTGTCGGGAAACGAGTGTCGGGAAACGAGTGTCGGGAAACGAGCGTCGGGAAACGAGCGTCGGGAAACGAGGGAAAGGAAATTGACGAGAAAGAGTGACGAGAAACGAGTGACGGGAGACTAGTGACGGTTAGCGGGGAAGGGATTACAGGGTACAGCTGTCGGACTTCAGGTGATGACAGACGGGTGACGAGTGACAGCGAAGGAGGACGAGGGTCGTGGGTCGAGGGCGTTGGCCAGAGGTGTCGAGGGCGATCGGGGCGGGGAGACGGGGCGGGGCGGGGCGGGGAGACGGGGCGGAGCGGGGCGGGGCGGCGGGGAGGTTAAGTGACGCGTGGGGACCGCTGCGAGCGGAGCGGGCTCAATTACGCGGCGGCGCCTGTTTGGACAGCACACAGTCGCGCCGCAGGGCAGCTGCCGACTCCCGCCGCAAAATTAACGCCCGACTGGCGACGGAGGGCGGTCGGCCCAAGGCTTAAAGGGCAAGGGCAAGGGTTCGATGGTCAACACATCTTGCGGTAACGATGACATCTTGGCCGCCAATGACCATAGTTGTTGAAGCGCCATTAAACTTTCATTTAATCGACGATCAACAAATCTTGGAGTTACGATGACATCTTAGGCCAATGACCATAGCTGTTGAAGCCCCATTAAACTTTCAATCAATCAATCAATCGGTGATCAACACATCTTGGAGTAACATGACACCTTAGGCCAATGTGCATAGCTGATGAAGTGCCCCTAACCTTTCAATCAAACGTTGATCAACACATCTTTGAGTAACAATGACATCTCGGACCAATGACCATAGCTGATGAAGCATCGTTAAAATTTCAATTAATCGATGATCATCACACCTTGAAGTAACGATGACATCTTGGGTCGCATCTTGAAGTAACAATGACCATAACTGTTGTTTTACTTTCAATAAATCGATGATCAACACATCTTTGTGCAATAAATCGCTAAGGATTAAATTCCCTAATATGGATGGATGATCAACTCATTTTAGAGTAACGACACAAGATGGCTAGTGCAACGATGGGTGCATTAGCTTTGAAGCATGAATTTAAGTTTTCCAAAGATCTCGAGAAGAATTTTATATTCTAATCTTATTTGATTGAAATAATTTTTTTTATTTCAGAAGGAAAAGGAAAAGTTTCGGAAATATTTTTTTCAACAAATATATATTTAAATGATTCATTGCAAATCTTGTCAACAGACGTAGCAGAATTTACAGGTAGTTTAATTAATATCATTGATCTGCGGACAATGTGACTCCTATTGGACTGTTTCAATGAATTACTAGGAGTGTTAACTTCAAAGTTATTTTTGATGAAATTTCCAATGTCAAACACTGTCATAATGCCTATTTATGTGCCTATTGAACTATAGCAATTTAATCGGAGAAAAATCCCAGAAGGAAATCCCGGACATTGCCAAAATTAGACATTTCAGATCTCATTTTGCGACAAGTTACACTAATTCAGTAATTTCATCGTAATTAGCTCATACGGAGACGTCTAATGGTGCGTTTTTGGGTAAGTCTGTATAATTAGACACAATGTAATGCACCGCACAGAGTAAAGTAATTTCTGAGATAAATTTCAAAATTGTGGTAGGCATTTCATATTAAGTACCCCCGAATATTAAAATTTCAAATTCGGAGGGCTATGAGTGCCGTCAGATTGTTTGGAAAATATCCATTTTGGAGGAAATTCAGTAAACGGTTTAGGTGCTAGTGTTGGTGACCGACGGATGAATCGGCGGACTCATGAACCGACTGATCCACAGACAAACCGATAAATAGACGGATAGACTGACGATTTTGATAAAGAAAGCTTCAGTTTTAGATAACTGGGTCTATTGAAACGTGTATTTCCATCACAATCTTGACATAGATTATTTGCAGATAACAATTTCTTTATAATACAAACACGAGAAAGCATTAGAAAACTTAAATGCTTTGGGTTACACATGTAGAACTTGTATATATTGGTTGTATTACTTGTGTTGTAGTATTGAGCGATTGACATGCTTTTAGTGTTTAGTTATGAGGTTAGGAGAGACCAACAAATCATTTACATGTTGGTTACATAAGGATGATGTTTTAATGTATGTAATGTATGTTGGTTTAATATAGCCTGATGAAGGACAAAACACGGAGCCGAAACGTTGAAAAACTTGTTTAATGACAGACTGATGTATAATAATAAACCAGTGACATAAAGAATATTAAAAGTTGTCTTAAACTTTTTAAGCAATATTTTGCTTATGGAAAGATAAACACACAGACAACTTTCCAATCAACACATTACACATATCGTATTTATAACCTAATATAAAATTTTGTTTGAAATATTATTGTCCCTTTTACGCAGAAGCGAACCCCGAGCATGTGGTTCGTCCGCTTATGCGCTGAACTCCTTCGTAGTAGAGATAAATGGTGTAAACGGACAAATTGTACTTGCACGGACTACGTCGCCTAGCGGTTTACAATGCACGCCGATGAGAACAATCGGAGATGAACTCTCAAGGAAACATTACGCATGAAACGCAGCAGAGAGCAGTTTGTGATACTGTAAGCGATATGAGAGACCAAGCGATGCGTGGGCCTGGAAAATGGAAACTGGACATTAGAATGGTGCGTGAAATTGACTTTGATGTAGCGATGCACAATTTGAGGGGAGTTAACGATCAAGGCAGATGAGAAATTACTGTGCGATGGATCTTGCGGGAAGAGGAGAGACTTTTGATCCCACGAGATGTCAAATCAGACAAGTTGGAAAAGTCTAACGAAGGATCTGAGGGAAGCTCAATAGAATCATTTTCAAACGTTGTTAAATTTTTTTGGTACTTCAGTAACACACATTGCATACTTATCTCATGTGGAATAAATTTTAACAAATATCCAGCACTTGTATCTCCAGACTATTAACACCAGATAAAAATATATTGTTTTCAAGTAAGCTTTATAGTCTAGTTCTGAAAAATCATATAGTACATTAAAGCTGTAAAGCGAATGATTTTTGTGTCCCTACTAATTGGTTCCCAGTAAACGGTTTGAAACAAGTGGGATATAAAAAACAGCACAAAGAAGAATTGAAGGTCGCTTTGTATTGAAAAAAATCACAGCTTTACTTTGTTTATAAGAAGCTACGAAATTTTTTTTGTTTGAAATGCGTGGATAAATTGAATTTTCGTTGTTTGAAATGGGCGGTTACATTGGAAACAAGAAGATGGTGACATGCGCAACTTGGCAAGTTAGATCGGAGGAAATGGAAGAGCAGGTAGTCTTGATTCGAGAACCTCGTGTTGTGATGATCGATAAAACGATTTTGTGACTATCAATTGAAAGTATTCAATGTACTTTCTTGCATATCATTCTTGTGATACCTACGAAAAATATCAAGGAGGGGAGTGCGTTCTGATTATTATTTGGAAATTTTATTTGACACATTTTTTTCTCAGAACTATCTTATTTTCAGAACAGTTACTTAATTACATCACAGGTATCTGACACGTCTCTTTACATAAAAATTTCAAAGGACACAAAAAATTCAGTAATTACATTAAAGCAAGTTTGTTAGCGGGATTGGCTGTCATAGGCCAAAAAATATTCATGTACATATGTGTAAAGATCCTGGTAAATATAAAACATATCTATATACATGGATACACAGTATTTTGTCGTAACTTTTCTACGGCTCTTTCTTCTGTGCAATTTAAACGCACGGGTTCACTTAGTATTTCATATTTTAATAAGATACTATCCGTGCTATTCAAGCAAATGTCATCGGTGCTCTTCGCAGCAACAGAGCATGTTCGACAAGCTTCATCATACAGGCTCTAATATTTCGGTTGATAGGGTGGTCACAGCCGCCTATACCTGCCCAAAGATGTTCTGCGCGTCTTCTGGCGGGGTTGCGATACACGATACTCCCAAGTCGTAGTCCAATAAGAAGAAATTCAGGAACGTCGTGTCAGGCGATCGTGAAGGTAAAGCGACGGAGATACTCTGGCCAATTCATTAACCCGCAAAATATGTGTGGAGGTGAACGATAAGAGAACAAGAAGATAATATAAGAAAGACTTCATTGTCGCGGTAACTATGCCAATATCCAGGAGAAACGCGTCGCTCATCAAGCTTGATGTTCAGTTTACATATGATTCAGCAGGGTCCATGCCAATAAAATCAACAAGAACCCGCCTGCGGATGGTGCATACGTTGCTATCTCCAGTCTGTAGGTATCATGATACTTCGTACATTGAAAGTATAAGACGGGTTTGATTCATTGCTCTATAGGCGTGTCTAGGCATATCAACGACTTTGGTCATTAGTCCCATAAGTGTAGCAGAGTGTAGAGTAATCCCTCAACATTCGTGAGAGTTAGGTTCCCAAAAAGCATCGCGAATGTCAAATCCGCGAATTTTAAGTCTATCTTTTTAACGAAGAAAGGTAGGTTAGTTTTTTTATTATTTTATTTTATTTTACGTCAAAAACAGTTAAAAAACTGTGTGTGACGAGCTATGGGGAGAAGTGAATTTTGTGCACGTTTTCATAATTCTGTGATCTTTATCCTAAACCATATTCTAGTCGAATTTTGAATACAGAAAAGAGCGTTTTTTTCAAGTTTTGTTGACAAAATATTCGCTCCTATATAATAAAATATATTTTCAAAGGTAAATTAGCTATAAATTTCTGCCCTGAACCCTCATGTTCTTCATGAAAGAATAATACTTTTTGCCATGATAATATGGAAAACGATAATTTGAATAACTATATTTCATACTGAAATTCAGAAGACTTGCACAAATAATGAAGTTACATTTATGTCCAGAAGCAAAACAAGGGACCATCTCAGCATTTGCTCAAGGATCAGGGAAACTGGACGAAAAACCTGATCAAGATGGGGGCCATCAACCCAGAAACTGTGGTACAATACTTGTTACAGGTTCTTTAGAATTATACAGCGCAAATGATAAATAATTACATTAACTATCATTGTTGAAATTAATGCTACTTTCCTTCTTGATGCTCGGTATAGTCTTGAATTGTATAGAAACAGTTATGCAGCAGAAAAGATTTTACTTAGGACTTAAACTTTTCTATGGAATTTAATCGTTTAATGTCTTCTGGCAAAGTGTTGGAGAGTAATGTGTACATGAATTGTATGTAAATGTTTTGTAGTGAGCTGTTGATACTTCCACCTGGTGAATATGATTACTACGTCGTGTGTTATACTTATAGACATCGACGTTTGCTGAAAATATATTCCCGCCCATAAGTAAGTCATTTTTGACAAAAACTACTGATTTGTAAATCAGGAGACAAGGTAATGGTAAAATTCCTAGATTAATAAAGAGAGACTTACAAGAATCACGTGAGTAGGATTTGCTTATTATTCGTACAATTCTTTTTTGTAATCTGAATGTTTGGGAGCTATAAGACGTGTTTCCTCAGAATATTATGCCATATCTCAGGCGGGAAAGAACATTGACAAAATATACACAACGAGCTGTATGAAGGCTGACGGAATTTGAAAGAATTCTGAACGCGTAGCATAGTGAACTTAATTTTGTGTTCAATTCATTTAAGTGGGCATTCCATTTGAGGTTTCACTGAATTGATAGACCTAAAACTTTTGTTACTTTAACATCAGTCAATGGCACACCGTTCATTTTCAGTGGAGTACAGAATTTTTTATTTGAAATGGAAAACTGCATTGAAACAGTTTTCTTTTCATTTACTATTAATTTGTTATTACGGAACCAATTTGAAACATCTGATATTGTACTATTTACGGCTTCTTTGTACCGGTTCCTGGATATCGAAAAGCTGTTTAAAAAAGAAAGAAAAACAATCTGACAAACAAATGCAGAAGAACTGAGTAAGCACTACTGGAAAGAGAATTTACAATTGACATCCCAAAAATAAGAAATAAAACAATATTTGAAAGTTTTCAAAGTTGAAAGTGTGTGGATATAAGATTTGGTGATTTTTTGGTTTCATCACCCTCCTTGTTGTTCTAATATCCTAATATGGATGAATTACTGCTTCTATTTCTCTTTTAAATTTAAAAGTTATTTCCATGTTCGGATCATGTTCGAATGTCCTTTCCACCAAAACTTGTTGAAGTTTTAGAACGTCATTGACAGTTTCGACATTGATGTTGCTCCAGGACGAAGTTTCGCTTCCGTTACTTCATCATTATGTTTGAGGAGATTTTCTTCCCTAATGATTTCACGAAGCTCTCCACTTCAGTGAGGTCATTATAAGAGTTGCACAGATCCTGAATGTTTTTTATCTTCATATGGACAAAACCCTGCCCTCCAATTTGACCCAACGGAATTCAATTATTTTACAATTCTATTATTCTGTTAATGTGAATTGACATTCCAACTCCTCTAATTCACTCTCCGCTTACACATACATGCACCACATTATCAACATTCCAATTGCTCTAATCGCGAATGTTCGGAACTCGCAAATAGAGAATTCGCGGATGTCAAGTGATTACAGTATTCCGAACGACAGCGGTACTCCTTCCCAGATGGACTACGAGATCCGGCTCCGACATCAACCTGTGGCTTTTTTCCTCTCTAGTTACCTCCTTCAGCGGCTCCCCGTCTCAAACGGCTCAAACTCTAATCCCCTAACTGGTCTCTTGAAATATGGGATAATGTGGTGCATGTAGGTGTAAGTATGTACAGGCGGAGAGGATAGGACAAAGAAGGGGTAGAAAAGATTGTGCGCGGCGCATGGTCCATTTGTTCGGGCAGTGTCTGGCATTCGTGTGGAATTGATTAGAGAAACCATAGAAAACAAAAGAGAATTTATTCACATTTTCATTACCAGGGCCCTGTAATAAGAGTTTTTCTATCGACAATTCGCAGTTTTTTCGCGCAGCATTTCATAACTTTCTCTCTACTCCTTTATGACAATCCTTTATTATTCACCATTTACACAACGTTTCGTAGCGTGTTTTGGTACATCATAAGGTTCCTTCTCCTTGTGACGACTGTGATGGCGATGACCATGATGGAGACATGACACTGACGAATACTGCGTCAAACTCAGTTAAATTTGTAGATCAAATTGAAGAATTCCTGATTGTCAATACATGATTGTTAATAAAACTTATCCAATAATCTTTATGACAATGGCGTCACAAGGAGAAGGAACCTAATGATGTAACAAAATACGTCACGAAGCGTTGTGTATATGATGAATGATAAAAGATTCTCATAAAGCAAATTGGATAAGTTTTAACAATCGTATATTGACAATCAGGAACAATTCTTCAATTTGTTTTACAAGTTTTTCTCAAGTTTACGAAACGTTGTGTAAATGGTAAATCATAAAAGATTGTCATAAAGCAAATTTGATAAATTTTAACAATCAGGAACAATTCTTCAATTTGATTTACAACTTGTTCTCAAGTTTACGAAACGTTGTGTAAATGGTGAATCATAAAGGATTGTCATAAAGCAAATTGGAGAAGTTTTAACAATCATATATTGACAATCAGGAACAATTCTTCAATTTGATTTACATGTTTTTCTCTACTCCGTAGCGAGAAAGTAAAAAACATTCCCTGTCAACGCGGCTGGGCTTGCGCGCGGCGCAGGTACCTGGTGCGGCTGATCGAGGACGCGTCGTGGCGCGGGCGGCCGCGCGGCGGGCAGCCCAACCCGGCGCCCGTGCGCCTGCCGCTGCCGCTGCGCGAGCGCCGCCCGCTGCCGCCGCTCGCCCTCAAGCTCTACTGCGAGGCCGAGCGCCTGTACGTGCGGCGCGAGTACGAGGCCGCGCTCATCCTGTTCGCCCGCGGCGCGCGCCTGCACCCGGACTCGTCGCGCTTCGTCAACGGCGTGTGGAAGACGCGACACGCCATCGCCGGCGACATCAGTGAGTAGAGCGCGACGGCCGATGGAGGGTGAAGCTAGTGAAGGGACAGTTCTTCTGCAGATGACCATCGGCAACGGGTGTAAAACATGCGGCGTGTCATTCGCGGGCGACATCAGTGAGTAGAGCGCGGCCCGCGAAGGCCGATGGAGGGTGAAGCTACTCTCTGAATGTGAATCAGTGAAATTGTCGCTGATTCAATCAGTGAGAGCCGAAGTCACTAATATCTTCACTCGAAATGAGTAGTTTCGCTGACAATCAGCGAATATGCGAACATTTTCATAATGACCGCCAGCAATTCACTGGTCGTCAGTGCCGGGCCACATCCCTCACTGATCGTCCAGTTGTTCACGTGCTGCTGTTTTCACAGATTTCACTGATTCAAACAGTGAAGTTTCACTGATTCAAAAAGTGGACCCGATTTTCACTGATTTGTTCAGTTCAATTCACTGATTGACAGTGGCAGGGTTATAACTGACACCATCAGTGAATAGTCACTGTCAATCAGTAGTTTTTCACTGATTCAGGCTGAGAGTGACAGTTCTTCTGCAGATGACCATCGGCAACGGGTGTAAAAGATGCGGCGTGTCATTTGCGGGCGAGATCAGTGAGTAGAGCGCGACCCGCGACATGCGTGTGCTAGAGGCGACTCGTCAGGTGAACTATCACTTCACCTCCAAATTATCATTGTTATAAGCGTGCAAAAGACGCGGCGTGCCATCGTGGGCGATATCAGTGAATAGAGCGTGGTCCGCGATGGCCGTGTGGCGGTGGAAGGTGAAGCTAGTGAAGTGCCAAAATTTATTCTAAGGGTAAGCAAGAGCTTAGGGATACAGAGGACATTCCATGGACTACGTCCATCCCGATGGCATCTGAGAAGTTTTTATAGGAAGCTTACGAAATTTATTCCAAAACCGTACGGTATATTAATGTTGGGTAGATTAAAGTTCAATTATTACATTTAAGACTTCTATAGAATTTTGTAAAAACACTATATAAAATGTTAAATTTGATTTTTTGAAAAAGAAAATGTTGATAAATTATAGTAGTTACCATCAATTTAATAGTTAGTTTTAAATCCACAAAACTGCCAGAAATCATAATTCTATATAGAATTACACGTCCACACACGTGAGGTGAGAGATACTGTAATAATTTACGTTTTCCCGGGATTGTAAGTAGAAAGACATACGGTTGAAAAACTTTTTATGATCACAGCTTTATTCTACCACGAACCATTTACAACATTTGCACATACTACCTATTGTGGTTTCTCTTTTAGTGAGCGTGTTTTATTATATTGTAAAACTGCAAGTCCACTTTGCTTCTCCGCGCCCCAGCTGTTGCTCGTGCTATAAATGGATTTAGCTGTTAGTGAACTGTGGTCAAATAAAAATCAATTCGCCTCTCAAATGCTCTCGGGGAGCGTTTCATTGCGCTCATGAAGCGATCACAACCACCGTTCTCACTTCTTACTATCAAATACAAGTGACGTAAACTAGATTGTTTTTGCCTTCTGGCAGATAAATAGGTAATGATGCAATAAAATTCGATGCGGGGTTTGTTTTTTACTTTAATTAGAGGCTGTGAAAATTAGGGTTAGGCAAGATACTTTAAATTTAATATTTAAATACTTCGCCAAAATACCGTGTAAATAAGTATTTAAATAATACTCAAAATACATTATGCTTAGAATAGCTAAATACATACGAATTTAAAATACTTGAAATACTCAAAATACAGTAGATACAATTGCTGTATATACTGCAACAAATATAGTCATTGCAATTACAATAAATTAATGACTGTCCGCCATAAACATTTGTGAACAATAACTGTAATTATATATAATACATATTAACACTTTAAAATATAAAACAATATTAAAAATATATCTAGCTCAACGGAATTTTTTTAAAAGACTAATTTTTCAAACACAACATCAGACAGTAAACGCACAGTCGATGAATGTATTAAAACTGCCAAGGAAAACAGATGTTCAAATGGCGCAGATGAACCTAGAGTAGTGTTATAATAAATAAACGCTTTTTTTAGTGTCGGAAAATTGTCCAGAATTTGAATTTTAAATAAAACTATTTCCATTTTACATTGCAGACAATGCACTCCTTTACCTGACTAATTAGCGAATAAGAATAGTATATTCTTCAACGAGGGTAGAATGATAGCTATTATTCACGAGTTGATGTTTACAACATGAGCGATGTAGGAGCGAGTGACGGAATTTCAAGGAGTAAATAATAGCCATTCTACACGAGTAGAAGACTACACTTTTTATACGACTTTGAAATTGATATTTTAAAAATATTCAATGGGAACCTTAACCTCAACACCAACTCGCACACTGTTTCGTGGCTCACCTGTCTTACGACAGTTGCGACCAGCCGCGGCAGAACAGGCAGCGCCTCTGTAGGCGACTGTGAGAACCCTTTGTCGTGGTATAATAAACTAAAACGAATGTGATTGGTCGACAGCAGTGCGAGAATAATATTTGAGGCGAGGAGAGACGGAGAGAGGCGAAACGTGGCGAGTCGAGACGGGGCGAGGCGAGGCGAGATGGAGCGAGTCGAGACGGAGCGAGTCGAGACGGAGCGAGGGTTGACGGAGCGAGGGGAGTCAGAGCGTGGCGAGACGAGGCATTGCACAACGGGGCGAGGAGAGACGAATAATATTCGCGCACGTCTTGTGGAATCGACATCATGACTGCATCCGATAACGCGCAGCAATGTACATATTCCGGAGTGGTCGTAGAGAAAATAAATTCCCAAACCACCCGCAGATCGTGATGAGTGATCGGCTCTCGCGTGTCGCAGAGAAGTCGACGCGGCTGCTGCTGGACGAGCACGGGCTGCCGCGCGCGGACGCCGCCGTGGACCGCAGCCGCAGCCGCAGCGCCAGCCGCAGCCGCAGCCACGCGGGCACCGAGTCCGAGATGGAGCGCGAGCGCGAGCGCGGGGCGGCGCCCGACCCGGGCTGCCTGGCTGCCGAGGCCGTGGTCAAGACGCGCCTGGGCGCCGCCAAGCTGGTGCGCATGTCGCTTGCACTTTCCCCCCAACGGCAATGTTGTCAAGGTCGATGCCACGAGCGGGAGTCCGTGCCACGAGTGCCAAGACGAAATTGCCTCTCCACGCAGTCCTGCCGCAAGAGACAACGCAATTACTATTGTAAAACGGCGGGGTTAGTAATAGTTTCCTTTCCCGACTCAGTTGCGCAGAGAAGTTCGTGGCGTGCCACAGCCACCAGTAGAAGACCTTGATACCACTGCCCTACGGAGTAGAGTGAAAGTGATGTAATGCAGTGCAAAAAATGCGGCGAATTTTCGGCGGAAAAGCTCTTGTTACAGGGTCCTGGTAACGAAAAAGTGGATAAATTCATTTGATAAATTTAGAAAAAAATCGTCTCATGTGGTATAGTCGGAGTATATATTTTGTGGGTCCTTGATACCGAAAAATCGTATGACGGCAACGTCTGTCTGTCCGGAACAACGGTAGCGGCTAAACCGTTCAACCAATTTTCTGACATTTCCCAATCGATTTGGCTGAGGTCGTAGCCCCTTGAATTTGAAACTGATATTTCAATTTTCGGAGGTACTTTACATGAAGTCCCTAGGACATTTTCCAAATTTCCAAAAAAGTTACGGAAGAAATTACCAAAAAAACGGAACTTAGCATCGTCCACTCACTGTCTCCACCTTAAAGCTAACGACGTGAGTGCCGCGTGCAACGCAGGGTACGGGTAACCGTTAACAATCCTCCACCAAGTACCGTCAATTTCGAGGTCGATGGTCCCCCCTGCACATATCGCTTGATTACTTCTTATTTCCGAGGAAGTCCCGTAAGAATATTCTTATTTAGGAGGTGACGCTTGGGTGCCGCCACGCCGTCGCTTGTTTAATTTTTTCTTGTTTCAATGTTAGTCCCACGGATGTAACCATATTATATTTTGGAAAGTGGCGGCTATCCCGCTAAAACTTGTTATCCGGCGCCAACTACACTTCCCTCTTCAGATTACTCCGCCAGCGTGACACCTTTTCTAACCAGAAAAGCTCTAAACTCCCGACATGAATAGTTATCATAATACGTGTGAATGTGTAATGCATAAAAGGGTAGTATGTAAGTAAGGGAGAAGAGCGGTCAAGAATGACGCTCGCGCGCGGTCGTTTGTTAAAGTATAACTTCAACATTCGCTTGATATTGATCAGAAAAAACATAGCAAACTATTGATCATATCAGCCGGCAGCTATTCGGCTGAAGTTAGCCGTCTTCAGAAAGCGGCTGAAATCGACCAAGTTTTTTAAAATGTCGAAAATCTGCCACCGTCGCGATTTGCCCCTCGTCGTCGACTAACCTTCTGAAGCTGACCAGAAGCTGTTATTACGCAATATTGCGTACAGAAACATAACTGACAAAATTCACAAATATTTTAGGAAATTTTTGTAAAATCTTGAATCAAAATACAGTAATAAAAGTATTGACATACTAAAGATAAATATAATAAATGAGTAACCTCGCTTCAACAATGACCACAATGTACATGTCGGGTCCCCGCCGGGTCACCGTATTATAAGATGAGTAGAACGTTCGGGAACTCGAGATAGTCCTGGCACGCTAATTCAGATACTAGATCAAAAAGTAATCTTAATTTGCTAATACCACATACGCGAATTACCAGAACGCAGTTTATTCAACATTTTCTATAAAACAGCGTCCTTCTAGACTTAACAATTTTTCTCAACGTGTGTAAAGTACTGAAAGTATTCCCGCAATCAATTTTGCGAAGCCAGTACTAATGCTCCCGTCGTTTTTTACAGTTACTTCATTAGCGTGTGTGAATGGCCTGAAGAACAGTTTTAGCTTAGGAAAATAACTACCATTCTAGCCTACATAGAGCACTTGCGCTATCACTTTTGTTGTAAAACGGAACTTCACTATGTACGGAATGTTGGACAATCTTAATAACGATATCTCTAGTATTGATGGATATCGTTTAACGATTTCCAATACAAAATGATATAGAGTTTTCTTAGTTTTCAGCCATTTGACAATATATTTTTCTGGCAAAAAGCCTTTAATAATTCACTTTTATTAATAAAATGTTATATTTTACTCCCGCATGATCGTGAGATTTCAGTCTCTTCCAAATTCAATAAAATATTTATAACTTCAGCATCAACCATTATGAAATTACAGGTCACATATTAGTAATGAGAATATGTATTCAAAATGAGTGTGAAAGTCAGGCGGTGGTGGAATTTTTGACACTAGCTTGCAGGTCGAATTAGAATTTAAATATTTTATGCTATCATATTTTTACATATTTATGAACCACTAGTTGGACTCATGCAAACATTGCGCAAGATATAAATGATTGTTTTAAAAGTGAAAATTACTTCAAACTGGAACCCTGTTGCAAGAGACAAGGTCATAAATTGTGCATTACATCTTATAAGCATGGTCCTGTGCGTGAGTAAACATTCTTAAGCAGAAAATATGACTAATTTTCAAGGTGGTAAGATACATTAATGTGTTCTCCTTAGTTAAATGAATTATTGTTTCCTCTGGCTTTTAGCTGCAAAAACCTTCGTTTCTGCACAGCAGTTTGGTCACGTCTATAACGTCCAGAAGGTTCTGCTAATAGAGAGATGAGGAGCCGAGATTATTCTAAGTGTACTACTTAAAAAAAATATTTTTATCAGATACACATCATAAAAAAGACAATTTGTGACGAATTTAGAGTGCAAATTACGACAGCTTGCACATCCCTGCCATCGATTCCAATTTTAGTCCATCTGAATTCTAGCTCACCAGTCGGTCGTCAGAAATGATGCGCACTCGCTGTTCACAAATGTCACGAATGATCTCTCGAATGTACAAGAGTGCTGAGAGTACAGGAAAATAATATTTACGGAGATATGTGTGAATGGCGTCTTATAAATCGAACAAACCGCCCTATATTTCCTTAGTGTATCATACAATGTACAAGAAAGTTTACAATTTTTTAAAAAAATATTGAAGGCCATAACTTCATTATGAGCTTAGTCTATAAACACAGTCATTCATTCCTGTTGACGCCGATACTGTAATCGGGAGTCTTAGGTTGTGAGCCATGTTGATTGTAGAATTTATCGACCCTAGTTAGACAACTAGGTCAAATTCAACAGTTGATTGTAGGAGAATTCAATCGACCGACTGCTCAGGTAGTTTACCATGGTTTCTCTAATCAATACCAGGCGAATTCCGGAGCAATACACTACAAACGGGCCTTAGATGGTGTGCAATCTTCCCTCCCTCACCCTTGATTCCACCTCTCCGTTTTAACACACACACGTATACACGCGGAGAAGGGCGCTTAGAGCTTTTCCTGCCTGGAGCGACACACTGTTTATGATGATACCCTGGACGGGAACATCCCATAGGCCGGCACCGGATCTTTCGCTCTAGTGGAGGTGGAATACCCTCACCGCCCCTAAGACAACATGCAAAACACGTACGGGAGTAGTGACAAAACACGTACGGGACTAGTGACCTTAGCCGTTGTTGCGCCCGGAAACATCAATCAATGATTCAGTCACATAGGTTCAGCAGGTTTGGTACTTACATCACAGTTTTAGGGGTCGTCCATCAATTACGTAACGCTAAACCGGGGGAGGAAGTTTGACACAGGGTTACGCTTCTTTAAATAGAGGTAGGGGGTATTTGTTTATTGTTACATAACATAGATTGTTTTAAATTTTCAATATTTGCTGAAATAATTCCTTTTTTAGTGTTGTAATAAAACATTCAAATTTTAACTGATGAATTTGTTTTGAAAACATAAATAAGTTAAAGTTGTTAAATGTAAATTGTTGAAATAAATATAAATATTTTGTATCACTTTTTTATTGAATCTGTAAGATCTCGCAGACAATATTCAAAACTGGTATGTAGTATGCGTCATCCACGACGGCGTGTACACGGCTTGCGATCAAAAACTGTTCTCGCATGTACGTCCTTCCTTCACAACTTACCCACAGTCTTATTAGATGCGTTCAGCATCGCTAACACATTCCGCCATTGAATGTCATACATTTTAATATTCATCACAAATAAAATGAAAACAAATAGTTCTTACTGTACTATAATTTATTTTCTCTTCTTACATTTACAAGAGTACGTGCTGTCGCAAGTATTGCGTAATTATTTAGGGGGTTCAAGAGCGCGTTACGGGTGCGTTACAGGGCGAGAGACGGTATTCAATATATTTCCCAAATTTACGTTACGTAATTTATGGATGGCCCTGGCGGTTTGGCTCATTGGTTAGCGTGCTCGCTGTAGATGACGCAAACCCGGCCTCGATTTCGGGGCAAAAGTATAGTGAGCGATTTTCTTGCAATGTCCCAGTAGATGTTGCAGTTTGACGATGAGAAAACTCACTTCTCGAGAGGAAATAAATTATAGATGGGCACGAAGTCGGCATGGGGCTGTTTTCGTGCCAAACACACGGACCCCCTTAACTCATCAGGTCGGGACGTCGCTGGTAGGCCTGAGCCCGTACCCAGGCTGTCGCGCCAAGTACATACATACAATTTACGGACGGCATTTTCCACAGTACCGATACCAAAATTCGCTATACGGAAAACATGAGAATCGATCCTGGATGTAAGATACGCATCGCCGCCGTGCCCCGTGCCCCTAGGTGCGCAAGAACGTAATGCTGGGCCCGCTGGCGCGCTTGGGCCGTTTGGGCTGCAGCGTCAACACGCAGAGTCAGTACGAGCCACGCTACGGCGTGCCGCTACAGGACACCGACGAGGTGCTGGTGGGCACGCTGGCGGAGATCGCGGCCTTCGTGCAGCGGCGCGAGGTGAGTGGCGTGACACACGAGCGTCGCGAAACGTACGTCATTGACGTCCGTTGATTGACAGGCCACACGGGATCGATCACTCGCGCAACGGTAGTCAAATGCAACGTAATGGACGCCCTGTAGTCTTGTGCGAGCAAACACGGGTGCACCTCCGTGCAGCGGCGCGAGGTGAGTGGCGTTGACGAGTGGCGTATTTATTAAGACCGAAATTGTACCCATTTGTCAACAAAAAATCAAATACCAGAATTGAAACTGCAATATGCGTTATTAAATAATCAGAACCTCTCTAACATATGCTTGCCAGATATGGGGAGGTGCACCAAAAACCACATTACATAAACTGGAAGTAATTCAAAACAACATTCTTCGCAGTGAATCAAAAGCTCCGTGGTACATACGGAACAATCAAATTTTAAATTAACTTTCTATTGAACCCTTAAAGAACTGGATTTTAAAATTATCCTTAAGTTTCTATTCATTCTTACTTTCCTGGCCCGCTACTACAATACATAATCTTGGCAAAACTTCAAATTCATTTCCCAGAATTAAGACTCGACATAGCAAAGATCTCCTTCATCCTCCATAATTTGCTATCATATGAGAGTAATTATTACTACAGAGCGTTTCTTCTCTCATTAAGTCCGAATATAAACTATTTGCTGTAAATATTAATTATTGTATAATTCATTGTTGTTTATGTTCATAGTGTTAAATTAACAAGCAGTTAATAAGAGGTCCCACCTTGGAAGACCCTCGAAAAGTTATGTTGAATTTACTAATGTAAAAATTGTTAAAAACCTTTGTAAGGCAACATCTGCCGATCATAGAGAATTATAATAATAAAAAAAGCGAGTGGAGTGACATACGAGCGTCATTGACGTCCGTTGATTGGCACGGGGCTTGATCACCCGCGCAACGATCGTCAAATAACACGTAATAGACGCCCTGTAGTCTTGTGCTAGTAAACAGGGGTGCTTCAGAGTGACCAATTGTGTGTTACTGTCACATGCGATGATGGTTTGATGCCATAAATAGCGAGCGTCTTTTGTAGGGACCATATTATACTTCCTTTCAGATTTTTTGCAAGACCACTGTCTCACCAGAATTTTTTTTATTATTTCCGAATATCTGAACCGTCATTCACAGATATGCTCTCAAAAGTACATGACCATATTAAACAAGATATTAATGTGAAGTGTACTATACTACCAGAAGAAATGCTTACATATACACTTCATTAATAATCTTTCTTTTGAATCTATTCATTTTATAAATGGAAAAAAGTATGCCGCTCGTTCAACGCGGTTCAACGTTTGTTGCTAATATTCTGTTTGTTCTGCACGGTATCGAAGCCTTGGAAGCCACAACGTTCGTCAGGAACAACGTACGCATTCTAATGGCTAACGTTCGTTGGCTGCTACGTGACGGACATTGTTGGCAACGCACGTCACTGCAGCTCACTAGAATGTTACTGTCCTTACGCATCCCTGCTGCGCTACGAGGGACGCACTTTAACGTCCGTCATCTTGCGAGTTGCCGCAAATGGTCGTGAGCCTCTTGCGTTTGTTACATATGGAATTTTCCACCGGGTGGCGTGGAAGTTCTCATATTAACATTGCGCGGATCTCTTTATAAACATTGAGTTCAGCAAATCATCACCTTTTTTTAAAAAAAAAAAAGCCACAAGTGTGATTTGCCTTGATTACGGTGTTATACACCAAACCTGGAGAAGGAATCTGAGGAATGTAAGGTTCGTAGGTCTCGTAAGTCTGTTTACGTTTTGTGAGCGTCTGCAGGGCAATTTACGAAACTCGTACGTTCAAAAAGTATATAATTAATACAATTAGATGTGACACTTTTTGTGTGTAATGGAAGTTTGTGCGTTACATACTTTCGTTTTGCACGGTAGTAGAAGGCAGGTTTTTCCCTTCACCCTCACTTTGTGTGGTGAGGTCTTTGAACATCTGACACGTGCAATATATGAAGTGTTTAATACTGCGCAAGTTACTGTATGAGGACAATGAAGAAGCAAACACGACTAGCATCAATCGTCGAGAAATAGGGTAAAGTGTTGCATATCTATGAGCACGGCATTCAATGAATACATTAAACCCGCATTGTGATTCAATGGAAATGGTTTAACAGTATGCATCTCACACCAAGCTCACCCAATTCCAACTGAAGCATCGCGTCATGTGTCTAGGAGAGCATATTTCGCATTCATTACGGCAGCCAATAAACGGTTGAGGTCCCCACTGACTCATGGAAAAATGGGAGGGTTGGGGGCATAAATCATGGCAACTCTTATTTTTGTGGGAATACGAGAATACGGATCACTCGTTTTTGTGGGAATAAGGATCACTCTTGCTACGCGTCCTCGCAGAATCTCTCCTGTCCATCTGGCGACTGTCCGGTATTCCCATGGCCTTCATCCATGAGTATTATTTTCATGACCTTCCATCAATTCCCTGTGACATTCTCAGCCTTTCTCCCATGGAGAACTGCAGTCCGAGCACTTTTTCGAAATATGTTACATTCATCTCGGAAGGCGGCAGTCGGAAAACTGATTTCACGTTGCTCTCTGGACTAATAGCCTTCCGGTGGGCGCGCCTATTTTACTCAAAAAAGCGGGCGCCTAGGAGCACTGTGTACTGCCTCGAGAAAACAGTATTTTGCACCCTCAAAACGTTTATTTTTTAATTGAAGAAGGAAGTATAAAAACTCACAAGTATCAATTACATTTTTAATGTGAATACATTTTATAAATCACAGAAATGTGGCTAGTTTTAGGTATAGAATAATTAATAACACATTGTTTCAGAAAAGCTTATAAAACAAAACATAACAAGGAAAAAATTAACTAGAAAAATGTTATCAAAGAGACAAATTAATTAAATGAAACAGTTACTCTCATTAAATTTTAGAAAAGCATCACTTGGTTTTAATCAAACCGTTTGCAGAAATTCAAGAAGATTCCTCATTTCTTTATATGTTTCAGCCCTTCAGCAAAGAAAAACAAAAATAAGACTACAAGTAATAGGAATAAATTCACAAAAAACAACTTTTAACATCTTTGATTTTGCTTACAGTGATCGAAAATACACGTAAACGAACAATCTAAATACGTAAAATGTTCTTTTGGAATACTAAAAATACTCACACGAGTGGGCGCGGTAGAGCACGGAGTGCTGCAGCCAGAATTTATTTTATTTTCTAATCTTCTTTACGACTGATAGGGAGAAAGCAACGGAACGGAGATTTCCGCATTTCGTTCACAATGTTGCGAAGTGAGAATACTGAAGCCCTCTGACATGTCGAATAGACGTACTCCACTTTACAAAAATAAAAACACAAAGGCAGCATGGAGTGCTGCCGCGCGCCCGCCGGAAGTATAGAGACACTCACACAGCAATTTGTGGATGTGAACACACCCTACTGCAGCATTTCTTCCACGTTAAAAATGAAATTGTGCGATTTCGTAACATTTATTTTAGAAACTAGTGGTGCTACAGAATGGCACAGACTTTCCCGTATTACTTTTCTATTTCCTTGGGTCTTCGCTAGCTATTCGGAATTGCCACATTCTCTTTCTTGCCAGCTACCATCTATCACCGCCAAAAGTACATTTTTTTGTCATTTTCTTAATTTTTCAGTTTCCTATTGGTAGAACGAAAATATTAATTTTAGAATATTAAAGAACACAAAAACCTACCCGTAAATGGCAATTTTCTTTTAAAAATTATGTGCCGTTTAAGAGAAAATGGCGTTTTAGTACTACTAAAAATGCGAAATTTGAAGCTCATTTTCACAGAAAATGATTGAGTTTTCAAAATGCTTTATTTGAAGATATTTGAAGCACTTACACTCACAAATATAATAATGTTTATAAATTGCTGGTAATGTGCATATTAAAGATGTGAGAGATCTTTCAAAAAAAATTACAATTATGTAATTTTTGAAACAAAAATCTCAAAATAAACTTTACGCTAAACTAAAGAGTGTAATTAGCACTGTCCGTTACAAAACTTTGAAGAAAAAAATTGCAGCCATATACGAGAAAATGGCGTTTGAGCATTTCTGATAATGCCGAAATTTGAGCTACTTTTCACAGAAAACGGTAGTATTTTCGAGAAACTTTACTTGACATTATTTAAAGCATATATACTCGTAAATATAATAATGTAAAAAAATCGCCGATAATGTAAATATTAACGACGTGAGAGACAAGTAAACAAATTTACATTTTTGTAATGTTTGAAAAAACAACCGATAGACCAAAATGGCTTTTATGTCATTGATAGAGTACATTTACCACTATCCCTACCAAAAGTTTAAAGAAAAAATTTGGAGCCGTTTTTGAGAAAATTTTGTTTTCGTAATTTTTTAAAATTGCACATATTGCACGAAAACTACCAAAATTTTGAAAAACATTTACGTGACCTTTATTGAAGAATTCAATATGCAGAACAAATTTTATTTGAAGAAAAAATCTCTATCTTCAATTTTGTAGTTGGAGAAAGACGCCGAAAAAAATTCAAACTTTCTCAATTTTCGAAAATTCAGAGCTGTACGTGAAAATCGGACCTATGCCATGTTAAAAAGTGTATTTTACTCTATTCATACAAGAAATTTAAAGAAAAAATTTGGAGCCGTTTTTGAGAAAATTTTGAAAATCCCCTGGGGGCTCTATATAAAGTACCCCCAAATTTTAAATAATCTTTTTCAAAATCTCAAAGCTTTGACTAGAATCAGATCGACCGGGGAATGTCCATTTTGGAAGAAATCGTACGTATGGTTTAGGCGCTAGCAGTGTTCACAGACGGACAGACAGACCGACGGACAGACGGACGTTTTCCTTTCAATTGGGTTTTCGATATCAAGGACCTAGAAAACAGGGTTTCTGGCTACACCACGTGTTAGGGGATTTTTTTCTTAATTTAGCAACTGGTTTTATCCACTTATTCGTTTTCACGGCCCGGCAATTAATTTTTTTCCGCCGAAAATTGGCCATTTTTTCGCGCAGCATTACATAACTTTCCCTATACTACGTATATCACTCCATGTATACGTACGTATACGGGAAAGTAAAAAGATAGTTGCCATGATATCTGCCCCAACCCTCGTATTTATACGCATTATTCTTCTAGTGCAGCCAATTATAATTTAAGACTAGCATCAAGATTGAAAAAAGAGGTTGTAACACTGTTCATCCAGGTAATACAGCTCAGATGGTGTTATTTCGTTGTTTGTAAAAACAGGAGCTTGACGAAAAAGAAGTATTGGAAAGAAAGCACATAATTAAATGGAAATGGAAATGGTTTGAAAAAATTAAGAAAGTTTATTTTATAAAAAATAAATTAAGATCTAAATTTTCTTCTTGAGCCATTTACTTATCTGTCACTAGAAATAGGTAAAAACATACGACCCCGGAACATGAAGTACCATGCTGTTAAAATTTTCAGAAGAAAGATACGTTTTCACTAAGTATATTAGGGCATTTGACGTATAGCCATGATACACGGAGTAGATTGTAACTCATTCAAACCTTACTTACTACATTTACTGAAAGCATTAAACTTATTAAAAATAAATAGTATATACTTCAAGAACAATGGGATATAATTTTATTTCCTGTAAATCAAGAACCTGAAATATATTATTAATAATTACATTCTATTAGAATATCAGTAGTTTTATAATGTTTATGACCCTCAAGATATAATCGATAATTTGATAAAAGAAATTAATAATCTTGTTACAATATTTGAATTAAAATTATTTTATTCATCACAATAATGTATTGCCTTTTAAAATTATTGACGAAATAAAATGTTTCACAGATGTAATGCTTTATTTTGTACCACCAATATAAGAACAGTGCTCACTGCAAATTTAAAATCGGCTTGTTTTAGCAATTTATAAACGTATTAATAATTAATTAGCTATAATGTGTAGTACTCAAATAATAAATACGCTTTCATTTACGTTATTGTAAAACCACAAACGATTTATATGTGTTTTTATCAAAGAAATCTAAAACATTAAACCTGGACTGAAACAATGCAATAAATGAAACTGTAAACATTGGAATATGAAAAAATGAATAATAAAACGAGGAATTTTGCTACAAAGACCGCGTAAGTGTTAAAAATGTGTGGCAATATTATGTAAATTACTCATACGTGATTCATCTTTTACGATTTTATTGACCTCTTGCTGTGCGTATTCAGAAACTTTTGAGGGTTGTATATTCCATTATGTTTTTCTTTCAACTTCTTTGTGGATCCTTCTGTCACTCAGGACACTTTCTGGCCATTCAACATGGCTTAACAGAATCTGCGTGTGGCTTCGGGTCTTCAAACACTTCAGTAATATTTCAATACGGCTTTCCTATTTTTTTTCTTTCTCATTAAAAGTCTTATCTTTTGTACTTCGTTCCTTTTTGTGACAACAACTTTTTTAAATACAGGAATATCATTTAACATCAATAAATGCCACCAAATAACTAGAATATGAGCGCAAAAACTTGAGCGCACTACTACTACTATTATTTCATTTTTGGCCGGAACGCCAACCTGGCCCTTAGAAATGACGCTGACTCTGATATAAAAAGTACGTAGTTATTATCATATTGTAAACTCGTGCCACCTCGAAATTTAATGAATAACTCGTGCAAGCGCAAAATTTTATTTAGTCAAAGCAAGTGTCATAATTAAGCATTCGTTTAACATTCATTTTGTCATAATGTCACCCAGATATTTTAACATTCATTTTGACATTTTTCAACTTTGCCATTCGAGTTGTAGAATCGGCATTGTTTTATTTCAAAGGCTCAAAACTGCAGTTAATTTATTTTATGTAAATATTTTGGTGTTATTTTATTTTCATATCAAAGATAACTGTCTTCCATTTAAAATATTTCGTAAAAAATGTCGATTTTCATTACTTGTACAATATACAAATTTTAAATCGACATGCCTGATTTTCCTTAATTCTTGTAGCCCTTTGCTCCATATTACAGGTTTTCTGCAGTATGTAATATTATTCCTTATTTGCTTATTCTAGACCAGACGTCAGATTCATGCAACTTGCGCACGATGACAGAGGAGGGTAGACACACAGCCGTCTAGTTGAGACCAGAGGGCAGCCACAGAGGGCGAGGCAGGCGGGCTAGGGAAATTGGGGCGAGAAGTCCATCGTACACCGAACGAGGTGAGGGCGGGGGTGAGGAAGGGAGTGAGAAAGATGGTGAGGGAGAGGATGGAGAAGGGAATGGAGGAGGGTGAGGAAGGGGATGAGGGAAGTGGTGCGGAAGGGGGCGAGAGAAGTCATGAGAGAGGAGGTGAGGAAGGAAATGACAAAGGTAATGAAGAACAGGATTGAGGAGAAGATGGGGGAGGGGTGAGTGGGATGAGGAAGGAGGTGAGAAGGGGCATGAAGAAAAGGGCGAGAAAGGGGGTGAGGAAGGAGATGAGGAAGGGGGTGAAGGAGTAAAGAAAAGTGTTGAGGGAGTGGATGGATTTGGGGATGGAGGAGGGTGTAGCGAAAGGATGGGGGAGAGGAAGGTAGAGGCGATGGAAGAGCATGTGGACGAGGGAATGGTGGAGGCGATGGAGGAGGCTACGGAGGAGGGGATGAGGAAGGGGATTAAGGAGAGTGTGAAGGAGCGACGAGAAATGGGATTACAGAGAGGGTAGTGGAGAGGCGAGAGGGAGGGTGAGGGAGGGGATTAAGGAGAGTGTGAGGGAGCGACGAGAGAGAGGATGAGGGAGGGGATTAAGAAGGGTGTGAGGGAGCGACGAGAGAGTGGATTACAGAGAGGGTAAGGGAGGGGCAAAAGAAAGGGTGAGGGAGGGGATAAAGGAGAGTGTGAGGGAGCAACGAGAGAGGAGATTAGAGAGAGGGTGAGGGAGGGGCGAGAGAGGGGTGAGGGAGGGGGTGGGGTCACATGGGAGGGCGTGTGGAAGGAGTTGAGTAGGAGGGCGTGGACGGGGGCAGGGCCGAGGGAAGGGGCGAGGGTGGAATGTAAAGAGTAAACGCACGGGAGGGGCGGTGTCATTGGCGGCCGGGGGGCGGGGGCGGGGGCGGGGCAAATGGAGGGCCGCGCGCAGCCATGAGCAGCGTCGCCGTGGCCCGCAAGCAGGGATCCCGCGGGAGGCGGTGCGGGATTACAGCCGGCGTTGGGCATGCAAATAGAGCCAAAGAGGATTGGCGCGGGAAGATGCGTCGCCGTCGCTGAGTGACGCTGCGCGGCGCGGCGCGGCGAGCGGGCGCCGCCGCTTGGAGTGGGGAGGTCACAACGAGAAGCGGGGAGCAGGTAGCGGGGAGCGCACACAGCAGTGGCGAGCGAGCGCCTCCAAAGTCGCCTCGGAGCGGGGAGTATGGAATGGGGAGCGAGAGTGGGGAGCAGGGAATGGAGGGCAGCGAGCGGGGAGCAGGGACGAGCGAGTGCCTCCTAAGTCGCCTCGGAGCGGGGAGTAAGGAATGGGGAGCGAGAGTGGGGAGCAGGGAGTGGAGGGCAGAGAGCGGGGAGCAGGGACGAGCGTGCGCCTCGTAACCGGTCATGGAGTGGGGAGTATGAAATGGGTTGCGAAAAGCGGGGAGTAGAGAGCGGGCACCGAGCAGAGCAGTGGCGAGTGGGGGTCTCATAACCGGTCATGGAGCGGGGAGTAGGGAATGGTGAGAAAAAAGATTGTGAGGAGCGGGGGAGCGGGGCAATGTGGAGCGGAGAGTGGAGAACGGGGAGCAGGGTGCGTGCAGAGCGTTGACGTGCGAGCGAGTCGTACGTGGCATTTAAGGCTCACGAAAAGCAGAGGCAGAGCAGGTCGAGTGGTACTTGCGTCCATCTCTTTGACTTTTCATTTGGAATAAACACTAGGACTTTTCTGGCATGCTACGACCTCTGGTGGAGCGGTCAGTTTTCATTCCATCGTCGGGACCGGAGTGCAAATACCGGTCGATTCACGAAGGATTTGTGGTGAATCATGTGGGTGTTTACGAGGTTTCCTCTACTTCCTACCTTTCATTTCCCCATTTGTTCATAACCTTCCATACAATACCTTTTACATATCCATAAAATTATTCATCCATTCCAGGTATGGCCATAAGCCGTAGGCACTGACAATAAACTAAAGAAAAAGTTTTTTTGCACTCACTTTTCTGTTTTTCCACTTTTCTCTTATTTTTCTATATATTCGCTCTTGTTTCTTTTCAATTCCGTTCATTCTCTTTGCTGTATTTTTAATAGCTTCTCTCGTTTCAGTTTGTCTGCTTTTCTGCATCTTATTACTTTTCTGTACTATTGTACTACACTACGTCTAAACTATTTTATCATCAAATAGAATACGTTCATCTAGCACTATAAACCTCTTTATCCACATCTTGTTTTTTCTCCAACTATGTTTTTTTAATGTTCTGTATTGGAATTTATTTATTTTATTAACTCTATCTTTCCAGCTCTGCTCCTGAATCGAAATTTTAACATTTTGAAATATTTGATTTTTTTAATTTTAAAGCTGCCATGTGAACACTTTTTAAATGTATTTTCTAAGGATGTAACAAAATATTGTTTATAGATTTATTGGACAAAATATTAAACGATGAGTCACTTAAAAATTTGAAATTCCATAAGAAAAGGTATATGTAGTTGTCATCTGAGTGTTTGCTCTGTCCCACTAACGTTTGTTATTAAATAAATGTATTGTGTTTTGAACATAGAAGAAGAACAGGGCACCTGCTTTCATTCGTTTATCAAAACAGTTTCTGAATATTTTATTAAGATTATAAATATATATTTCTACATTATAAAAATATATATTTCTGAATCGAAATACTCTTGGCGTTAAACGGTCAATAAACCATTCATTCTGTTCGCATTCATTTATGTTGTGTACTTACAATAGAAAGTAGTACAATATGTCTCAATTAGTGAATTGATCACTGAACTCTCCAATTTTCTAAAAATCTAGATACGATTCCCTGCGGGTATTTCGGCTAATGTACTTGTAATTACGCTTAATTAGGATAGCAATCTACGGTTTATTTGAAAACTAGCGGATGTAATGCGACGTTGCTCGGGCATTTTTCATCATTTTCAATTATTAGAGCGGGAAAGGAAAAAATATCTCTATTACCTAAAACGGAAATAACTTTATTTCCATATTTATAACACTTTCATACTTTATTACGGCCCGCCCTCTCCGCTTCTCTCAAACCTATCCCGCTCTCCTTAACCCCGCTTTGATAAGACTCTCTACGCTCTTCCCATCCCTGTCCCTTTCCAATGGGACTAACTTTCAATTTTGACCTTCATTTCCTCTCAGCCTAATTTAGCTATCGGAATGTCCTGATTATTTATCTTCTTTCCACGTTGAATGTGAGCACACAAAATACTAGCACTTAAAGTAGTTTTCAGCAATAGATTATCAGATTAATTACGCAAAGAAATCAGTCTTGAGATATAAAGTTATTCTTTTGTTCTGATATGGCAATCATTTACTCACATCAATGTTGCAATCACGACATAAAA
This sequence comes from Acheta domesticus, assembly GCA_031308135.1. Taxonomy (NCBI): domain Eukaryota; kingdom Metazoa; phylum Arthropoda; class Insecta; order Orthoptera; family Gryllidae; genus Acheta; species Acheta domesticus. The sequence continues at coordinate 177,314,954 of JAHLJT010004567.1, forward strand.
TGTCATGCAATCCTTCGACTCGATGATGCGTGAATATTTGTCGAGATATGTATTTACTACTGTAGGGAGAGGGATTTGCGACAAATTCATATCGGACGATCTCAATCTTTTTTCACGTGGGACTTGTCGCAAAAATAACATGGAACGAGGAATTATTGGAAGGACTCAAAGGGGGGAACAGAAGATGAGATTATACCACCTGCGAATTCTCCGTTGGAATAAGGGAAACAGGAAGTTTTCACAGCCTGTTTAAAATTGTATCAATTTAACTTTCAGCATCACTTAACTTGTGTTAATACAAAATTTGCATGTTTCCTTATTACAAAACAACATAAAGTTCAATCGACTTAACACGTCCTGGAACTCATCCACAGCTCTCTACTCATTTACATTTCCGTGACAGCTTTCTCAAATCTACAGCAATTTTTATCACTGTCGGCGTACATACATCTTTCGTCGGTCATTGGACATTAAAGCAGCGTCACTAATATCTATGTAGGCACATTTCCAAGTCTAACTACCGTGCTAACACCCGTGCTAACTACCGTGTAACTGTGCGTGGAAAACTTACCATGTCTTGATAACTAATTACGCACCACCGCATTCACAGTTGCAAACTTCACTACTGCCGGGATCACATCTTTCGCGACTATGCGTCTATGCACCATGTCGTTGTTTCACTACTACGCAACGGATTCATTCGGACGCTAATGATCCACTGTCAACTAACATTTAGTGCTGGAGTCAGGTTTATTCCCACATTAGTTTTAATTCTCCTCCTTGTTCTGTTTACAGTCCTTGATTAGTGTTAGGTAATTCATAATCGTATGGATACTTCTCTCCACGTCTTTGGGACTCAGTTTTTTGCAAAGAATTATGGAGATGTTGACTGCTTAATTATTACAACAGGTACATTTTTCATGTGTAATTCAGCTCCAAGGGTCAAACTGGTTTTATTATGATTTGATCGCATATTACCAACCAAATACATTTGTTTTAAATTTGACCACACATAGCTCACTAAAGATACCTTTGAATCGAAGCAGGAATTATCACTCAATTAAGTATTCACTTTTCACGAATTACTTCTTGTTCCATGTACCATTGTAGGGGAACATTCTTCTCTCAGGCCCAAACTTGTCTAATATTATTTGATCGCACATGACCAAAGAAACCAACATTTGACCGCAGATAGTTCACTAAAAATACCATTGGGACTTGAAGCTGGAGCCAGTTGTGGACCCGCGGGGGGGGGGGAGCATGTCCCCTCTCAAAAGGCCTAGAGTTTTCGTTTGTTTCCTTTCTTTCTTTCTTTCTTTTTTTCTTTGGAAAAATTGATTTAAATATTTATTTATGATACAACTATGTAATTATTTGAAAAATATTGTATAGTTTCATATATGCACTATATAATTAATACACCATATAGCGGATAAGTTTATTATTTATCAAAAATCTATGATTTCCCCCTCCCCCAATTAATCGGCTGGATCCGCCCCTGGCTAGAACCACCCCACAATAAAATATTTGCCTTTCACGAATTACTTCGTGATCCATGCACCACCATGACATCTCTCAGAACCAAACTTGTCTAATATTATTTCATCGCACATTACCAAACAAAGCTAATCGTTCTCAACTTTACCACATATAGCTCACTAAAAATACCGTTGGGACTTGAAGCTGGAACTATCCTTCAATAAAATATTCGACTTTCAGGAATCCTTTGGCGTCCCCATTCTTCTCTCAGAGCCAAACTTGTCTAGTATCATATGATCGCAAAAATCCAAATAAACCTAATTGTTCTAAACTTAAACGCACATACTTCACTAAAAATATCATTGGATCTTGAAACAGAAACCACTGGTGGATCCTCGGGAGGGGAGACCCCTCCCAAAATGCCCCGAGTATTCTTTTGTTTCCTTCCCTTCTTTGGCAAAATTGATTTAAATAGTTATGTTGGAAATATACAGTACTTAAAAAACTGTATAGTATCATAAATACACTACGCAAATAAAACACAATATAACTTACATGTTTATTAATTAACAAATATATTTGATATAGTAGTATTACGTCATTTTTATATCGGGAGCTAGTTGTGGGTAATAAAATAATCACCTTTGTGATCATTCATTATCAAACGTTCCACAACGTTTCGCGAAATCACTTTTTTCCGTCATCAGGAATCAATAGATGAAACGCATTACATTTTTTTTAAAAAAAATATATGATGTCCCACCCCTACAAATGATGGACCGCCCCTGGCTAGAACCATCCGACAATCAAATATTCGCCTTTCACGAATCCTTTGGCGTCGCATGCACCACTGTAAGGGAGCATTGCGAGGGCGGGCCAAGGCCATTCTGCAGCGCGGGCGGCGCGGGCGAGCACTTCCACAAACGAGCTGCGCCCCCCTCCCCCCCCCACTGCCGCTCGTGGGGGCTGGCGCGCGGTCGCTTTTCGCCTGCACTTTCGCCAACTTCCCGCGCCGAGCACCGCGGCGCAAAGGGAGCGCGCATTAATACAATCACGCGGATGCTGCGAATATAAAGTACTCGCGCTCGCGGAAGTCACACGTGGTGTGCCATGGAGAGCGGAATTAGAAGTCAAATTTACGGAAAGGAGCATTGTGTGTATTGAATGAAGGGTGTGGGGCAGTGGCAATATAAGCCACAATACACCCGCAGCCTCCTGCTGGTTAATACTTCAATTTGGGTGAAAGTGTAGCTTATCTTCTTAGGATTTGTGTCTTCTTTATTTATGTAAGGGCTTGAATTATAGACAAGATGAGACCATTTCGATCAAAATAGAACATAATTCATATATAATTCTGTTACAGCAATTTAATATATGAATACCTGGATAAAACTTGTCATTTTACGTAAGTAGTATGTAAGGGGATAAGGTAATAAGTATCTACATTTTCCTTCCATTTGTCTGTAGGTTGACTGGATATATTTGTGAACGTACCGGTTTTAAGATGTCATCGTTTGCTTTGCTTATAACCAAGAACAAACTTTCATTCTAAGATCTTACCATAAATGGTAAGTTTCAGCACTTTCACTTAAGGTCCTCTTGAGTTGTTGCGACCTAAACACGGCGGCTTGACCACTTTCCGTTTGCACCGTTTGACCTAATGACGCTTTTCTAATTAGTTTTTTTGTGATCTGCATATGTACCAAAAGCTTAAATCTTTAAAAGGCTTAGTACAATGTGGGTGTTAGGTTTTTCTTTGACGAATAGTTTAACAATGTATTCAACCATTTAAAAGCAGTCAAACAAGTATTCAGGTTAAGAAAAGGAGCAAGATGTCCAGCCTCATTCATTATTGATCCCAATATTGAGCAATTTTGTGCTCATTTTGAAATGAACACGCATCTATATTCTACCGCCAAACTCTTCAAACTCTGTATTTTGAAGGTCAGAGCACCACGGATACAGTTACGACCTTATCTGTTACCACGAAATTCTCACTATTTGGTTCACTTAAAGATGATTTAAGATGCTGAATATTCGCTTCCGGCAAGTGAGAAAGCATGGCTTGCTGCTCAATCGAAAATCCTTTTTTTCTGAGGATATCGGAAAGCTGGTGCTATTTAGGACGAAGTACATTTGTGCCTATGCTGAAAAATGGTTTCACTGTACATTGTTTACTGTTGTAGTAATCACTTATAAACTTTGAGTGCAGATACTTATTGACTCGTTCTCGTAGTATATAATAATCTTTAGCTCCTTTGTACCTCTTATATGCTCTCTTGGATATTTGGCTTTTTTGAATGATTGATTGATTCTTAGCGCGCCAACGGCTAAAGTCATTAGTCTCGTCAGTGTAGTGGCTGATTTAATCGCGGGAAGTAGCGGTGATTTTCCTCCACTGGACGGAAAGATCCGGCGCCTACCTACCCATCAGCTTACGAGTTTTTCCCCAATCAGGAATCTCCCACCAGCGGGGCTCCGCCCCTGCTGGGACATGCTACAAGCTCCTTCAGGCCTCCTGGTATATGTGGTAATGTAGAGCACGTAAGTGTGAATGCGTACTTAAGTAAGGAGTGGAGACAGGGCAAGGAAGAGGAAGGAAAGATTGGGCGCTCTCCGTGGCCCGTTTGCTAGGGTACTGCTCCGGCCTGGCGTTTATCGGAGATTCCACGGAAAACTACCAAGCGCAGCCGACCGCCAGAATCCTTCTTCAGACAGTGGCTGAATTCGACCTAGCTATATACCTTGTGTCGAAAATCCTGCCACCATTGGGATTCCACCGCTGGACCCTCTACTCGAACCACTCAAACCCTACGACCTCCTGGTCAGAAGCACTGCATGACATTAATAGATGCCTTGAGACAATTAAACAGTTGTTATTTGGTGCAGTAGGTATGCCGTGCTTTAGAATGTTGGGAGAACATTAACTCATACAAGGGACCAACTAGGTTGTTTTGTACGTTCCGTAGTTTCTCGAAGTTGTGAGAAGAGTACTCCCTGGAGTTGTGTTACCGCAACACAGACTCACAAATTGTACCAATTACTTCTGTCTACAAGTTGGGTCAATATTGTAGATGGTAATGAAGCTGGAAGCGGTCCAAGGATATGAAATAGCTCTGAAAAAGGTCGCAATATGATGGCCAAAACGTCAGCTCGATCGACTGTGACGCGGCTCATCCTGGACAGCCAAGTATCAAATAACTCCAGCCGCAGAAGCCTCCCAATCCGGTCTAAATATATTTCATTTTCATTTCAATATTGCATTATTTGCTTTTCCATTACAAAAATATCTTGTTAACGGATCCATCAAAGTATTCTTCTAATGGCGAGAAATTGAATCTGTAACCAATGAAATGAATTTTGCACTCACCCCTCTAATAACACGGATTTTCACTTCGCCACTTGTTACCTAATGAACCTCAAAATAACTGTATAATTAACAAATTCAAAAGAGTGAATTTTTAGAAAAACATATACTGAATGCAATTCCTGCTCGAGGAATGAAATTTGTAGTCAAATTTAGTGAATTTTATACTAAATAATTCGAAAAAATGTTCTCTTAAATTTTTAATATACAAAGCAAGTTGAAAATTCTGGTTCAATTAATTTGATAAAACGTGTCATCAGCTATCAATATTTTTATTTTACTGAAGAACTTTTCCATCGCGTAGCGACCATCATCACAGCTATCGTGCAGCGTCTGGATGGAAAACGAAGTTCTCTTCAGTAAAATAAAATATTGATTCCTCAAGACACATTTTCTCAAATTATTAGAAGGTATCTACCGCACCAGAGATATTATTAATAGTTAACATAAATTTGTGCAATTGCATTCGAATAATGCGGATTCGAAAGTTTATAGATTTGGAAGATTAACACAAATATTATTTATAATATTTACGGTGTTGGTTACGGTTTAAATTATATTACCAAAAACATAAATTACCGCGATATTACCAGATATGAAATACATAAAAACTACTCGGAACGCTAGGCATATCAAAACTTTCTCATCTTAATGTTATTACTCAACAATTTCTCAGAATTTTAAAAAACTGCATAACATCTTTAAAATATGTACAATTGAAAGAATGTCTGTAGAAAACATCCAAACAAGGATCAATATGGTTGAAAAATGACTTGAAAAGTTGGGACATCAGTTTCGGATGCTCCTTAAGGGCACCAGAGCGACGCCCTCTTCAGAAAAACCAACCTCGGGAAAAGTTGCAGAAAGTGTTACACTTGCAATAAATCGACTCACTGAATTTGTGCATACCATCAGAGCACTTTTGAGGATGAATTTAGTTTTATATGCCCGTTTAAGCAAAAGCTTAATGTTCTTGGAATGGGTCGCATCGTTGGCTACCGTGAGGTCGTCTGCAGCTGGTGCATGCAATGGAATGCAAGCTTGAGGAAGAGTGGGGGTACTGCGAGTTGGGTAGGGCAGCGTGCTCCTATTAGAATTTTGTTCAGCAGTCTTTTAACTAAACAAAGAATTCTGACTCTTTCAGTGCACAATTTTTTGAATAACCAGTAGTTTCCGCGTAGTTTTTGCTTGAAGCAAAAGCAGTTTCTTTCAAAAATGGCTTCAATTTTTGTCTTTACATTTTCATCGTATAGAGCAAAGAATACTTAATATGGCGCACGCCATTTTCGTTGAACTCTCTGAAATTTAGAAAATTGTAAAAGTTAAAAAATATGCGCAAAAGTAGGTGCTTATTTACTACCAGTGGCTCTATTCTATTATTAGGAGATCTGAAAATTGAGAAAATGTGAAAAAAATATATTTTAGACCCCCACAGGTAGCAGCTGGTTCAGAAGCAAAAGAGCTGGTGCAAAACGGAAAAGTCTGTGCCATTAACTATACATTTCAGCAATGAATCAAAATATGCCGACTAATTACTTAAGTTAACTCCATTTATATTTTTTTAGAAAATATTTAAAGTAATTCGAATATGAATTTTGACTGATTTTTCCTGATCCATTTTAAATTACCTCTGAAAGGAATTTAATATAATTCAATGACAAATGCAGGACATTGAACGGGCTATATTAGTGTTTTCGCTGCATTTTAAAGGTCTCTGCATACTAGAGTTTGCAAACCACAAAGTTTTCATCAACCACAAGATTCAAAGCAATAACAGTAAAGCAATATTCGGCAACTAAAGGAAAACGCTGGAACTTTGCCACTACTTATGTTTAACTTTGTGGGACTGGGGTAAATCCCGTTATCGTGGAATAAATGAGGCCGGAAGAAACGAAAACAACTCACCCCTTTACACAATATTCAGGATGCAAAAGAGCTCTACTTCTATTATCAAGTATGGTTAGAAAAGAACATAATGTTGATACGATACGTATCAGATTCAGCAACCTTATTTGTAATTGAGTAAATACGAGAGCAGAACAGTTTTTACTTTTTCGCGCTTAAGGAGGAACTTCTTAAGAAGAGAAAGTTATGCAAAGCTGCGCGAAAAAACTACGAATTTTCGGCGCAGAAAGACTTTAATTTCGGGGCCCTGGTAACGATAAAATGGATAAATCCAGTTGTTGAATTTAGAAAAAAAAAATCCTCAAACACGTGTTGCATGTTTTATGGCTCCTTGATAACGAAAAATCCATTGACGACGAAAGTCTGAACAACGATAGCGGCTAAATCATTCAGCCGATTTTTTCCAAAATTGATATTCCCCGATCGATCTGGTTCATGTCATGGTCCCCTGACTTTGAAACCGATATTTTAATTTTGAGGGTATTTACATGAAGGCCCTGGGACATTTTCAAAATTTTCAAAAATATAGCGCCAATAATTTTAATTAAATTTTGTTGTTGAATAGTTTGAAGGACGTTTTAAGAGAATGACGCAGATCTCATGATGGTTAAAACTCTGACTTTTCGAAAACTGAAAAAAATTCAAACATTTTCGGCGTCTTCTGACAACTACAAGTATTAAGATACATTTTTCTTAATAAAATGTGTTCATCAAAAATAGATCTTCAAATAAGGTCCTGTCCAATTTTTCCAAAACATGCATATATTTTGCAAACTTTTGTGTAAAACATTGACAATTTTATTTTCTTTAAACCATTTTTTCTTAAAAACTGGACAACATTTTTTAATTAAATTGAAACCTTAGATAATACAAATATAAAGGAAGCTTTAGAGATTGGAAGAAGGTGGCTGGGGGCATCAGCTGATGCCAATGCAGTGTCTCTAATCGAGAGGTCCTAGGGTTTGAGTCTCGACGGTGGCAGGATTTTCGACACTTTCGACAGCTAAGTCGGATTCAACCGCTGTCTGGAAGACAATTCCAGCGGTCGGCTGCTCTGATAGGTAGTTTCCCCTGTTTTTTGAATCAACACGAGATGAATGTCGGAGCAGTATCCTTACAACAGAGCCACGAACCGCGCGCGATCTTTCCTTCGACTTTCTTGTCCTAACTTCACTCCTTACACCCTTACTATTACAAGGACTACACTACCAGATATGTCGGGAGACTTATTGGATGCTGAGAGTTCGTGGAAGATACCTGGTTGGGGAAATTCCTGCAAGGCGACGTGTAGGTCTGCACCGGATCTCACCATCCAGCTATGAAGACCACATCCACATCCCAAATAAAACATACACTTCACTTAAGGGACTAACGACCTTGGCCGTTGATGTGACCGGCCACCAAACTATCCCACTAAACAGTCAATCAAAAACGAATAAATACTCTAGCATAGTGATTCCAGCAGCTACTTTCATTTTGAAAATTTGGATATGAAAGTTCGTAATGTGAAGAAATGTTAAATATAGTACAGTTGCTTGTCTTGCACTTGGTGCGCAGAATGTTGCATGAAGAATTATCGTTAAAATACTTTTAATTAATGATTGTTTCTTTACAAACGTAGATTTAACGGTCGTGAATCTGATAAATAAGTCATATCGATTCATGTTTTGCTGGAAGACAACTACAATAAGTTACAGAGTTCACCTATGTAGATGGCTTGAAAGATTTGTTTTCTATCATCCCAAGTATTCCTGAAAAGTACAACTAATACTTTTCTAATTGAGTCGAACGGAACATCAATCATCTCTGTAGATGTCTGAAAACGTCAAAAAATGAGTTTTATGGTTTACTAGTTCAATGCAGTGTGTTTACAGACCTGAAACAAAACACATAATGGTGTTTTGGGGGGCTACGGGCCTTTCTTATTCTTTATGCCCTAGGGCCTTTTGAATACTTTATGGCCCGCTCTAATACCAACACAACACACAGAACACACTTATGAATTCAATTTTTTAAAGTTAAGATGCAAGAAAATACAATAAATAAATGGCATAATGCTCAAATAAATAAAATAATTCGTTATCAACCTTATTTTGCTTTATTTAAATGAAAATTGCAATTTTGGAATGTTTCCGTGAATTTATAATTGCCATCAATCTCAGTTTGCATTTCACAGTTACGTATCACCTTTCTTAGAGACATAATTAGTATATTCTTCAGTAGCGGTACTAGTTGTAGTAAAAAGATACATAAGGTACTTCGACTAACATACTCGAAATGTTATTTTTTGGCATTATGAAATATTCTAAATAATGTTTGACAATAGACGCTAATAACCTAAAAGTACCGTTTCATCAATTCATCAATCATCGTGACACTGTTATTCACACTGGTAAATCTCAAATAAACCGTAAACAGTTTCATATATTTCACAAGATTTTAATGGTAATCTCTGTCTGTAATTTTGTTAGCTTTTGCGAGAATTTCCGCAGGAACTTCACAATATTCTATCATTGTGTACGAACAAATCATTCCAATAAGGAAATTAGATATACACTCTGTTTTGTTTATCTGACGTCATATTGACAAATGACTATCACAATGCGCCTTTTCACTTTAGACGCAAGAAATATCACAAAATGTTTCGAATTCTCGTTTTATTCAGCAACAAACTAGTAAACCATAAAGTTTTGTATGCACCACGGGCGTTACTAGATGTTTTTGCGACCTGGGACTTCAGGCGACTTCCAACCCCTCAGGCCAGAGGCCCTCGGGGCTGGAAGTCGCCCTCGGGGCAAAAACATCTACTTAACGCCCTTGATACATAAATAACTATTATGTACTTAAAAATTACCAAAACTATTTTTTTCAAAACGTTTCGTTGACTATTCGGAAAGGATATGAAAATAAAATTGCTAGTTTCCCACCAGTGGACCGAGACGTGTGAAATGATACTTAAACTCAATAATGTGCTCATCTGGTTTCTGCCAACAGTTGACCGAAAAAAATAACATGAAAACGACGAATCAGTGTATTCGGCCCCTTGAATGCGAGTTGTCACTTCAAATGAGTTTTTACGCTGGCGTCAAAAACCTACCTCCGTCGAGACAGTGCTAAAACCATCCGGTTTACTAAGCTACATTGGCCATTAAATACACTAATTATAGTTTATACAGTTGATTAATAAATGAACAAACTGTAAAATCCTACAGAAACGATGTTTTCGAAGAATATGCTTTTTTCAAAAGTGTTAAATGACTGTTTTGTTTTCATGAACCCCGATATTCTACACCTGGTTTAACAGCTGGTAAAATATTGAACATGAAAAAGACAAGCGGCTACTGCTCTCGGAGAAACTGTCTATCACACTTTACATTTTTTCGAGTTCCACGTCATTTCCCATTACCCTGAACCACGTAAACTGCAGAAGTAATGTAATCAACGTGACAGCTATGTTGGTAGACATTCCAATATTCTTCTGTTTTGTGTATTACAGGATAGCTGCCATCGTGAGTTTTGTGTAACAAATGAAACCCACAATTGAAGAGCACGTGTCAATAAAAAGACAGATTACACTTTGGCAAAACCAAAGAATATACTCATACAATTTCAATACTCATAAAATTCGTCTCAAATACAGACATTAAATAATAATACATATTTGTAAATAATACTTCATTAAATGTTTGAGTAGCTGCTGTTACAATCTTTTAAAGCCAGTTGTGTTGTTAATCTATATTGCTATCTTCCAGTTCGCACAGAAATTAAAAGAAAGCTATGCAGCGTCCGGCCATGAGAGACATGCCTATGGTTTTGTTAGATACACAGGAAACTCAGGACAGGAAGAAAAATGGAAAAGTTTACTTTTTCACTGAAAAAGGCAAATTACTGATAATGTTATTTCCCATATTCTCAAATTGCTCATGTCGACTGAATTCTCTGCGTCTTTTGCTGTTTGCTGTTTACGGTACAGTTGTCATCATGGAACAGACAGGTTCCAAAACGAGGCTACTCGCCATAAAATATTTGCAATTCATGTGTTGCGTTATGGAACAGCAGCTTTTTGATATGCTTGAGTGTAAAGAACGGTTGAACTGAATGTATTCAGTACTAAGCTATTGCAGTATTTGGGAAGACTGTTTATTAATTTTTTAAAATTTATTGTAGTTATATAATAATATTTTAATTATTGTTCTTGAGGAGTGTGAGTGCTAGTGTGTGGAAAACTATTTGTGGTTTTGGACAACATTTTTGCTTCAATAGGACACTAGTTCTCACTTAACTTCTTTAGGAAACGAAATAATGAAAAGTACGCAAATATATCTATTTACAGGAATTTCGGGCTGGCGCAGGAAACAATGTATTGGCCGCGAAACAGACAACTGAGCTGAGCTAACTGTGGATATGCCTGCTCGTTTTACGTACTTAGCAGTATCGCGGAGTTCCCGGACAACGGAGCGAACCAGACAGTAGCATTAATACAATCAGCGTCACACAAGGGCTACAAGCAGGCCGCGTCGCCCCACCCCGACTCGACTCGCTTGGGGCGCTCGGGGCAAGGCGAGCTTTGTGCGACGTACGGGGGAGCGGGGGCGGAGCGGGGGCGGAGCGGGGGGCGGAGCGGAGGCGGAGCGGGGGCGGAGCGGGGGCGGAGCGGGGGCGGAGCGGGGGCGGAGCGGGGGCGGAGCGGGGGCTGAGGCAGGGAAATGCCAGGGCAATGGCAATTCCAGAACGTGGGTGGATGGGTGGGTGGGAGATGGAGAGAGAATAGGAGTGGTGTTGGTGGCGGTGTTAGTACCGGGAACGGGGTTGATGGCAATGTGGTTGGCGGTTGGGGCGAAGGTGGAGTCAGAGGTGGAGATGTGTGAGAAAAGGAGGGATAAGGACGAGATCGAGAAACTTTGGTGAGGGCAAGAGTATCCCCAGGCTCAGACAGTGGCGTGCAGGAGACGGCAGTGTGAACGAAGTCGGCGCGCGTTTTTGCCTTCCGACGGCTACTGAATTGACCGCAGCAGCTTGCCACTGGGGCAGCAGTTAGGGTAGCAACAGCGGCGGAGAAGGAGTGAGCTTAGTGATCGATTGTTAGTGATTCCAGGCGCGTCAACTACCAAAGTCATTATTCCCGTAAGTGCAGTGTACGTTTTTTCATCGGGAGGTGGCGGTGATCTTTTCCCGCTGAATGGCGAGATCCGACGCCGACCTACCATCGCCTAGCGGGGGTTTTCCTCACCCAGGCATCTCCCACCAGCGAGGTACCGCGCTAGCTGGGACAGGCTCTAGACTCCAGACGGGTCTACCGGCATGTGTGATAGTGAAGTGCATGTAATGTAAGTGTGTGTAAGTAATGGTTGAGGATAGGACAAGAAAGAGGTAGGAAACACCGGGCGTGATCCGTGGCCCGTTCAGTAAGGTACTGCTCCGGCATTCGCCTGGAGTTGATCGGAGAAACCACGGAAAACAACCGATCAGAGCAGCGGGCTGAAAGAATTCTCCTCCAGACATCGGCTGGAATACGGCTCCGGCGTTCGCCTGGTATTGATGGGAGAAAACTATTGATCAGAGCGGCCGGTTGCTAGAATTCTTCTTTAAATGGCGACTGAATTCGACCTAGCTGACAAGCTAGGGGATCGTGTCCAAAATCTTGCCACCGTCGAGACTCGAATGTAGGGGATCTCCCGGTCAGAGGGACTGCAGTGACACCAGCTGATGCCCTGAGCCATCTCTCCCGGTGGAGTAGGACATGGAAAAAGGCTGGTACGCGGAGAGAGCAGAACCGTGACATGGCGGCATCGAGACGTGGGAATCGATGTGACGTGAGCGACGATCGAACGTAAGCGGTGTCGTGATAACGTTTTCGGCGGCGTGACTTGGGAAGCGACGTGATGTAAGCCGCAATGAACGCCAGCGCTGACGTGACACGTCGTTTTCGGCGACGCGCCGTGAAAAGCGTCGTGACATGGAAATGGACGTGATATAAGCGGCACTCTCACGTGAGCGCTGACGTGACATGAGATTTTCGGCGGCGTTACATGAGGCAGTGAGGTCGACATGGGTGGGGCTTGGTTGGTAGCATCGTAGAGGCGATGAGGGTGATGATGCAGACGGGCCGGGCTACGGCAGCAGAGAAGGGTCGAGCTCCGCGCCGCTGGCAGTTCAAAGGGAAAGGACGCCGGCTCGGCGCAGCGGGCGGGGGCGTCTTCGATTGGCGGTCTCGATATGTTGACGCACGCTTCTCAAACACAATCGCGGCTCTTAGGCCCCGCCGTGCCCTGTGTCGGCGGGGGCCCTTCGCGCCGAAATAGCGCGGCTGCGCAAATACTCAGCGCCGGCCCAGGGGGCGAGCGAAGAGCGGGTGGGCCTACCCCGAGCGGACTACGGCTTCTGAGGGCTGGGAAGAAGGGAACGCGCGAAAGAAAACGCGTTTGTAAAGGAATCGTGGGGAATTGAACGGGAGGATCGGAAGAGGTGGCTCAGGGCATGAACGGATGCAGTGCCTTTGAACGGGAGGTTCTAGGTTCGAGTCCCGGCGGCGCACCATGGCCGATTGGTTGAACCGCGGTGGCACGGTTTTCGACATTGACTTGTCAACAGGGCCGAATTCAGTCGCTGTCTGGAGGAGACTTCTAGCGGCCGGCTGCTCTGATTGGAAGTTTTCCCTTGTTTCTCTGAACAACGCCAAGTGCATATCGGAGCAGTACGGGTCACGCACAAATGGGTCACGCACCGCGCGCCATCTTTCCTTCCTGTTCCTTGTCCTATCCTCAGCCGTTACGCACATACTAACATGCACTACACCACCACACATGCGGGGTGACCTATGAGGAGTTAAGAGCCTTCCCCGGCTGAGGTGGTTCCCTGCTGAGAGATGACTGGTTGACGCAAACCCCGTCAGCCGACGTTTAGTCGGAGCCGGATCCCGCCATCCAAAGGGAAAAGACCACGCCAGAGCAAAACCATGCACTGCAGGACTAATGACCCTCGTAGTATACGCATCCGGGCTCACTCACAATCAATCAGTTGAAAGGGAGTGTGGCCACACGTAAGGAGAACTGCTTTGTTTGCGAGTTGGTTGACGAGGCGGCACGAACGATTTGCTGCAATATGAATAGTGAGTTGTTCACAGAGTTCACGGAATTGAAGAAGGAATAAGTTCTGGGCAATATGCGGGTAAAATTTGGTACAAATATCATGAGAATTGTAAAACAAACTTGAGTTTATTGGACAATTATTAAAAAATACGAGAGAGCTTTTCGTAAAACATGATAGATAAAACCAGAAAAATAGTGAAGATATGGTTAGATAGTTAAGATAGATTGATATTGAACGAGGTATCAGAATTAATGTTAGTATTAACTATTAATTCTGCTACCTCGTTAGTGACTTTAGTAATAGATTTGTTGGCCAAGTTAATGGAATGGTTGGCCGCGTTAACAGTTCCGTTAGCTGAGCTGAGACAAACACGTTGTTTTAGTTGCGGTCAGTGAAGGACAATAGTGGAACGACTGGCAAACAAGTTTGTTCACCAGTTCTCTGAGGGATTGATGTTCGCGCTGAACTAGCAGGACGTGAATTCGATTGAAGGGTTCCGTTTGCTGGAGGGCGGGAGTTCACAAAGAGAAGGAAGAGAGGGGATGTAAATTACAGAGGGTGGCGATGATAGAGACGACTGCATGGCGACACAGCGCTATTTCGACAGAACCCATGAACATCATGCAACATAGAAAGGGGCAAGCGAGGGTTGTACGAAGAAAGGAGAGTAGACTGGGTGAGAACCGTGGGTAAGAAAATGGGGGGGGATCGAGAAAAATGGGTTAGGAGGACGGGGCGAGCAAGCCAGTTGAGGAGGACGGGTGAGGCGAAAAGATCAGAAGAACGGGTGAGGAAAGGTGTGAGAGAAACGTGTGAGGAGATTGGGTGAGGAGGAAGTATGAGATTTTCCGGTGAGGGGGACGGAAGATAAGGGGTGAGAGCAGGTGAGGACGCGAGAGGAGTACGTAAGTGATGAGGATGTCGCGGCAAACGAGGAAGGCTGTTAGGGGCAACATGATTCATTATTTAATTGTTAGTGATTCCGGGCACGTCAACTACTGAGGTCCTTAGTCTCGTAAGTATTATGCATGTTTTTTCACCCGGAGTCGGCAGTAACCTTCCCCCGCTGGATGGCGTGATCCGGTGCCGGTCTACCGTCGCCTAACGATGTTTTTCTCAACCAGGTATCTCTCACCAGCGAGGTCGTGACAAGCTCTACGCCCCCAACCGGTCTCCCGGGATGTGTGGTAATGTAGTATGTTAGTGTAAGAATTGTGTAAGGGGTGAGGATAGGATATGGAAGAGGAAGGAAAGCTCGCGCAAGGTCCGTGGCCCGTTTGTTAGGGTACTGCTCCGGCATTCACCTGGTGGGTGCGGGGAACACATGAGGGAACGGAGAAGAAGACGAAGGTTGAGGGGGAGGAACGTGGATGAATGAAAAGTCCGGGGTAAAAGAGCGGGGGAGGAGTGTGGCTTAGGAAGAGGAGGAGGGCGGGAAGTTTGTCGGGCGCGGGCCGTGGCGGGGAGGGCGAGCGAGGGCGGGCGAGATGGGCTCGGAGCGGCCTCGAGGGCCGGCGTGCATCCACGCGCCATTATGCAGCTTCCGGGCCGCTCCGCCATCGATCGACGGGACGCGGGCGGCCCGGCGCGGCGTCCGCTGCGCCACTCCACTCCACTGCTCTCCACTCCACTCCACTCCGCTGCGTCTCCGGGGACCCCTCAGCCTCGCTCTCGCTCCCCTCCTCCGCGTCCTCCACCTCTTCCTCTCCGCGCAACTCGCCATCCCACGCCGACCCCATCTCCATCTGGACCAACTCCGCTTTTCCTCCATTCAAGATCCGCTATGCTTTTCGGTAACCGCTATCATATCCTCCTCCGCCTCCAGTCGGCTTCTATCCAACTACTTAAATAAAGTGAAGAATCCGCTACTGCCCGGATACGAAGCTCGGTTCTCTTGGAAGCTTGAGTTGTGGACTCACACAACGAACTACATACTCTATCTCGTTCAAACACTTTTTCGGACACTGCTGTCGCATTCACCTCCTCTTCATACGTTATAAACTAACCCTGTTCGTTGTTTTCAATTACAAACGTAAGAATGTACTCTATGATATTGGAGCCTTAAATACCTATTTCTGAAGAATTGTAATTGGAATTAGATCTCATATTGCCTTTCACTACATTTCATTTTCACAGTGCACTCTTTAATTTGTGAACTGGAACACGGTCGAGTTTTACATAGCTTTTCCTTCTCTAAATGCAATAAAAATACACGATACTTAGGTTCCGTATTATATTCATATTTTCCCGGATATTTAATTTTAGAATTTTGCGGAACGTACGCTCTTGAAATTTGCATGCCTTCACGTCCTAGAACCTTGGTACACTTTTAATGCCGTAGCTTGTTTGAGATTCCCTTTTACAACGCATGTCTATTTTGCTGAACTAATACCCATTCTTTGTTCAAGAATGGGAACTCATAGGATTGTTATCAAATCCTGATGAATTGTATATTTTATGCATTTAATGATAATCCAGGATATTTAATATCTTAATGGATGTGTTATTAATTTTTTTCTTTCTTTGTCTCTGCAAACCAGCACGGATTTTCGGGAAGGGAAAGAGAGATAAATATTCGTGGGCAAGGTTTATTGCGATACCGCTCCGACATCCGCCTGGTATGTGAGAAATCTCGGAAAACTACTGATGAGAGCAGATCGTCGCTAGAATTCTCTTCTTGATAATGGTTGAATTCGATCAATCCAACGATGGTTGAATTGGTCGAAAATCCGCCAAACTCATGACGATCCCAGTCAGAAACACCGCAGTGGAAACTATTGTTTCCCTGAGCCAGTTATCAAGTAGTATACTTCGGTTTTTCTTTCTTGGCGCATAGGGGAGTGTCAGTAAAATGGAATATCACGGTATTTCACGTCGTTCTCGGTTGTGCCGCTAGGAGTCGCATGATTGCGACTGTATCGAGCAATGACAACAATCATGAAACTCCTGGCGGCACAACGGAGAACGACGCGATATACCTTGAGATATTCCATTTTATTGACACACCCCCGTGCGCCAAGAAAGAAAAACCGAAGTATAGTAGACTTACGCATTCGTACCCGGCTCTCTGCGCGTTTTGCGGGCGAGTGTACCTGGGCAGAGACGCGTTAACCGATGATCCACCCGATGGGTCGCACCTCTCCGAGCGGCCTCTACTTCCGCCGCCGCAACACTCTGCTTGGGGTTTGGGGCCACGCCCCGTCGGGCCTTTCCATCCCCGAACAGCCTGCCGCTTCCCACGGCCGCGGTCGCGCGCCCTGTCGCCCACCGCTCGCGGGCGGCGGTCCTCGCCCACGCCCTCGCCCTCGGAGCCAACGCCCGCCCAGGTGGCCGAGGTGGTGCCCGGGCGCGCCATAGGCTGCGAAGGGCTTGTAGTGGAGCGGGCGGCGTAGAGATGGTGATTGGAACTAGTCAGCTCAGAGCGGAAAGTGTAACGTTTCACGGGATACTACACATGAGTCTGCGAGACTTACGTCAGTTTTTATATCGGTTTATAACTATTATTTACCATTGATTATTTTAATTTCCTTCTCTCGTTTATTGCGTTGCAAACTGTTCACTGGTTCTCTCAAATATTTTCATGAAGTTCATCGAAATCTTGGACAATATAGTTTCTTGTTGATGGTAAAATTGTCGAATAATTTTAATGTCAATTGAGTTTCTTCTTATCACATTACATCTCCATTCAATCTACAATTAGGCCTTAGTGTTTCTAGCCTTTCAATACCATATATTTTCAATATGCATCAACTACATATTACAATCACACGTACACTATCACACATACCACAATCACACATATCACTATCATACGTTGTTAGTGCGAGTTAAACTTTTAGTTATCTGTATACAATACCATTCTACTCTATCAAACACAATAACAGACAGTCGACGGGGCGACTCAAAATTATCCAGTCTTCTTGTTAAATAAGTACTCTTCTTAGTGAAAGGGTGATATAATTTTGTAACCTTGGACATTATCTACAGTCCTTGGGGTGAGATACTGGAAACAATGTTATTCGAAAATGTGCTCCTGGAGTTTAGGGACATTTTTCTGTTCTTCTGGTGTGGTCTCACAGCCGTTGTGGGAGGGAATATATGGTGCAACCATCGAAGAACGGTGTATGTTTTTCCTCTATCGTGCAACGCTGTAGATGAGAAGGTAGCATCTCCCTATGTGGCGTAGCTTGCAGGCAATGTGACGCATTGAATATACATTAGCCATACTGTACTGGTGGGTTGTTACTACCGCGGTAGAAAGTTATGTAATGCTGCGCAAAACAACGGCGAATTTTCGACAGAAAAACTCTTATAATAGGGCTCTGGCAACGAAAAAGTGGATAATTTCAATTGCTAAATTAAAAAAAACCTCCAACAGGTGGTGTAACATGTTTTGTTGGTCCCTGATAGTGAAAAATCGATTGACGGCAAAACGTATCTGTCTGTGAACAACGCTAGTGGTTAAAGAGGACTGTCGATTTTCTTCAAAATTGATATTCCTGTATCGATCTGGCCGATGTCGCGTCCCCTTGAATTTCAAACTTACATTTTTATTTTGGGGGTACTTTATATGAAGCCGCTGTGATATTTATAAAATTTTAAAAAAATGGACCCATCGATTTTGATTATGTTTTGATGTTGGATAGTCTAAAGAACGTTTAAGAATGTGATGCAGGTGTCATGTAGGTTCACAGCCTTTTTTTTAAAAACTTGAGAAAAATCAAGACTTTTCGGCGTCTTCCTACAACTATAATTATGAAGATACATTTTTGTTTCTAAATGAAATGTGTTCATCAAAAACATATCTTCAAATAAGGTCATATTAAAGGTTTTGAAAATATGAGTATTTTTTGTGTGAAACAAACATAAGTCGCCCGCTCGCAATTTACTGCGCTTCGTGAACGTAAAATCAATGGTTTATGCTATGCAAAAGGGTGTTATATAAGTTGAAATTTGTATGTTATTTCGTATTTCGTTTTACTATTATTATTTATTATATTTATATTACATTTATGTTATTTCATTTTAAATTGTATCCTTTAATTGTGTTAAATGTGAAAACTAATAGACGAGCGGTCGTTGGTACTTGCTGTAACCAGTTGTTGTGACGGCTGGTTTTCGTTCGCGGCTACGAATACTTTTATGTATTTGTGGAGTATTACAATACCATAGTGTTTAATAATTACTACTCCATATATATTTTTTTCGAACAAAGTATAACACTGTTTGGATCAGAAACATGGGAATTAAGGAAAAGAGAAAGAGAAAAATTAATGTGTCCACAAACGGACTTTTTGAGAAGATGTTAAGGAGTATCTAAAATGGAACATATTAGAATGAAGACATTATTAAGCGAATGTTGGTTCAAAAATCAATCATAGATGAATTGGAAACACGAAGGCTGAAATGGTTTGGTCATGTGAAAAGGCTTATTGTGGGAGATGGCCCAGAAAGGTTTGTGGGTGGTTTCCTTTGCACAGAAGAAAAAGAGACCCTGAGAGGAATGAAAAAAAAAACAACAGATTTTTAGAAATGCAAAAAAAAAAGAGGTCGAGAAGAGAATGACTGGAATGATAGAGGGATAGGGAGATTGGGATGCGAAAGACGGCCGCAAGAGCTGTAAAAGCTATAAAATACTCGCAAGAAGAAGATATATTTTTGTTCTATTTGCATTTGCTTGACAACGCTGTCAGTGCCGTATTATTAACTTTTAATTATTTTACTTCCTATCATTCTGCTTACGAAGAATATTGTAAGGTTAAAAAACGCATCAGATATGTTCGAAAGTTTGAACAAAACATCTATTGCTTGAAACTATTTAATTTGCTCACCAAATGTTCTACGATTTGAAATAAAGTTTACAAAAAATGACAGATGTGATAATTCGGAGAGAAATTGTGGTATAAATAGAATTACATAATCATTACTAAAGGCGAGAAAGTACGTTCTGTTTTAGCACCACTAGTTTAGATCTGTAGTGAACTGATTGCCGATGAATGCTGATGTCTTGGGACGAGAGTGTCAGAAATATGCATTTTGAGTAATCTCGAGTGTATTGGAGGTAATCAGGAACATATGAAAAGCTTGATATATAAAATTATCTTCCTTTATTTCAAGAGAAAACACTCGTGAAATCGTGAAATGCTACAGGCTCAGCGCCTATATAAGAGCTCGACGAGCTGTAGACAAGGGAAGGGATATTCGAACTGACTCTCGGATATTAGAATGATGTGGCGTTACAGACTGTTTTACAGATATTTCAGGCATCATATTGTGGGCTGCCAATGCGCTAAAATGTTCAGATTTTACAAATAATACTGTCAATAAATGTCTGTTAAATATAGTAGTATGATCTGTTCTGAGAAAAGTCAGAAAGCAGGAACTAGCGCCCAGAGTATCAGGGCTACGCTGACTATACATCAACAGCGAATTAAACTGGCAATATCGTTTCGTGGACCAAAAGTGAAACTTGCAGATGGAAGAATTTCTCTCAGGATCGAAAATGCTCGGACCGAAAGGAAACAGTGTGAATTACGAGGTTCAAAGACATAGTTCCTGGTCGAAACTCTTTCGAGCAAAACGGTCAGCAGAAGGGCTCTGGGCCCTTTTGCATGGTGAAGTTTCGGTCCGCGAATGGGTTACGAACCTTAAATCGGACCACATTTCTAGTGTAAGCCGTGGCCTTCCTCAAGAATTTAAGTTGCCAGGATTGTCGGCGCTCGCGTTTGAGTGTCATATGTTTAACGCACAACAGAGGGAGTTCTAATGGTGCACCATGGAAGCCTACGTCTTCATGTAAGTTGATCTTGCAACGGTGCCTCTGTGTACTACTTAAAGAGGATGTGAAGAGGATTGCAATGGGAGGAAGCATAACCTACGTGTAATGTCCATATTCTAGAGCACATGGATTGCTTTAAACATACATGAGCTTAAATTTGTTTAATGTAGAGGGTTCTTTTGTCTTTCCTATTTTCTCTCCTGTACTGGATTCACTGTCGGTGTTTGAATTTCAGTCCCACCTTAATAAACATAAGCTAAAACGTTCACCCGAGGGCAGTGTTAGCATCATATGTGATGCTTCCTGATGTGGGAGGGACGAAACATCTCTTTATTTTGACTCGAATTGGCAATGACGACGTTTGTGGTAAAAAGGGACAGAACGAGATCTAGAGTGTTAACTGTAAACTTATTTAATTTTTATGTAATGTTGGTAATGCATGACTTTAAGACATCGCCATTATATTCGGTTTCGTAATTGTGAGAATAATTCTCAAGATACAGGATAAAATTATTGCAACCATTGAAATATGTGGCAAACTAAGGAACTTATGCGATGAATAAATGAAGTAATGCCGAAGCGTCAAGAGACGTTTTACGAAAACTTTTTCCGACAAAACGTAAGCTAAAAATATTACGCATAGATTAAATGCATTATATTCTTAATTTATTTTTGCTTATACGCTTTCTTTCATATAAGAAGTTCCTTTGAAGTTACAGATTTACATTACAATAGTGGACATTCAATCAATATAATGAGAGTAATCGTCTGAACTGTAGACTATTTAAATAATCTAGATTTACTTTTTAGCTTAACACGTAAAGTGTCTTGAATAATTAAAAAACTCACTTTTTAAAGTCTGGGTTTGTTGATATTCGAGGGAACTGCCAGACAACGCAGCGGTAACAGTCCTCAGGCGAAGTACTCTTGCTCCTAACCTACAGCAAAATATACATCGGACGAACCATCTTTATTTCAACCCTACATCCTACGGACAATCAAGAACATTGGTCATTATTATCGTTTGTGTTTTGTCATTAAAAAGTTCGATTGTAATTTAGTTTTCAAGAATTAAATTAAAAATGTATTCGGTTTAATGGTTTAAGCATCCCAGATACCGTAGATTATTATTCAAACGGGGAACTTACAGTATAATTTCTCTCGTCTCTTTCTGCGTCAACAGTCCTTCCATTACAGTCACTGCAAGAGGGGTGCATCGTTTCGGACCCTTCCTTTACTAACCCTCACTTATATTCAAGAGGAGTGTTATTAGAATTTGGAAAACCTGCCTCGGACAGATTTAAACGCCAAACTCAGTAATTTGATGTTTAAACCCAACACCCTCATCCTTAAACCCGTGAGTGGTAAAGGGTTTCTCGCCCGTTCAGAAGGACCACATTAAGCCCGTGTGGAGGAAAGCAGGCTCTGCCGCTTGGTCGCTGAGCGGTGAGGGCGAGCGGGCGGGCGGCGATTGTGTATTCATGACCGGGAAATCGACTACGTGGCAATGAATGGAGATGAAATCTAGGTTGGCTCCGAACGTCGCTTAGAGGAGGCAGCTCAAATACCCAGGAGGGTACTAAGTGGGGAAATACTGATGGGGTTGCTGCACTCACTGCAATGAAATACCAAATGAAGGGGCGCATCTAGTACAATGGGGACCTTACTGGTAGTACGGTTGAGGCTTAATTTCTGGAGGCGAAGGTGGAAATGTCCGCCGAGATTGCCTCATTATTTACTGAATGACGGGATTGTCCTGATATACAAAGGGTTGAAATGTGGTGTTAAGAAATCATCTTCAGTGATTACGGGACCAAATTTCTTCTACTCGCATACTCCAAGAAAATATTGACACATTTGTGGCTCAGTAACAAAGTTTATAACGCCGATGTAATTCAATAACGTCACCTTGAATCATCATTCGAAAGATTTTTTTGTCAACTTTTCGTGTTGCAGGAATTCGATGAATTATTTTTGCTCCATGTCACTGAACTTTAGATGTTAATACGGATATATATTAGTACTGATATATAAATTACATATTAAAACATTTTCAATAACAAGACCAATATAAAACATTCCATAATCAATTTTACTTTTTTATAAAATATAATTAATTCTTTAAATGGTTAATAGTTAAATATTACATTTACGTAGTTATAAATTTAACTTTTAATAAATTAATGTGTTTCAAATGGAACTTCAATTAAACACTTGATTTTTCGTGTTATATACTTGTTAACATTAAAAACATATCTAGTAGTATATTTTTGTCTTAAAGCTGAATTAAAAAATTAACGATAATTTCAAGTAATTTTTTTATAATCTTTTAACAGCCAATTTACATGACGGCTTACAGATTATCGACGAAGTTCTCAACCGTTGCTGCAGTTTTCGTGAAGACTTCCCGAGAGTAGAGATATTCACTGTGAAATAAGTCAAACATGACAATAATTTTCATTAGTTTGGAAACTCTAAATACGTTTTCAGTAAAAAAAAACTCGAAACTAAATAAGTTTTCTAGTGGGGATAATTTTGTGGTATAGTGGCCGAACAATTATGGATGGTAGGTACGTAGAATCTATCAAAATGAAACACAGAATCTGTAAAATTTCGAACATGGATAATTCACATTTCTCCGAAATGTAATGCATCGTGTTTTGGGGCGGTGTGCGTAAAAATGATATTTCCACAGCAAATGCACGTAAATTGATATCCGGTATAACTATTAATTTAATGACGTGATTTATTGTTATATTTGTATTGTTATTTTCATATGTTTTATCATGCATGTAACTGAAACTCCCATGAGAAAGTAAAAGGCACGGAGATTAATAAATCAAACTCATTTAATTATGTGAATCAGTATCAAACCAGCGCTCAACAACATTTGCGTCGTGAAAATGAAATCCAGTCCACAAAGGTATTAACAGCATTGATAATGCGTGTAGCAATAAAATTATTAGAAATAGTAATGTAAATCGCAACCAAACTTCATTTTAGACCATCAAACCTGCAATCTGTCAAAAATTATTGCTATTATTATTATTATTATTATTATTATGCAACAATATTCAATTCAAAATATTTTATAAGAAACTAGTTTTAACTTTCTAAAAATTTAAATTACCTTAAAAAACTAGATTTATTAACAATTAGAATTAAAAAAATTGTAATTGCGATTTAAACGCTTTGAATCTGTTGAACTGGCTGTCCACGGCTCCTTGAATTTGAAACGGATATTTTAAATTTTTAGGGTACTTCACATGAAACATTAAGGACATTTTCAATTATTTCTAAAAGATGACTCCGAATTTTTTCTTACATTTTTTATCGGTTAGAACAAAGTATATTTATAAAATTGGCGCAGAGACAATTTTCGTTGAGTTTTTTTGAATTTTTGAAACTTGAAAAACATTAAAAAATTTCGACGTCTTTCTACAACTGCAATATTGAAGGTTTAACTTTTTGTTCTAAATGAAATATGTTCTTCACGATATGTGTGAGGACAGGAACGTGAGTAGTTTTTGCGTAATTTTGAGTGAAATAGACAATTTCAAAAATATTCTCAAAAATGACTCAAAATTTTTTCTATACTATTTTTGTGGGCCCTGATAAGAAGTAAGCGCTATTTTCATGTATTCTTTTCATTTTAAAAAATCACAGCAATATAATTTTTTGATATATCTCTCATGTTAATATTCATAATATGAACATTTTTAGAGATTATTGCTATTGTGAGAACAGGCGATTCAAATTATTTCTTGTAAAGTTTCTCGATAAGTCAATTTTTTTGGTGAAAGTGAGTGGAACTTTAGATGCAGTAAGAAAGTACGGAAGTCCATTTACACCATTATTGCATAAATGCCATTTTGAGAATCATGAGTTGTCGCTATATACGGATATATAAATTTTATTCCTCCACGTTACTTGTAGAGAGGAGGAGAGTTGTTTATGTAGTATTCGATGTTAGCCCGTTCTTGCATTGTAAGTGCGAACGCGTGCGCGCGTGCGTGCGTGCATATGTGTGTGTGTGTGTGTGTGTGTGTGTGTATGTAGAGCATTGTAGGCGAAGATTTCGGCGTCACATGGTAGGCACATGGCGTCACATGGCGTCACACATTCGTTCATGATCTCCGTCTGGGTCCAATGTGTCGACTACTCCATATTGTGAAGATGTAAATTATAGTGTACGCTTTGGTAATAATTTAACGCCGATATATAACGAAAGAAAAACGAGAAAACACCAAAGTTTGACATTTCCAGAAACGTTCAAACAATATTTTCTGATAAACGCTTCAAATTTTTTAAAGAATATTTGCATATAGAACTAAGTTTTACTCTTCTTTAAAATTCTTATCATTATGTTTCAATTTTACTACTGAGGGACCTAAGAATCAAGAAGATGTGAAACATATTTTGAACCCGATAGGTAGCCGCTGGGCAGAGGATGGAGACAATATCGATAAGGTATTCCTGATTAAAGAGGAAATTAAATAGTACAAGAAATCACCATTCTGTATTAGCACCACTAGTGTCATAGTGTTTGGGGAAACCTCATGAGTAAGCTGCGGATTTTTGCCCATTTGACGATTTTTATCCTTCAATTAAAAACGATATTTTATGTTACTTATTCATTTTGAAGCATTCGGTGTATTAAAATATAATACTACTAATGTCTCAAAATGAATAAGTAACCTAAAATATTGTATTTTTAATTAATAAAGGATAAAAATCGGCAAAGAGGCAAAAATCCGCAGCTTGTTCATGAAGCACCTATTACATAAATTAGTAGCTGTCATAAGGAAAGTTATGTCCCAATAAATTGTAACGGTATGACCCGACGCGAACGGGAGACAATGAAATTAATATTAATTTTACTAATTTATTGTCAGTCAAGGCAGAATCGACGACGGACGCGAGCGCATACCTGCATCGGGGCCACGGGCGAGAGAGAGGGGCTAGGGTCTCTTTTTGTTTTTTTTTACGACGCTCATCCGGTCGCGGCGGCGAGGGGCGCGGAGCCGACGAGGGGCAGCGGGGAAGTAAGAAGGGTCGCTTTGTCCATTTGGCGGCGCGAGCGTCAAAGCGAATGACCACCCACTCCACGTTTATGGCCAAACGTATTTTTTTTCACACGGGCCGCGGAGAAAGTAGGCCAACGAATTTTTCCAAAGCCAACGGATATTTTTTGTACGCGACGCGTGCGGACATTGGTCGGAGGTTCGCCCCGCCACTCCGCCAAAATTTCAATTTCAGGCAATCAGGGCGACTTGGAGATGTAAATGGGGGGGCATGAGAGCTCTCGTCACGACGGGAAAGCTACGGCGAAAAAACTTCTGAGGTAGACACTGAACGTCACACTTCGATGAGCTAGACTTCGAAAGTAACGCCACGAGAGAACACTCAGTTCTAAATTCACGAGAGTTCGTTTCTGCGTGAACTCTGCGAGCCGACACTGCTCGTCGAGCTTCGCGAGACGTATTCGCTAACCAGTTCACATAAAGGGCTTGTACTCGCCATAGTTAGCGGGCAGTTATCCGCGACTTGTCGAACGCGATTGTTACCGACGCAATGACCGGTAATAATCGGAGTTGCACGCCCTACGCGTCTGCATTATTCGCCTAAGTTGATTGCGAGGCGAAAGTTTCGAGGAAGAGGGGCACGCGCCGCGGCTGTCAGTCAATGACCGCATCCCGGGTGCCTGGACGCGATCATTACTGGGTGCTTTGACCTGCTGGCGGTGGCCACGGAGCAGCTGAGGGGACGGCCGACTTCAGGACAAAGGCGAGGGAGCGCCCTCTCCACTTTACCTGCCTGGAGCCGACGCCTTCAAACACCAAGAATGGTAATGTTGTTGTGACCGCAATAATGCGGAAGGACTGAGACTCCAGGAGAAAAGGGGTTCATTACGCCTTCAGCGTAAAAGTGTGAAAGAAAAATCCAGCGGCATAAACTCATAATTGTTTTGTAATTAATTTTGCTTGGGTATGGCAACCAACAATTGTCAGATAGTAGAAATTAAGCCGCCAGTATCACATAATGTAAAATCATTGTAAAAATTGCATCATTCGTCTCACATTTTTAGATTAAATGATTATTGTTAAATCTAAATGTTGTGTTGTGTGTGTTTTTAAGAACCCATCACCAGTCCTACCACCGAAAAGCAGCAGTTTAAAAAGGGGGGTAGATTACAAAATAGAAGTATGCTTTGAAGTAGACTTGGTGAAAAGAGACTTGGTCTTTAGGAGAAAAATATCATGTTCCACAAGGACAAAGCTCCTGCCCACAAGTGTCTTAGTGATGGGGAAAATTGAGGGATTTGCGTTATGAAGTGCTTCAACATCCACCCTATTCCCCAGATCTGGATCCCACGAACTTTCATCTATTCTCTACACTAAAAACCTACCTCACTGGTCAGCATTTTTCATCTAATGAAGAAGTCATTGTGGCTGTAGATGGGAATTTTGCAGCACTTCCAGAAGATCACTACACAGATGGGATAATCGGTGGATGAAGTGCACTAATATTACAAGAGATTATGTTGAAAAATAAAAGTATTTTTGTGCACAAATATTTTCATTTTCCCTATCAGGCCCAGAACTTTTAGATCACTCTTGTAGCTGTCATAAGATAAGTTATGTCCAATCCCTTCGTAATAGAAATCTGCTTTGAAGGTCTTAAAACTGATTAACTATTCTTCTTCATTAAGTATACTGACTAAATTGCACATTTATAAAACAATGATTCGGCCTATAATATCTTATGCGTGCCCAATTTGATGATCAGCATCGAAAACGAACATTAATAAGATACAAAGTTTTCAGAGTACCTGTCTAAGAACTATTGTTAAAGTCCCTTGGATTATTTCAAATATACAAATTCATTGTGAGTTAGATATACATAAAACTTTTTTCTACAAATTTCAACAAAATTCTACCGCAAAATTAATAAAATTCCATTTGTACTTCATATTGAACTTGATAAACACAATCCCCATCGTAACCGACTAAAACGTAAATTGCCCAAACAATTCTTCGACTCCCCATAACTTCCTTTCGAATATGACTAAAACACATTAAATAGATTGTTCTTGATGCGGGATCTTCATTTTTATAGATACTCATTTATAATTGTAATATTCAATTAAACGTCTCCATGAGTAAAAAAAAAGTCCATTGCGCATGCCCGAACGTGGCCTCCCCCTCCAAAGCTACAAATATTACTCCGCCTGCCCGCGCTCTTTGTCTCAACATAGCGCCCTCTCTGCTTTCCCCTCGTGAGTCGCGCGGTAATTCAACACTGCGGGTTTGGCGATAACAAACTGATGAGTGAGAAGGATGAGACGAAAGCCAGCTTACTTGTTTTTCGACAGAAGGGGTTGTCGAAACGATCAACAGAAAATAAGACGTGTCTTGAATAAAGGTTTCAATAATAGGATAATGTGACGGACCAACACTTTGATGAATTAGTCATTTCTTTGGACTCGCCTGGCACTGCGAGTTTCTTGTTCTGACGATCAGACTATAGGGGGACAAGTTTGAAATCTCCCTTTTGGGAGGTGCTTACTTTCGCGGGCTTCTCTCACCGCTGCTACAGTGCCAGAATATCTGACCTACTGCGCGCGCGCGATTCGTCGCCCTCCCCCAGCAAGGAGGAGCTATAAGTCATCAATGTCACTGCAGCCTTCGCTGTGTGACGTCATTGTCGTTCTCACACTCAGAGGAACTGCCCCGCAAAGAAACGATGTTTTCATATATTCTTCTTCGATTTTCTTAACGTGTTCACAACACTTCTTCCATTCATTTGGGCAATATTTAGAAAATAATATTCGGCATACATTTTCTTTAACTCATAGACGGGTACCGATGCTTTCTTTCGTAACATGATTCCTAATGGAACTCCAAACTAAATCGATGGAATTGAGATCGGAATGGTAAAGAGGGTGCTTGATGTTCAGGTTATATTACCAGCAAACGGTTGTCCTAGTGTTAGAAACAAATACACACAATATTACGCCTGCGAACTTCACTGGAAATTAGGCCTACGCTAAGAGACGCCACGCTGCACAGCACTCGAAGACGAAGGGACAGGACTGAGGACCAGGGGCGATGCTTCCAATACGTTTCTTTTACTGAATCTTAATATATTAAGAGTCAGCGTTTGTGCACAGACAGCTGAAACAGTTTTGATTTGGATGGCTGACACTTTTACTGCTGCGCATTGGGCCATGAACAAAGCAGCCAGTCTGTGCGTTCAGAACCCCCTCCCCTCGACCTACCACGTCGCCTGGCGCGCAGAGCGAGTGAGACAGCGATATTTTCAGGGAAAGTGAGCGGTTGATGGTGGGAGTCACCCCTCCTCGCGCATGCGCATTCGGAGGGAGTTTTGTAAGATGTCCTGCAATAGTGACGACGAGTGACGGCCAGTGCGATCGCTGCGTCTCGCAGTCGCCTCTCCTTGTCACCTTCGCGCATTCTTATCGCGGAGAGGAAATGTCAGCTGCCGGAGGGTGGGGGAAGCCTCCAAGGCTTCACCAAAAGTACGTCCGCCATTATGTTTTTTTTGCGAGCGGTACAGCTATAGGTCATCTTCTGCTGCCAAGGGTCTAACAGACCAAAGGCATGTAATTATTACCGAAAGATATGGCTCAGTGCATCAACCTGTTGTCACTGAAGACCCTCTGACCGGGAGGTCTTAGTTTCGAGTCCCGACGGCGGCAGGATTTTCGACACTAGCTTGTCAGCTAGGTCGAATTCAGTTGCTGTCTAGAGGAAAATTCTAGCGGCCGGCTGCTCTGATCGGTAGTTTTCTGTGGTTTCTCTGATCAACACCAGGCGAATGCCGGAGCAGTACCCTAACAAACGGGCACGGACCGCGCGCGATCTTTCCTTCCTCTTCCTTGTCCTATCCTCTCCTCCCCTCTTACACACACACACTTACACTAACATACACTACACTACGACACATGCCGGGAGACCGGTCGGGAACTTGCAGCTTGACCCGGCTGGGGCGGTGCCCCGCTGGTGGGAGATACCTGGTTGAGGGAAACTTTGCTAGTGGACGGTAGGTCGACGCCAGATCTCACCATCTAGCGGGGAAAAGATCATCGCCACCTCCCGAGAAAAACACACACCACACTTACGGGACTTATGACCAAAGTAGTTGACGCTCCCGGAAACACGAATCAATCAATCAATCAATCATGTAATTATTCAATAAAAAACGCGGGAAACGCCAACAATGGGCGCCCTCCGCGCCCGCGCCGCCACCGGGCAACGGACCCACTCCCGTTCCGCTCCCTCCCCCGTGCGAAAGTCCACCGTGCGAGCCTCCTCCGTTCCCCGCGACGCCACCCGCTTCCCCGCCACTCCGCACGCCCCGCGACCACGATGAGCGCTGTCGCCGCCGCCCACCCCAAGACGCCCGCGTCGGCGTCGCGCACCGCCCCCCGCGCCCTCTCCGTGCACCCCGCCTCCGCCGCCCCGCACCCGCCCGCGCGCCCGCCGCCCTCCCGCGCCGCCGCGCGCGCACCGCCCGCCAAGGTACAGAGCACGGTGTAAAATATGTAGGTGTGTTCACTCCCAGTCTAAAACTGAAGCTTATGTGAGGCTAGTTCTCACAGTTCTCGCATACAAGCGCCGCTATCTTTGGGCCTCATTTGGGCAAGGTCGTGATTCGTCGCGATCCATTCGACAGCTCTGGGGCCAGCTGATTTCTAATTTCAAGTCAGTAATTTATCGCTGCGCGGTGGAATTGGTAAAGTTTAAAGCGAACAGTTACGGAAATGGGTAGGAAATGTTTTGTAAAACTATGTAATAGCCACTGTTTAAGATGTCATCTTAAGATGTATATCTTCCACCGTGACCCAAACCGATCGTGCGCACCTTCCGGACACGCGAGGAACTAGCCTCAAACTGGCTTCACAAAATTTGCCCCAAAGGCGGCTAGTTGACACACCAATATATTTCTTACAGTAGTAGAGAGCGATTTTTATTAGAATGAGCCATTTTGACAGCTAGTGCTGGCAGCATAACTGAAGGTTCTGTGGTCGTTCTGTCCTTGAGCCCATTAGACTCTCCTCCGTCCATTCGTTCGTTTCCTGCTGGCTAACTTGTAAATGGCTTCGGCGCTTCCT
Source organism: Acheta domesticus (assembly GCA_031308135.1). NCBI lineage: Eukaryota > Metazoa > Arthropoda > Insecta > Orthoptera > Gryllidae > Acheta > Acheta domesticus. The sequence continues at coordinate 177,345,710 of JAHLJT010004567.1, forward strand.
TTTGTGATGCCCTCGTTCGACGAAAATACAGTGCGCCTCGAGATATAATTGAAACTAGGAAGTGCAGTGTTATTTAATCTTCTGTTAAAATTCCTTTTTTTATAAACCTTACATTGAATTTTTGTGTGATAAGAATTATATTTATTTGAAAACAGTCTTGAATGTAAGATGCCGGTCCACGTGTTTCCAGCAGGTGGCGAGCTGCGGAGAGCTCTGATTGTGAGCGTTTCGTGGTTCTGTGCTTTGCGTTTTATATTTTTTATATATTTACATGATTGTGAGCCATGGGAAGCCGTGATGTCTTAACGGGAGCCATAAACACTTTACGAAGAAGCGTGGCTGAACAGCTGTCGAGACGGAGGGATACTTCTCTGAAGTACATGTGATGTTCACTTGTTTAGCGAACTGTCACTTTGGCTCACTCTTACGCGGATTCTTCTATACGCTCCGCATTCACAAGGCTTGGATGACACGTGGAAATCTAAGGTTTTACTGAATGTGGTGATAAGGGTAGTTTTTCACATTCAACAGCCCTTGCGTGCGTCAAGGGTACACTTTTTGATGAATACTGCTCAAGGTACCCTTCGCATCCACTGGACTTGGATGCCAAGGATTTTACATTCGTAGCCCTTGAGTGCCACGTCCGAGTATATTTTATCAACAGGTGCTCCGCAATCGCAGGATTTGGATGCCACGTGAAAAATGGAAATCTAATATTTTGCTCAATGTGTTCGTAAAGGTACTTTTCAGTACCGCTTGAGTGTCACGTGTTTTTTTTGAAAGTTTTTTTCGAAAACGTATATACAGCAACCACGAGAATTCATTCATTCTATTCTACGTAGAAAACTAATGTTTGCTGAATGTGGTGGAAAAGTTAGTATTTCAAATTCAATAGCTCTTGGGGGCACTTCGAAATATTTTTTTATGAAGAGTTGCTCCTCATCCAAGGGACTTGGATGCCACATGGAAACTAGGGAGGCGGTATCGATGTCGATATTGTCATCGATGTTTTTGTAGAAACATCGGTGTTTTAAACATCGATATTTTAAAGTCGATGTTTTTAACATCAATGTTTTCTGCTTTATGTTTTTACTTTTTCGAGTTTCTGAGCAAAAAATTCACATAATCACAATTTTGTAAAAGTTAAAACTTGAAATAATAACTAATGGTACTACTGGCAGTCTGTGTGAACGAAACGAAAGCTGTTTGTTCTACGTGCATCGAGCGGGCTAACTCTTTTCCCGAGGAACGATACCTATGACTTGGTATTTCTTATGCCAGTTTGCACATGAAGAGGCGGTCAACACATGCGCAGTGCGCGTAGAGCATTCTTCCTTCTCGTGTCTTCTTTGGCGAACTCAGTGCTGATCATTTTGAGGTCACCGTGGGCATGCAGACCTTTGGGCTCAGCTACGTTCATTGTTCCTATTTTTTACTTTGCAGTAAAAATATTAGATTTTTATCATAATTGTAAATTAATGACTACGACCACTCTCAAATTAAACTTAGTTGCACGCGAATGTAATGGAGATTACTAAACCAACTTTAAAACATCAATGTTTACACACATCGATGGTTATTGGTCGATTATTATTCACATTGATGTTTTAATTTTGAATATCTATGTTCTGTTACCGATGGCGCATCACTAGTAAAAATCTGCTGAATGTGTTGTTAAAGGTAGTTTATTGCATTTAAAAGCCCTTGGGTGTCACGTGGAAATATTGTGTGTTAATAAATGAGTACTCCGTTGGTGAAGGTACACACCGAATCCACACGACTTGAATGCCATGTGGAAATTAACGTTTATTAACGCTTGTTCTATTTGATAATTTAGTTGTTCCAAAAAGACTAAAATATTTTTGTTTAAAGAACTTGATGAGCTCTGTCTGTCGCGGTACTTTCTCACCATAAGCATTGTGTTTTATCATAGTTGTCGTGGGTGGAAGCTTTCAAACGTCGACGTGACACAATTTCTTTTTTGACATGAAGTGGACCAGAGGTGGCCCTCACAGATGACACAAAAAATATATTATTTATTAACTTGTGCACAGACGGGTAAAATAGGTTTGCAACCAAAAAACTTGGAAGTCGGGAGGACATGCTATGTTTTTAGAATGTACTGGTCAATATGTTTACAAACAAAAGTGATTGGAGCTACGAACATTATTTTTTATGTATTTGTATTCCGCTTGTCAGAATAGTTCTTTGCATTTAAACTTTCTTAAAGAGTACATAAAAATATCGTGTTTTTGATGAAGGTGATCCCCACTGGTCAAGTTAAGTCCAAAATGTCTTGGATGCCACTTTAAAGTAAATTGTGTTTTATGAACGTGCGTTTCGTTAAATCGAGATAGATCACGTACAAACTCATTTGGTTGCCATATGAATATCTAATGTGTCTAATGAACGTATTATGACAATGAATACATGGAATTATATAATATTATTATTGCATAATTGTTATGATAATGAATTGTATTATAATGAGACCTGCGTCATTCTTTTACGAATCCCTTGTTTTATGCGTCGAAAAAATTAAGTAAAAGATTTGGAGCAGCTTTTGAGAAAATATTATTTTGTAATTTACATAAACTTCAAGCCAAAATTGCACAATAACTATTTTTTCAGCCCCAATGTTACTTACAGTGGTCGTTATATGACCGTAGTAGTTGAAAAGCGACCTTAAATCAGTAAAAAAGGCGAGAAAGTAAAAATGAAGTGCATGAAAGCGTTTGCCGTTGGCAGGAGTACTGGCGCCGCCTGCCGGTGCCGTCGACCGAGCCGCCCTCGTCTGCGCGCCGCCCGCCCGCGGCGCGCAACTCGGTGGGGGCGGTGCCCGAGCTGTGGCGCCAGCCGGGGCCGCCGCCGCCGCACGGGGACGGCCCGCGGCGCACGGCCTCCTCGTCGCACTCGGTGCCCAAGGACGCGGCGTCGGCGTCGGCGTCGACGTCGACGCTGCCGCTGGACAAGCGCGCGCGCATCCAGCTGCGCAACCTGGAGGCGGCGCACCGCGAGCGCCGCTTCGGCGACGTGCTCGAGCTCGGGGGGCAGCTGCTGCGCGCGCTCGAGGCCGCGCGCAGACACCCCATCGCGCAGGCCGAGCGCGACGCCATGATCGTCAGCGCGCAGAACTACGTCACCATCGCGCACATGGAGCGCAAGGAGTGAGTCGACGCAGCGAGAGCGTAGGCCAGAGGTGGCAGTAGCACGTCTCGCGGCACCGTGCCATGCCACGGGCTCCTCTGCGCCATTAGCGTCGGGGTAGGAAACTATTAGTAACCTCGCCGGTTACAATAGGGATGGCGTTGTCTCTTGCGGCGGGGTGATGAACTGCGTGGAGAGACGATTTCGTTGTGGCACTCTTGCCACGGACTCCCGCTCGTGGTATCGACCTTGGCAATACTGACGTAGGCTTTTGCGGACGGTATCAGTAGTTACGTGGCTGTTGGGGATGTGCAAAGGTTCGGTCGACGTTCTGAGACCTGAGGAGTGAGGAATTTCGCCCTGAGGAAGGTCGGAGAATGGCGGCCGAAACCTGTGCCCAGCCCGCGGCGTCTCCCCGGCAGCCAAGTAGCTGTAGTCTACGCAACGCTCTGTGGAGACCAGCGGTATCCAACTTGCGAGGCCTTAGGGGCCACCACAAAAATCTTTTAATATGTTTGCGCGCCATATTTTTATTACTGAGGGGATCCACACCTGGCTTCCCCGTATTCGGCACTTTGTCCGGCTGCTCTCAGAGAGGTGGGGATATACCATGCATAACGCAGTGAAACACATTGTGATGGTTTTAAATTTCTGAATTTACTAGAAAAAATCCTTAAATCTAAATTTAACATTTTTACATTAAACGGGGTGTTGACACGACGCAAGCGCATGGCGCACAATGTTCCACCCGACACTATTCTTACAAGAAATTTAAAGAAAAAAGTTGAACCGTTTTTGAGAAAATTTTGAAAATGTTTGGGTAACTTCATGTAAAGTACCCCTAAATTTTAAAGGACGTTTTTCAAAATCTCAGCGCCTCGAGTGGAACCAAATCAACAAGGGAATATCCATTTTGGAAGAAATCCTACGTATGATTTAGGCGCTAGTGTTGTTCACAGACACGGACGGACATTCAAAAAACAAACACCTTTTTCGCTATCAGGGGACCTCAAAACGTGTATTTCCGTTGAAATCTGGAAATCGATTTTCCGCAGCATTTCATAACTTTCCCTATACTATGTGTATTACTCCATATATACGTTCTTTTACGGGAAAGTAAAAATACAGGAGAAGTAAAAAAATTACTTATTAGTGGCGAAAAGCACAAAAAATGACAAAAATGGATAATTTCCTTTTGTCAAAACATAAAATTATTTTCTACACTAAATGACAATTTTCTTAAGGGGAAATTAAAATATTATATTTCATTAAAATCCACCCCCTACTTATTACTATTCTCACCAGTGCGTATTCATCAGGATCTGATGAAACGATTTGATTACGAGTTTGCTTAATCATTTCAACTATTGTACGAATCTAAAACTTTGAATAACCTATATATGTCTCCAACAATTTTGCCGTCACTTAACATCAATTCGGCATTGAAGACCATTTTACCAAACAACTTTCGTTTCATAGATTTCACAGATTTCTGTGTAACATGCAAGGTAGCATGTCTCAATTTTAGACGATGGCTTTGAATTATTCCGAATTAAATCAGTATGGACGTCATCTATTTAAGGAGAGGTTTTCCATGTCGAAACTTAAGGGGAACTCTGTGTAGAACGATTGAAAACACGAGTTAATCAACACACACGTTTTGTACAAAGATCAAGAGGAATTGATTTCATTATTTATTTTACGCATGATCACAATAATATGTAATACATGGGTATAATGTGGCGATGGTAGTGAGTGCCATAAATAACATTACCAAGACGCTTATTATAATTATAGAAATTTGCATCGCATCATACAATTAAATCTTTTAAATTAGGTGAGATATAACAAAAAAACTCGTTGATGCATACTTAATGCAATTATTGTTTCAATTTGAATAAAAGTCTCGCACTAATGATTTAGATAAAATATACTTTAAGGGCAGTTTCAAAGCAAAACTTTTTTCAATCTCTCCAATAATTTACGTTCGCCAAAGGCAAATTAATGCAAATCTACTTGCTCTTGTCATCAATTAACATTGCAGCGTCTTAATTTCCGAGAATCGTCGAGACCCAGCTAGTGCCACTCGATATTCATCACGTGCGGTGCATGGTGACAGGCGTAACCGCTAATGCTGAGTGATACATTTGCCGCCGAACAGATAGTGGGATTAAGCGTGTGCGGTGGATTAACTGTCTGAATGTCCACGGCACATTTGCGAGCTTGTTAGGGTAGTGCATTATACACAGCTAACGAGAGTGGCGAGTTAATGATGAAGAGTGCTATCCTACGCACGTGTAATATCCTGCATCATCATAGTCTGCAAATTTGATTTTGTTGGCTAGTTTCTCTTGTGCAGTATATGTTTGAAAATTATCCATTTTGTACGATGAAATGTGACTAGAGTAAAGTAAAAGTGAGAATGATGATATTTCCATTCGTATTTGCAATATAAACAGTTTTTTATTGGAACATTCCTGAGGTTATAATACTAATAGTTTTTAATTTTTTTAAATATTAATAAAGAAAATGTATGGTTCAAAGTCTTAAAAAAATGATCTGTGAAATGTGAAATGCTGATTTAAAAACTGAGCTCAAATTCATTCAATCACATAGTTTGTTTTCTTTCACAGCACGGTTTAATGTTTTCAGTTATTCGAAATTTGCCATCTGAAGATATTAAGAATGTCTTATAAAATAAAATGTTTCCTGTAAAAGTTTGCTTTTAATATTAACTAGACAAATCGTTAGACGTAATCTTCAAATATAAACATTTTAATCTAGTGTCTTCAAATAACATTTTCTCTTCTGTATGAAACTGTGAGGATTACTTTTCCCCTTGCGTATACTGTGTCTCGATGTAGAATCCAGGAGTAGTCTCTTATCATATTCGCGACCATGATATATCTTTTTCATATCCGTAATTTCTTGCTCTTTGCTCCTTGCTGCTTGTTCACAGCACAAAGATTTTCATGAAACACATTGCAATGGGCCTGCAGGAAGTGAATTTATTTGTTACTATGTTTCTCTTGCTTAATGTTCCTATCGAGAGGTACTACAAGGGGTACTTATCGTGTGGAACTTCAAGGGGTACAAGTTGAAATATTTGATATGTTACAATAATAATAGAATGTTAAATAATTAGCTTATTTATATTACGTTTGCAAGTGTGTGCATAAGAGCTGTGTTTATATAATACAAATAAAAACCTATTAGTTTTTATTTATTCATGGATTTGTTAAAGAATTAACGAACTTTCACGATCTGTGAAATGACCATTACCATGATCATGGAAATTAAAATAAGCAATGCTAATGATATTATTACATTGGTAGAAACTGTCTTAGACAAGGGGATCTCTCATTTAGATTTTTTTCTCCTGAGATAAGACGCAAGCTAGAGAGAAATGTAAGCACGCGTGCCATTTAAAGAATGTCATTATGACTGCACTCGTATAGAAATTGCGAACATGGCTTCTAACATCGGTCGTCTTGTCCAACTTACACGTACTGTCATCAACGACGTTTTGGCCTAATAACACAAAAAATATTACAAAATTCTTACTGAACTTCTAAGTCTATTAAAACGCACACTGTAAGATGTAAGCTTTTCTCAACCTCTGTTCATGTATTCATATTCAACCACATATTACATTCTTGAATTAACAAGATATGAATACAACCAGTCCTTGTTTATTATTCACATTGTTATTGCCATAGATTTTATGTTGATAAGCATTCATTTACATATCACGTTGATACTTGAATTAATGGGCAGCAGACATTACATACGATTACTCAGGTTTCTTTTAAAAGCAGCGTTCTGTGCCTGCAATCTGCCACTCAAGGCGTGAAATCCATCTCGTTTATCTCCAACGATCTACATTCAACATTTTACAAGCTCCCACTCTCTTCACGACCTACCTGCGGCTTTGCAGGTGGTTCCGTTCCGCGTTGCGGGACGGTTCACGTGTTATATGAATAGCCGTCGAGGTTTTCGCGCAAGTGTCTGTCGCGTCGAGGATGCGCTTTTAAATATGCATGTCGCACCGCGTCCGGAGTTTACACCCTGCTCTCTGAAGGCGGCACAGCTTTGCGTCCTGCAGCAACCCCTAAGGCGAAAGGGACTGTACGATACGGTCCCCTCAAGGGATGTGTGATAACGGTGACCTACGAGGCAAAAGGGATCTTGCTGGAACATGCAAAGATCAGAATTTTTATTTTAACTAGGAAATATACTGAGAAATTCCTCTCATCTTTTGTTAAATTTGGGGAATGTTGGAAGAGTGAAAAAGGAGGCCTCAATTTTTGGGGATACACATTTAGAAGTTGGCGGGAAAACGTTTTGAAATCACCCTTCAAAAGTGGAGGTGTTAAGAAAAGATTTTATGGCTATTTCGCACAGAAAAAGTGCAATATTTTTGAGCGAATGCAATTACAAAATATAGTATATGACCAAGACATAATACAAATCTACTTGGGTGCACTTTTATATTCATTATTTTGAAGAATAAGCTACTCCTAAATATGAAATTGATTTTAAAACTTCTCCATAAGGTAACCAAAAACAAAAGAAATATTCAAGTTATATTATTCTCTTTAAATAAATTTTTGTTTTTTGAAGTTTATCAACCTCTATACAATGATTTTCTCTCAAAAACTGTAATATTTAAGTATAATACATTTGTTTTTAACACTTGCATGAAAAATTTCCACAATTTTCCATCAAGAATTTAGTGTGTTTGATAGAAAGAGGGCAAAGAACTCTGATATTGCGGCGCTGTCTGTGAATTCTGTGACTGCCTTCGTGCATTTTCTCCTTGGATGAATATGTCGTGTGAATGTTATTGACAACAATTAAGTAAAAGTGTTCTTCGTGAATTAACCGCCACCATCTTTTGTACTTGGAAATGTCTCTATGAAGAGGTTCTTAGAAGTTCGTATGATTTCAGTTTCAATAGAACGTTTGGTTGGTTCAAATTAAGTTTTTTTAGGTCGTAGCACTTGGTTTCTAACTGCGTTCCTGGAAATTTTGCAATTCCAGTCATAATTAGGGCCCCGGTGTTCGACGACTATTACAAAGAGAATCGTGAAGGAGGGCAGATTGGTGCTTCACTTTCTCAACGTCATCTCTTTTTCCATTTGGTCATTTCGATTTCTGTCTCGACTGCTCTTGTTTGTACAGTTATACAGCACAAAGTCATCTCACAATGTACACCTCATTTCCCCATGTTATGCTGCTGCGTAACGACCTCCAAACGCAATGTAAAGATTCAAAGGCATGTCTAATGAGTCGAGGGTGCTAAAAACGTATTTTTGAAAGGTTACAACTAATGTTTGTAACTCAGATCACACAGTTACCTTTCTGAAATGTGTTGATAGTGCCTCTCTGGTTTATGATTGCTTGACTGGTTGGTTCGGGAAGGAGTTGTACACCCACACATCAAAACATGCACATCTTACTGCCATGACCGCGCATTGGAGTTATCAATTCTCTCCGTACATTCGCCCTAACGGACGTTTGCAGGCTCAAGGCAAATGAACATTTGGAGGCACGACGAAATTAGATAACGTTGCCCAAACTCGGCATGCCGTGACATGCGCTAACTTGGTCTCACGCTTTGGGACTGTTTACATGGGGACATCTAGCATCCTGAATGGCGTGGAATAAACTACTATGTACAACACGAAAAGTGTTATGTTCCACTGGACTAGAGCGTTTTTTTATAAGTCAGGGCAAATCAAAATAGATGTCGAGGTCAGTCGACTATCGCGGTCTCAGTCTCTAGTCAGGCAGAGCACATTCAAAAGATATGACACCAGAAGGCTGGGATAAATTTGGCCTCAGCATACGTGTGCATGGGACAGCGGAACGCGAGGTGGAACAAATGAATCAGAAGGTCAAGGAAATCACTAACGTTCGGTTTCACCACAGGGGAACATGTTGCTGAGCGAGGGCGTGCCTATCTGCACTTGCATAGGCTGGAAGGAACGGGGCGCATGAACTAAGTAGTAGGGGAACATGTTGTTGAGCTAGGCCGTGCCTATCTGCACTTGCATAGGCTGGAAGGAGCGGGGCGCATGAACTAAGTAGTAGGGGAACATGTTCCTGAGCCAGGCCGTGCCTATCTGCACTTGCAGAGGCTGGAAGGAGCGGGGCGCATGAACTAATTAGTAGGGGAACATGTTGCTGAGCCAGGCCGCGCCTGCCCGCGGGTGCGTAGGCTGGACGCGGCTGGGCACATGAACTAAGTAGTAGGGGAACATGTTGCTGAGCCAGGTCGCGGGTGCGTAGGCTGGAGGCGGCGGGGCGCGTGGCGGAGCGCATGCTGCGGCGCGCGCGCAGCTTGACTGACCCGCGGGTGCACGCGGCCGCGTTGGCGACGGCCGGGCGGCTGCGCGCCGCCGCCGGCCAGCTGGGCTGGGCCGCCGCCTGCTGGGAGCAGATGGTGCCGCTGGTGCAGGACGACGAGACGCGCGCCTGGCTCTTCCACGAGCTCGGCAGGTGCTTCTTCCAGCTCAACGAGGTGCGATACGCTTCAGCAGTCCTGGCGACTCTCGTATTTGCTTGAGCCTTTATATACAATCTTATCATTTGAGTCGTTTCCGTCTGTGTGGTTGTATCTAACTGAGCTGCATGTTTTTCTTCTTTTGTTTCTTGGAAATTCACTGCTTTATTTCTTTACCACTTTCAATTTGTTTCTCAAACTGCTTTTCTATCTTCTCTTTGTGGACTTTTTATTCTCGTAGGTTAACCCATTAATTTTGTGCGCATTTTGTGCTGCCTAATTAATTTTGTGTGGAGAGCGCTCACCCATTGTCGTGTCTTGTACGTGTCGTTCCCAGCGTTGCGCGCACATGTTGCTCGAATTCTCATACATTCTCATTCTGCAGCATGTTTTTGCAACTTTCAATGCTAATAAATTGTTGTGAATGGTTGCGCCTACGGCTAAATCGACATCTGGCATTCAGGAATGAAAAAAACTGACTATAAGTTTGGTTTAGGATTATTCCATCTATTGAAGAAATAAAAGCTGCAAATTATAATACACTATACAGGGTTGCCAGATTGAGGGAATTTTTCTCGTTGTGGGAAAAAATGGGGAACATATATGGGTGGGTAAATGTTTGAGGATTTTCGGAGAAATTATTTTTATCCGAAGACGAGATGGAAATATTATTTTCATAATTATTACGAACAAAAAGAAACAACAGACAATATTCTCTATATTTTTTATATATCAAACGGTGAAAAAAGACAGGAATGGAGAAAGAAAAACAAGAGAAAAAGCGAAGTTTGTTTCGAGCAACTCAAAGGACAATGAATGGTTAATTTGAATTACTTTATTTTAAGGGGACAGCCAGAGGAATTGGCAGGGACAGCTCATGTAGTTTGTTATAGTTTGTAGAATATTTTTTGTTTCAAAGTTGGGGAATTGTTTCAATAGAAACATTATTTGAGGAAATTCCATAGTAGTTGTGGAGAAAGAGCTCGCTACATTCTTGGCAACCCAGACACAATACATGCAACAATGAAAAAGGTCTAAGTTGCCGGGTTGCAGAGCATGCTGTTAATGTTTAAATGGTGTGCGTCTTATATGCTGCCTTAGATACTAAATGAAGTCTTACGCTTCCACGGCCAGAGTTGAGATCTTGGCTGTCCGGGTGGCGCCGCGTACTAAGCTGTGTAGCCGACGTTTGGACCATCTATTTTGCGGTCTTCATCAGCACTGGTCTGCGCCGGTGTAGTCAGCACTCGGCCACCGGCGTAGACCAGCCCTGATGAAAACCGCAAACAATATGGTCGAAACTTCGGCTACACAGTGTAGTACGCGGCGTCACTCGGGCAGCCGAGATCTGTCTTAGATACTGGCCCAGAAATATATTTGAAACTGTCGTGCAGCTGGAGTCTGCGCGCAAGTACGGCCAGTGGTCGCTGGCGGCGGCGAAGCGCGTGGGCAGCCCGCGCTGGGCGCTGAACGCGGCGCTGCTGGGCGCGCAGACGGAGATGCAGGCGGGCAACTACGCGTCGGCGCACACCTTCCTGGCGCAGGCGCGGCCCTTCTGCGCGCAGCTGCAGGACGCCGCCGCCGCCGCCTACATCCGCACCGCCGAGCAGCTCATCCTCACCGACCGCCTGCCCACCGTGCGCCTCGACGCCTCCCCGCCGCGCGCCGGCAAGGTACGCGCGCACCCCATCCCAGCGGTAGTTAAGTGAATGCCTTATTTTACGTGGCGAGACTCGGGCCATCAGGCCCGCTCTTTCGTCTGACCACGCAAATTTCGCAACGCTCCTTTCACCATTTAGTGGAAAAAGAAGGTATTATCTCGGGCGACGAAACGGACGATGTGAATTTAGCTCAGAGGCTTCTTTTAGGCTTGATCTTTTTACATGCAGTAAATCTACTGCATGGGACAGACGGCTTTACTTCCTATCCGGAGGAAGGCTTGCGAAGGATTTTTTCGCCTTTAAAAATCCACGACTTTGGTCGGTTTGAACCCGCAATCTTGAGTACAACAGTCTGAAACGCTGACCGTCATACCACCGAATCCGCAAAAGCCAGATTAAATGTATCGTTTCCAGATGATTAAATGTATATCCCAGTATATATCTTCAAAAATCTTGGTACTTTCACTAAAATTCCCGATAGCAATGACAATTGACTTCAATTCTGAAATTATTCAGATATAATTATATTATTCTTCTGTTGATTTCAGTTCCTTAGGATCGTTTAAGTTTCCGATTGGATGACATTGTAACAGCTTATCATCGGTCAAAGGACCCTAAATAAATCAAAGTGTAGGTTTTAAGGCACACTAGAATTTCGTTAAACTTAACTTGATATCGATACATTTTATATCGATCAACTAAATAGAAGAATGAGACGTTCTATTCTCTTGTACTAAAACATGCGGTAAGAAAAGAACATCCTATGTCAATGTTTATACGACAGTGTTTTCATTAATATCATAATTATTTGTAATATTGGTGTTAGTTTTAAATTATTGAATAAAAAATTAAACGAATCTTAAGTTGTACATCATCAATTACCGTAGACCTACAATCGTGGTATTTAAACGCCCCAGGATGGCTCCATCCTTGTACACGGCATCTTCAATATAATCCAGGGTAAAAATACCTGAATTCTGGTACGTCTGGTAGCACTGGCGCACCCTCGCCAACTCCCACTACTGTGCCTCTGAGCAGGAGGTTCAAGGGGTCGAGTCTCTGCTGGGGCAGAATTTTTTAGACACTCGCTAGGTAGCAAGGTTGAGTTCAGTCGTTGTCTGGAGAATTCCAGTGGCCGGCGGCTCTGATCAGTAGTTTTCTGATGTTTCTCCGATCAAGGAGTACCTTAACAAATGGGCCGAAGTAGTACTCTAGCAAATGGGCAATGGACCACGCGAAAATTTCCTTCTTCTTATCCTATTCTCACCCTTACATACACACTACCACACATATCGGGACACCAGTCTGGAGCTTAGAACTTCTCCCGGCCGAGGCAATGCTTCGCTGGTGGGAGATACTTTGAGGGGGACATCTTGCAAGCCGACGTGAAAGTTAGAGCGGGATGTTGCCATTCAACGGGAGATGATCAACACCTCCTCCCGCGATAAAACAAGCACCACACTTTCGGGAGTAACGACCGTAGCCGTTGACGCGCCCAAAATAAGTGAAGATATCTCAGTTGTAGGATGTGACCAAAGCACGGATAGCAATCTGTTGTTGAAAATGTGGAGACGGCTTGAGTTATTCTTATGGTGAATTCTTTAAAAGAACAACGAAAAGCAAGAATAACATTCCTCTTTTGTAATCCGCCAATACATTACGTTTGTCGCTGTCACAGTTTGCCCACCTACAGCGTCTAGAATTACGAGTAGCGGACTGCAGCCTACAATGCCTGCCCTGTAATACATGTTTAACACGCTTCTACTCGTATACCTAATAGTTCTCAACATTCACGAAAGATCTATTTACAGCAGCAAATCTGAAATGGGCCCCTTTGAGTTGACACAGTCGCTCACAGATTGGCCACATCGTTAAGCTGGTAATAGAGCAGGACTGGAACACGTAATTGCATATTACTGCCTGCGTAGACCATCCGTGGACACGCATCGACTGGGAATGAGTGGGAAGGAAATGAGCGTTGTTACTACAGTAACCTTTCTTTTGGGTGAAGGGGCTGGAAAGTTTAAAAAAATGAAAACTTCTTTCGTGGTCTCTGCGATCTATTACGAGCTTATTTCTATGACCTAGCTAAATAAGCTGATAACTCATGAAAACTGTATTTTATAAGAAAACAATAAACGAATTTTGGCATTGTGTGTTTATTTGAGCTAATCTAGTGTGAATTAACAGATAACGAAACTGATGTATTTGAAGTTGATCAATGACGTATCATTGTCGCAGCGTGAAATATTTGACAATTAGCACAATCTTGTTAGGATTAATCAGTTATTGGAATTTGGAACATGCGCTCAATACTGCGCATCCGAAAATAATTATGATTAATTATACACATTTTTCTTTACAAATACTTCAATAAATGGAATTTTTCAGAAGAAATATTACAGAACTCTAAGGCACTTAGAGTCAAATGTGACAATTTTCACTACTGAACATGTATTGGGAAGTCTAATATAACGTAGCTGCAACATCAAGGCGTTGAAATGGAGACATTTTGTACTCTCCTGAAAGTTCGTGACCCTGCTAACCAGTACAAAATGAGTTGCATACCAATCTGAAACGCCCTGTGTCGAGTATAATTTCGTTATAAGTGATTTCTCACCACATATCCATCGGGAAAGAGTAATACTCTGCGTTCCCCTACATGCCACAGAAGTTTACTTTTCAATTTCTATTCTCAACAATTTCGTATTATCTCACTTTCAGCAAAAAGTTAATGTATCAATTGGGAACAAAGTTTTATGAAAAGTGAAACAAACTCTACTCACAGCCTTCTATATCCACAGTTATATATTCACTATACCACAGTTTCTCCGCAAATTGATTGATTAGTGTTCCTGGGCATGTCAACTGCAATGGCCATGAGTCCTGTAAGTGTCGAAAATCCTGGCATGGTCGGGACTCGAACCCTAGGACCTTCCGATCAGAGGCACTACAGTAACATCGCCTTGACGCCCTGAACCATTTAAACCGGTCGTTTCTCCTCCACAGGAATCCGGCGACTCCGCCGGCGACCGCGAGAAGGACGAAGGCGAAGGCGCGGGCGTGGGCGCAGCGGAGGTCAAGGGCCAGGGCGAGGGCGACGGCGAGAGCCGACCGGCCGTCGCGCCCAAGGACGAAGCCAAGGGCGACGCCAAGGGCGACGCTAAAGGCGACGTCAAGGACGACTCGAAGGACGACGCCAAGGGCGAGTCCACAGGCGACGCCACGGGCGAGACTAAGGAGGCGGGCGCGGGTGAGGGCGCGGCGGGGACGGAGGCGGAGGCGGGAGCCGGGGCAGAGTCGTCCGAGAGGGTGCCGTCCCCGCCCCCGGCGACGCCCTGCGCCGACGCCGCCGTCGTGGCCGCCGCCGTCGCCGCGGCCGCCGCGACGCCCCTGCCGCCCTCGCGACCTGCCTCAGGCTCCAAGTAGCACTGCGCGTGTCCCGACACTCCGCGACCGCTTGCTTACGAGAGGGATCGTTAGTCCACAAATTAATGAATGCACTGCTGGTATTTATGCGATCTATACGTGGTTCACTGCTCAGCCCTGTTATTTATACAGTTAATGCTTGATATAAAAATTAAACATTTGAGACACATATGTTAATAATGAGAGGTTTCTATTCATTTACGTGGTGAACCCTTAGTTCGGAAATGAAAATGCTTTGATTTTATTTATTCTGTTAATAAATTAATAATTATTTTATTAAAAATTATGTATAACTCATTTATTATTTGTGAAATGGATGCTTCCTTTGAACATGAATAAAATATGTACTTTTTAGGTTTTGTTATTACTATTATTATTCCTCTAATTCACGACTAAAGATGTTATGAGTCTGTTAGTTATAAAATCTACTCCAGGTTACTACAGTTTCCTAAGGAGGAAATTTATGGACTGTCGGTGCCTTTACAGTATTTCGCGCAAAATTTGGGCTTTTCCCAATAAAGATGTGTTTTGTATTTTTAGTCTTTTGAATGACCTCTGACATTACCCAGGTTCTTACACTTCCTTACACAAATTACAAAAATCTCCATTTCGAAACTTGTATTTAAGATGTTATTCTGCCTCCTTAGTAATGACGTTTTGATTGCAAAGCATAGCAACATCTACAGGTAGACACGTTTATTTACTTTAAATTCCAAATAAGCTATTATTATTATTATTATCCTTTATTTTAATCGGAGTGTTCTCAATCTAACACAGATTGTGTATAGTTTTGTCAGATTCTTTAGAGGAAGCACTGTACCTTCATTGATTTTAAAACAATTATGTTCCCTCAACTATGTCAAACAAAACAATTTGTTCCCTTTTGAGACATTTTCAGAATTCGGACGAGCAGTATTTGCATGATATTAATCTCTTTCCGCATAGAAAATATTTATTTGACTTTATTTGGAGTTAGTACAATTTAATTCTTTGGAGAACACAGTTTATTTCGACATTATGAATTAATGTGCCAGAATTAAAACAAAATTCTTGTTATTATATTAATTATTAAGGCTATTGCATAATATTAATAATTACGACTAAATATTTATCTTCACGTCCAACTCATTTCCAATTTTGACCATACTTTTCTCTCGAGAAACTAACATTTCTGGTAGCATTATACCCAAGAGGCTGCAAAAGTAAAATGTTTTTTTTGGTGCCTCTTACCGTCGCTGTACACGAAGCTCAGCCCACCCGCTCCCTTCACGTCACGTGATAAGCCGATGTTCGACTGGAGCGAATCGCCTCGATCGCCCGCGAAACCCACACCCGCCCACGCGCCGCCTCTTCCGAACACTTTCCAAAACAAACAACGGCAGGCGAGCGCGCGCGCCTGGCCCCCGCCCACTCCCACGGGCGGCGCGGCGCCTGTCGCGCCCGCAACTCAATTGCCTCGTTACATCTCGCGAAACGCAACCACCTCTCTTTTCCTCCCTACGAAGCACCCTGCTTCCTCTTCCTTTCTTTTCTTTTCCCCCTTTGCTCCGCACGTCTTCGCTTTCTCTCTCTTATCCTAGGGACTTGTATATCCTCATTCTTTCTTCAGGCTCCTACTCTCTCCACGTCTTCTCCCTCTCTTTCATCCGCGCTTTCTCCGTCCAAGAAGTTCATCCACGTCCTCCCCGCTCACCCTCGTTCTATCTCTTTCATTTCCGTCCATGCCCGCTATCTCAATTACGTCTCGTCCTGCCCTTTACCCGCCTTCTCCGTCCACTCAGTCTCTCCGTTCGGCCCTATCGCCTCCGTTCAGCCCTATCGCCTCCGTCCACCCCTTCGTCTTCTGTCCATCCCTGCGTCTTCCATCCACCTCCGCCTCCGCCTCTTTCATCCATTCCAGCCTCTACCATCCACTTGAGATCTGTCCCTCCAATTTCACCCTCTGCTTATATTTACTTTCTTTCCGAAAATCTGTAACCTACGCTAGCACTCTCATCCTCGCTGCTTGTTCCCGACTTACCCGCCCATCCCTCCTCCTCGTTCCCACCTCCCCGCTCAGCACCCCTGGCGCTGTGCCGCTAAGTCTAAGCGGGTTACAGAAGTGTGCGCCGAGCGGTGAGGAAGACTTCGGCCGCAGCAGGCAACAAGCAGAAGAGAGGAAATCGATTGTAGAGCGTATGGAAGTGCATCGCAGCACCTCCACTTTCCCCTCCCCCTCCACCCCTCCGACGCCACCGCTGGCGCCGCCTTTCAGCTGTTCGGCGTGCCGCCGCTGGCGCTGCGGGTGGCAACAGCTTGCGCCGCGAAACGCTGCGCCATGCCGCCGTTGTCACGTGTCGAGTTGTCGAAGCCGCACCGCCGCCTCCACCACCCCCGCCGCCACCGCCGCCACCGCCGCCCCCTCCACCCCTGCCGCCCCCACCCCCGCTGCCACCACCACCACCCCCGCCGCCACCGTCACCACCGCCACTGCCGTCGCCGAAACTGTGTTTGCGAACAAGACCCTCCGCGGTGCATCACGGCTGGGGGAGGGAAACTGTTCGAGATGCCGCGATATGGCTCTGGATCTAAGAAATCCAAAGGAAAGTTGTGGAAGAAAAGCGTTGTGCTCAACGCGTGTCGCCACGCATACAAGAAGGAATTCTGTGTTGGAACATCAAAACTATTAAAATTTTCCCGGTTCGCTCCATTGGGGCAATTTTATTCTCTCTCTCTTTCTCCCTATCTGTCTGTATTTCTGTCTCTCTCTTCCAAGGTACTACATCCCGGGATTCATGCCTTCTCACACTCATCTGGAGATCCTAGGGTTCATCGAGTTGCAACGGAGGCTGATTTTTAGCGCTAGTTACACAGCTAGGTCGAATTCAGCCGCTGTCTAGAGCAGAAATCGAACTACCAGCTTGGATCGGTGGTTTTCTGTGGTTTCGCCGGTCAATAATAGATGAAGATCGGAGCTGTACCCTGACAAATGGACTATGGTTGATCCTTTCACATCCTTCTTTTTCTCTTCCCCATATAACATATATACACACACACTACATTACACTACACTACTACGTCGGGAGACCACTCTGGAGCTTACGCGAGCTTCTCAGGCTGCGGAGATGGCCTGCTGGGATAATACCTGGAGGGGGAAATCTCCAGCATTCCGACGTGTAGGTCAGCGCCGAATCTTACCATCCAACGGTGAGGAACACCGTCACTTACAGGGATAAAACATTCACTACACTCACGAGACTAATGACCATAGCAGTTGACGTGACCGGAAACATCAACCTTCTGACTTTTGGGGAATGGATCATACTTGAATAGAGAATAAGCTCGGGCCTAAGGATATGAGTGAAGTCAGGAGGGAATAAAAAGATCGCGCGGTGATCGAATTCTTACCTACGCTACGGCATCTTCCGATCTACTACGGTACTCCAGATACTTGCAGCGTAGCAGTGTCAAAAATACTCCTCACCACTGGCAATTGCATCTCCGGATCTATGGTTTTTAAAATTATGTTACTCACGTAATAACTTTTCAAGCCTTTTTGAATTTCAACGTGGAGTAATTCTCCTTAACCTTAGTCATACCTCAAGACAAGTCGTAGGTCATTGCCCTTTATGCCTATCTGGCAGAGGCTAGTCACTTCGTCGTCGATCAGGCACGCCAAATCGCGCCCGCACGAGCTACTTGCCCAGCGCTCCTGCGGACATGGGCAACTTCCCCTGACTCGGCTCTCATTTCCCCTCCAAATTTAGAAAGGGGTGGATATGCGCAAGCTGAAGCGCCGCAAGGCGGCGATTAGTAGCTTCGTACAAAATATGTTAGCTTTTAATTTCTATCAAATAAC
Source organism: Acheta domesticus (assembly GCA_031308135.1). Lineage (NCBI taxonomy): Eukaryota > Metazoa > Arthropoda > Insecta > Orthoptera > Gryllidae > Acheta > Acheta domesticus. The sequence continues at coordinate 177,364,293 of JAHLJT010004567.1, forward strand.
CAAAAATTGTGTTCATATTCTTATTCATGTTCATATTCTTCACTACTTCTTACCGTTTCATTTTTGTATTCTCTCAAACACGATGTAAACTTTTCTTAACAATGATCCCTTTTGTTTAAATTATGAGAGCTTCCCTCAAGAATGCTCTTTAAAAATACAAACCGTAACGTATGGTCGACGTTTTTAAATATCAGTTTTAGTCCTGGCACTATTATGTGGACCCAGTATTTTGCATTTTGGCACAGCATGTTCCTAGATATTGATATATAGAAATGTCAAGACACTCTGTACAACGAAAAGATTGTTGATACAGAGAAGCTTGAGCGAAGAAAATCATTATTTTTATTATTATAGACGATTTGTTAACCGTCAATCGAAGGAGAAAGACTTACTTGCGTACTAACTATATGTCATAAGGAAGTGAATTCATTTGTACATCTAAATGGGGCATCGTGTTTACTAATGCATGTGGAACTATAATTTAGAGATAATCTCTTAATGTATCTACTACGTTACTAACGTAAATCACGAAAATGGAAGAGAATCGATTGTGCAACGTGGAGCCGGAGAGATATGGGGGGAATGGTAGTTTTCACGAACATACTTTTATTGGTCCAGAAAATAGTTCAATTCCATAAATTCGATATTTTAATGTATTTTCAATAGTTTGTAAACTTTAAACTGTTCTCTTCACTCCCAAATCGAAATCCTTCCTTTGTTAGAAGTCAGCCGTTAGCATCATGAACTAGTTTTGCCGAGGGTAACAGAATCCACGACCTACTTAAGCAGAAGTAGCCGCACCCTGAGGAAAGCCCAGCAAGAGAGAAGATGCCGGAGACGGCAGGGGAACTTCTAAGGAGTGGTGGGGGAAGGGAACACGCTCTTATTGGTTCAGAGATCGCATCGCGGCGCGTACCCCTCGTTTCCTCTCTCCGAAGGCGACGGCATTAATATGCATTCGTCGCGACGTCGTTTCCAAGGCGGCGTACGCGACGTCGCCGGACGCCGTGCAGGCGCCGCGACGCCCGGGATTCGGCGTCAGACGCCTCATCGCCAGGGAGAGAGGGAGGGGAGGACGGTAGGGAAAATGGAGGGGAATAAAGGATCATAGACGAAGAGATGCATCGGAGAGAGTACATATAAGAGAGGGTGTCTCTCAAGGATGTTGTTGGCGTCGGTGTCCCCAAGGAAAAGATGTCAAATAGACAAGGGAAGACCTAGAAGGAAATTAGATCAGTTGTCGGGAGGAGAAGTACTATAGTAAACAACGTTGTACGTTAAATGAGCAGAACGTCGTGGTCAAGACAGCAAGAACGGTAAGGTAAATGGAGGAGAAGCTAGTGACAGTGAGTATCCTTAGCGATACGGCAAGTGACGCCAAGACAGACTATGGCTCAAAGCAGGTCTGCCCAAACGCACGAATACGGACCATCTTGTCCTCTGTGGCTCGCGGCTGTTGTCCAAGTACCATTTGCTTTTCACCTGACGAAAACCGACTATTCCGAGCGTCTCCCCTCAGCCCCCGTCGGGCTAACTCGACAAGCAGCGGGCTACACGGGATCCCTAGGTAAACGGTGGGACAGGGCACGCAGAGTGGACAGCTTATTTGAGCAGCCCTGTTTTAACAAAAACTCTTGTTGATTTTCTATAGTACTACTCCATGTACTTTACATGTAAGCTGTCCTAGAATGACGTTATACCTATATAAGCCCCAAAATATTATCAGGAGTCGTGGAGTAGGTCCTTGCTTCCACCCCGTTTCTGCTCATGGTTGTTTGATTGGTTGGTGTTTCCGGACGCGTCAACTGCAAGTCATTATTTCCGTAAGGGTAGTGCATGCTTCTTATTATGGGAGGTTGCAGGTTCGTGGGAGATTGATTCTTTCTCCGGTTGGTGAGATACGGCGTCGACCAGCACGTCGGTTAGCGGGTTTTCCCTCAACCAAGTATCTCCCACCAGCGGGGCACCGCCCCAGCCGTGACAATATCTAAGCTTTCGACCGGTCTCTCGATATGTGTTGGTCGTGAATTTAAGTGTGTGTTGTTAGTAAGGGGTGAGGGCAGGACCCGCGTTCACCTAGAATTATGTAGTAGAGACCATGAAACGTTAAAATTCAAGCAGCCGGTTGCTAGTTCTTCTCCAGACAGTAGAATTTGATCTAGCTAATGTGGGAAGTCCAGCCACATCGTCTGGCTCCGAACCTAGGACCTCCCGGCCAGAGGCATTGTAGTGACATCAGTTGATGTCCTGAGCCACCCAAGCCGGTCTGGCCATGGCGTGCCCGCCGTGTGTGGTCATTGACCGTGACGTGGTGCGCCCTCCCCTGCGAAGTAGACCGCACCTCTGTTTCGTGCTGCTGTCGCGCCCTGCCGCTGACCGTCACTTCTAGCGGCACTCCCCGACACCTGGCTGCGTCAAGGCATGCGAACGGTTATTCTCGTTCCGCGGAGCCTCTCTCCGAACCGCAGATCTCATTACTGCTTACAGCTGCTATACACTGATAAGGCTCCTCCACCTCGGAGGTGGGTCTCCTGTGGACAGATCTACCGAGACTTCAGCCACTAGTAATCCGCGTTTGAGAATTCTCTCTACAAGCCATCAAAAAACCGCCTCATAATGCTATGACACATTTTTGCACACTTTCTGTATGTGACTAAACCGTCATACAAGGACGCCAGCGCAGTGACAGATTCGAGTGTTATTCGATGGATGGTAGTTCTGTTCACGCGGCGAAATTAGAGAAAGTTTGTGTGTTAAGGCGATATCAGACTAACACCCTTACGATTTTCTTCCAGTTGCTATTTTCTTGACTTGCGATAGAGCTCCTCTAGCGAACATTTAAGAAAATGGGAAATTTAGGTAACATAGAGACGCAATAGACATATCCTAACGAGTGTCATGATAGAGGCGGCGAGGGCGGCGAGGGCGGCGAGGGCGGCGAGGGCGGCGAGGGCGGCGAGGGCGGCGAGGGCGGCGAGGGCGGCGAGGGCGGCGAGGGCGGCGAGGGCGGCGAGGGCGGCGAGGGCGGCGAGGGCGGCGAGGGCGGCGAGGGCGGCGAGGGCGGCGAGGGCGGCGAGGGCGGCGAGGGCGGCGAGGGCGGCGAGGGCGGCGAGGGCGGCGAGGGCGGCGAGGGCGGCGAGGGCGGCGAGGGCGGCGAGGGCGGCGAGGGCGGCGAGGGCGGCGAGGGCGGCGAGGGCGGCGGTGGAAGGGGTGGCAGCGGGGTGTCGGTGTCGGAGGGGTGAGCGGCGTTGGCGGGGTGAGAGGCAGTCGCAGGGTTAGCGGGGTGGACGCGGCGTCGGGTCGTGTGCGCCGCGTTGGCGACCTCGCTCTCAGCGCTGCTTCGCGCCTCGTTGGCTCCGTTCTGCATTTAAATCCTGGCCGCCGCCGCCGCCGCCGCCGCGCGCGCTCGGGTACGCGCGCCCCATCCGAGTGCTTTCTGCCGCCGCTGCGGACGAGGCTCCCGTTATGCGGGATTTCGCTTAATGTAATGGAGAAGGAATATTTCTTCCTTAAGGCGACGAGTACCTTACTTAAGGCTGCGAACTTCCCCGCAAGCTTCTCATTGCTTGCTTCAAAAGCGAATTAGCAAATTCTCTCGCGCATGAGATAATCATAAGCCGGAGTGACAGCAGAAGTAAGGGTTAGAAGGAACGTACTGTGGTTTCACTACTTAAAAGTGTGCATGTCTCTGGCTTGAGAAGGCAGTAAAAACCATTAGAGTGTCTCGGAGATAGTTCTGGTTCTAGGTAAAATTAAAAGTTAAATGCATATTTCTATTAAGAAGAAATGGTTACTTTGCCCTGTAATAATATGTTTCTGGTTTGGACGTTAGGATCAGACAAATTTATATTTTGTAATCGCAGTTAAAAATCGAAATCGTAAGTAAAACATACGTTATTATGGGCAACAAATGGTTTTAGTGAAGCGTAAATTATAATAATTTACAGTAACACTTATTTTACACTCACACTTGCTTTTCTTCAGAAAATGTACAAGCAAGTAAATGTAAAGGTACAAAAAAAGCATATTAAACGTGTTCCTTAACACTACATCATTCATAAAGAATACTAGTTAAATCTATCTTTTTCCATCATTAATTATCTCTTGTTTTTATGGAATTATTTGTGAATGCACTTATGTTCTCTACCTTCCATTTCAAATTAATAATGTAGTTTCAATTATTATTCAATAAAAATTTCAACGTTTATCTCACACGGGGGAACACTGTAATAATGGTTCAGAAGTAGTGGGTAAAAAATATAATGACTAGTCATTTTTGCCTCAAAAGTCAGATACCTCAAGTTTTCAGAGGTTTGGATATACCAAATTGTCCGTAAAATGTATTTACGAGAGAATCTTTCACAAGTTGTAAACTTTGAAACTTTTGATTTCTTTTTCCTCTTTTCGTCTTCGATTTTCTGATGCTATTCTGAGAGCGCATTTTGTGAATTACTTAAAGGGAATTTTCAGATGATTCCATCTGCAATAAGTATAGAATCATTACTGTACGCTATTGTTAGATAAAAACTTATTAACGTATTCACCTAGGGTATTCTTCCTACTCTAATATTGAGCATCGTCCAAAAGGAATATCAAAGACTTCGTACCCTCTCCTTTAATGGGCTGGTGGCCATATTAATAATTGGTCCTTGCTTTGGACAGTGTAGAAATGGGTAAGGATAATCGTGATGGGTGAAAATTACATGAAGTGAACGGTAATGAATGATATTATAGTTTATTTGTAATAAATAGTGGTATAAGAAGGCTTCGCTACACACATGTGACAAAAGTGATTTGCATAACTTAGCATTATCAAGAAGCCACCAAGATAATTACACTTTTTCGTTTACATTTATAACTATGAATTAGTAAAGACATTGTTACAGGAAATATAAGTAAGCTATGAAATAGAAACTTAAGTCTATATACAAGGGGCATTTTGTGAAATAAGGCAATTTTTAAAGATAAAATTCTTCGTCAACAAAAATATCAGTCTTAAGAACATTTAAAGTACACGTTCTGAAAAATATATGAACGCTAGTTTGGAAAATCTTACGCAGTTACAATATTATTTAAGAGAGGAATTAAAGAGGAATGAAATATATGTACTTTGTGTTATTGTATTGCATTTCTCTAATAAATTTGCCATCACTTGTGAGCCATTGTTGAGTCAATGAATAGATCTTGCAGCTTTTTCTAACCAAAATACTGCTTAATTATTTAGAGGACGCTTATAAGTTCATTTATAGAAAAATAAACAGGCATGGCACTTCTTACACGTTTTTCTGGCTTTGATTAGTTGACTCTTAAGCAAATTACTTGCAGTCCCCTTATCAAAAAAACTAGATGAATATTGGAGATCAAGAAAAATTGAAGAAACATTTCAATAAAGTTACTGGCGTAAATTAAATCATTGTTATTAAACAAATTTTGAGTGTCTTTACAGGGTCTGAAAGGACAGTAAGCATTGTCAAACAATGGAGCCCCGTAATAAGATAGAAATGAGATTCATAAAAATAATGAAAAAAAAATGTAACCTGTACATTAAAAAATATTAAAATACGTTTACTTATTCATAAAATAGTAAACATTTTGTTTAAAAGTATTGAATCTAGAGGTTTTATATGCGAGTGCTTAGCCTACTTTTTATTTCAGTACGGCTTGGTTACGTCAGGGATTTGCGTTTTATTATAATTGGAGTAGCCACTGCGAAATGAAGGTTTTATAGCACAATTACTGCTATGAGAAAATAAACTGTTGCAAGCATCCACATCTTAAAGTAGTAAGAATAAAACAGTTAAACTGCAAACTGTATACTGAAGTCTCTCAAGATAAGAATTATCTAAAAAATTTAAAATAGAATTATACTTTAACCTTCCTTTTTTCAGGAACATGTTTATCCAAAAATCACTTTACGAAACGGACTGGCAGTTAAATCCCTAAGAAACACATTCAATAGAACAAAAATAACCAGGTTCTTCGACACAAACCTGTCACAAAAGATTGCAGATACATCTTCACAAGTAACAAAAATAGAAGTCGAGGCCAGCGCACTCCGTCCAGGAAGCGATTACCGGTTTTGAAAGAACTTCGACACTTGAAGTGCAAGGGTGATGGATGTCAGGGAATCGGATGAAGCCCAAGAGAGACGGAAATGGTGTGAAGTTGCGCCTGTGGGCGCTCGAAAACCATTGACAGGAGCTTAAACTTCTGAGACTGCAAATGTCGGTGAGGACGGCGGTTGAGGGAGTTCCTGGAACGGGATAAAGAGGAGATCACATGGCGTGAGCACTAAAGGGGGTAAGGAGCGGTTCACCACGCTAGATTAATTTCTTCAACAGGCTTTAGAGTATGTTTGCACGTGCGCTTAATCTCACTTAAGGAAGTAATCGAGTGTTTCTAAACCAGAAGTTGAGGGTGTTTTCGTGTTAGAGATTGAAGGTCGGCAAAGAAGATGGAAGTGATGAGGCTGTCAAGAGAAAAGTCGGGAGAGTGGAAGTCATGAAGCGCAGGGACCGGTAAAGGCAAAGTAGGAGATTTTGAGCTACATTAAAGCACAACTGATGTATGAAAGAGGGTGCCTGTCTTGACACATCTTTGAAGGTAAAAATTGCTGTTGTAGTGCGACGAACACAAAAGAGAAAATAGTGTTATAAAAGAGGAGTGATATAAATAATACAAGAAATGAATGCAGCTCATTTAGGCAAACTTTCAGTCATAAAAAGCTAACTGGGACGTTTCTCACTGGGTTGAAATTTCTGGAAAAGTAGCTCTCTTCAGAAGGCAAACAAGTTGTGGGAGACAGATGAGATGTGGGGAAATTTGAAATCTTGCGTCAGAAGTGAGACATAAAAAGTGCTAATGCTAGATCTCCGTCTTCTACCTACCAACCTCAAAAATATTGCATGAGATATTCTGCAATATTACAACACAAAAACAACAAACGCAAAAAAAAACACAGTTTTTAAAACCAATTACAGAGTAGTTACCTGCTTTTTAGCTCTTCGCTACGTAGTCAACTGAAATTTGACCATAGTTTAAATAACATAATTCAAATTAAGGCACTTTAATCTAGTAGGAGTGTTGTCCTATTCCTAAACAAAAATGTGGGAAATCACAATTAAATTGTACCGAAATACACATGTGTCATCTGTGTACGGCAGAAATAGAATATTCAAAATTACTACTTGGGAATTACATTTGGAATCACGTCAAAAATAAATGTTTAAGAATTGCCAAACGTAAGAAAGTCGAACTTTCTGACATAATTGTTCCCACTTTTATGTCAACAAAATATAATGGTACTTTGACGTTACACCATACCCTTTGCAAATTATTTTCAAACTCGCCACTGAAATTGCTCATCACAAGACAGCTATGAAAAGTTGATAGATATAGAAGTGTGACCCCTGTATCTCTCCAAAGATTTACATTGAAGTAGGACAATTTTTACAGTAAAGGACGTAGAGTTTAGGGATTGATGCACAAATACTATTAACCGTAGGTTTTCACGACAAGGATGAATCAATTATAAAACCTAAATGTCTTGGAGATAGATCATAGGAAATATCTGTTTCATCTAATATTTTTCGAATATTCTGGGATTGGATTAAATAACGAGAGATTACTTTCACGTTGTAGATTACATTTAGTTTGTTACTACTATTTAGTTTTAATACATATCCTACTGATAATAAAATATTTTATCAACATAATTCTGTCCCTCTTCGATGCCAAAGTCAAGTTCCTGAAGCGAGGGGCTAAAGTAAACGTGCGATGTGTACGCATATATCAGAAGTTGACAATTTTGAACACGCCGAGAAACACTATTTATGCGAACAGTAAACAAGAGAGAAATGGTCCCAGTAGATCATCGGTAGATCCAGTATTGGTAATACTCATCATATGATTCACACGATCAATAGCTTGCAGTAGATCAGTAGAATGCATATTCATTCTATTAGTAGCTTGTTGAACATCATCTAAAGACCCTAACAGCAGCGTTTTCGTTATGATTGATTAAAGATTCCGTTTCCGGTAATATTAAGTCTTACGGTCTTTGTCCCGTAATGTGTAGTATACTTCACATTACTATCGACAGCAGCCGGCCGCTAAAGTTCTCCTCCAGACAGCGGCTGAATTCGACGTCGCTATGTAACTAGCGTTGAATATCCAGCCACCGTCTGGACTCGAAGCCTATGACCTCCCGGTCAGAGACGTTGCAGAGACATCTACTGACGCCCTGAGCCACGTAAGCCGGTAGGTGATGCGAGCAAGGGCGGCAACGAAGGGCGCGAGCGTCGACGCCGTCGGACTCATTAGAAGGGCCCGCGCGCGCCTCCTTCACCTCCTCGTCCTGCACAGCGCCCTTAATTAAACACGCTCCGCGGCAGTAATTAACGGCAGCCGGTCGGATATCGAGGCTCCAAGCGGCCCTGGCCCATACGGGCCGGCCGTTGGGCGAGTGAGTGAGGTGGTGAGGAGGTCGTCGCCGACACACTTGGGCCTACAAACGGCTCTTCCATGACGTTGCAACAAGGTGGGCTGGTACTTGTAGAACCCGAAGTAATTAAGTACCAGACGAATTTCGTTGACATTTTGAAAAGGAACGGCTCATTGGAAAAGTCTTTCAGGACCTCATAGTTAGGTTTTAAAAAGAAAGTATTGAAGGAAAAATTTAGTTGTCATAAATGGTTGGAAATGTCTGACCAATCGGAAGTGTTTTATGGTTCGTTATTTTGATTCAACTTTTTTAAATTTAATTTTCATTAATTATAAGTAAAGTACAATAGAATAAAACAAAATAATTAAAACATAATTATGTAAAATACTAAAGCAGTTTTAAATACGATTTTTGGAGCTTCGTAAAAGTTTTGAAGTTCAGGATTTGTAAGAAAACGTAAATGATACAACAGGGTCACATTAAGAGTGGAACATTCAAAGATCTGGAGTCTCTTTGATATTTTATTAAAAATGAAGGTAATTTAAATTAATTTTTTTAATTTCAAACTGCCGTTTCAAATTGAGTGACTTGCTCGCATGCTTTTGAGAACTGAAAGCGTAATTCCAAGTTTTTAGTGCAAATGTGATACATACAATATACGTTTTAGAGAGACCAAAAATAAGAATTTACATTATATTGTATCTCGTTATGATAATTCTTTGCCGTATAATGTAATCGTGAAGATTGGTCAATAAAACAGGGATTTCTTTCATCAGCTGCTAAATCCTGAATATATTAGTGCCTTTGCATCCGAAAACAATTTTTGACTCTCGTACACAAAGTGTTTATGACTTTCGAAGTTTACATGAAATGAATTAATGAAAGTGTGTTTGCTTCTACTAACAATACACTTATAACCATACACCTCTTAAAATATCAACGACCCAAATAGTTGTAAATTTTGCCACTCGACTCATGGAAGCAAAGTTGCCAAAAAAAGGCTAACGACGTAAAAATCTGCGTTAAAAAGTGAGTACCAGAAAGTTTAAATCTATTTTGGAAAGGTTATTCGGATTGGGTATTGCGGTGTTCCAAATTAAAAGAGAGAACTCATCTGTGCAGAATGACAAGAAAGTTATGAAATTCCATTGCATAAACATTAAATGTTGGAACAACTTTACACACGCTAAAACGAATTATTTTTGTTTTTTTATTAAAAACGGTTGAACATATAATAATTTAAAAAGTCAACGCATCAAACTTTTGCTGGTCTCGATGTATTGTGTTTTCTACGCTGTGGTTTTTAAGCGGTCCGTCAACAGGCTTCGCAGCAAGACGCTGTAATAATGGGGTGTATAACTGCGCAACCGCACCTCCTGTGGCTGGACCTCTGCGGTCAACTAAGCTGGAAGTACATCAGTGCGCCTCCGCATTTTGGCTAGAAATGTCATTTCAGCTTCAGCAATAGATGACCAATTCTGTCAATAAAGTCAGAGTACTGAAGCTAACCAATACATGCCGCCACCACTACGAGTCTCTGACAATGTTTACTCACGGTGTACGACATCAAGTATCGGTTTTGTAAGTATTGCTTCCATTAGTCCAGTTCTCAAAAATAGGAGCGATTTCTGGAAACTACACACACACACACACACACACACACACACACGTTCCACAATCCCAAAATTAAGGGAAGCAACATATACAATAAACCGTTTAAATTAGAAAAATTTCCATCATTACGAGAACACATATTTTATGGTTCAATTATAGAACTTTTGATAGTCTGAATGAAAACATTCTTAGTACTTCAAGTCTGAAGTTAGTAGTAAAAACATTTATTACCAAGCAAAATCATTTGCTTAATGTGGTGTGAATAACTTTTCACTTTTAGCAGGAAGTAAGTGATGGAAAAATAAGTAAATTGTTGTTGGAGAATGCTGAAAAAATCAGTACATACTCGTTTTCTGAGGAGGACTTTGCGATGTAACGTTGCTCAGTTTATTTATGCGTTACTCGCTAGGAATGAGCTTCTCGGATGAGATATCTGATTAAGAAGACTACGTTTCTTAAATTCAATTTGTGAAAATCATTGAAAAATTTTACAGAATGGTAAATAAATCGCAGTTTTCAAACATGAAAGCCGGAAAGTGAAATAAGACAAATAATTTCAAAACAGAGGTAAAGAGAAAAACAGATATGAAACCAACAGCAAACGGAAAAAAATTGTAGCCATGGGGAAAGATGGATCTAATAGTTGAAGAACAAAATCCCATGTTTGACAAAGTGCCCGATCCGTCAATACGACAAACTGTCAAGTTTATTTGAATTTAAATTTATTTTATCAATTATATTCCTAAATAAAATCATAAATCTTTTTCGTAATTCATCTCCCCAGGTCTAAGCAAAGACGACTCATTGGAGTAAATCCCTTGTGGTTGAGATACTGATCTCCATTTACTCGCGGTTTTACAACCCGTACATGAGCACAGTCCATGGCAACAATTGCACTCGGAAAGTGGAAATCTTGAGCCCATTCCGCTTGCGCACTATCTACATTAAGCCTTTTGAAAATGTTATCCAATTATGGGATTTATCAATTATTTTTTGCATAACATTTAGTATTGTCTTCGATACTGTGGAACGTTAAATATCAATGTGTTTTGCCTTTTAATGTGAAAAACTGGATCACTTAAGAAACAAGAACATTTCTAGTCTTTGAACAATATTTAGAGTACCACCTCTTGTTTCTGTGAATTCGCCTAGCAAGTGTTCTGACAACTACACCACATTATCTCTATCAAAAGAAAACAATTCCCAATCGCAAATCCCTCCCCGCCAATTTTCCACAAGTAACGGAAGTGTGTTAGTTTTTCGTGCTCTTCATTTCAATAATTCAGGAATTATTGCACAATTAATACACAACTACAGTTATTCCAACTCACTCGCCGGAATTGGCTGCAAAACCTTATTTTAAAAACAAAGCTTAATCTCACTTACAAGAGCTTAATTTCGCTTAGGAAAGATTTCTTGAGGATGGAAGCACCATGCTTAAAAATCGTAGAATTTACTTTTGAAATGAAGTAAAAGCTCAGATTTATTCATGATATTTTAAGTAAATGCAGGAAAAATAAGTTCTTACTAAGATATTAAGTATTTGTTACAAGTAAGTAGCATTTACAAATAAAATTTAGTACTTGAGTTTTATTAACCTAAACGTTAGTAATTACTTAAAAAAGCTTCTAGTGTATGCATTTTCGTACTTTTATTCACATGACCAATTTTATCAAATTTTTATATTTAATATAATTTATTTATTTATAAATTATTCTTTCATTTTAAATGAAATTTGAAGAAGAAATAAAATTTTGAAAATTTGAAGAAGTAAAATTTAGAAATACACTGATCTTTGCATTTGAGTTATAAGACGCCAACACAAACTCCTTCAATTAACAAGTGATGAATATGGAACTGTTCCAAAGGGTACACCAAATTTAATGGGAAAACGTCGACGTCGAAAAAACGACGACGAAAAAACGAGACACGAAAACGTCGTGTACAGATAAAGAACTCAGAAAGTGCACATGCAATAACAAAGACACATCACGCGAATCTCTTGTGGATAACTCCAAAAGAGTATGTTCTAGGCTCTTGAAACCTTGATTTTGGACACTTACAAGAGTACTCGAATAATGTTTGTAAGGTCATAATCTCCAAGAAAAAACCTTTGTGGACCCCCTATGACATTTTGCAAGACGTCTCTGTCTGTTCGTCTGTGGCCCACACTTGCTAATAAAACGTTCAGCCAAATTTCTCCAAATTTATTTTCTACAAACTTCAATTTAAGTGGACTCAATGACCTCTGAGTGTCAAACGGTTATTTTGATGTTTGAGGTACCATGAAGGCTCAACATTTTCTAAAAATTGTCTCCACACTTTGGGATTAACCTTTGTTCTCGAAGAACGTAAAGGACGTTTAAGAGAATAATGCATGTGTCATTTTCGATCAAAATCTCTAAATATTTGAAAATTAAAAAAGTTGAATACTTTTCGGCGTCTTCCTTCAACTACAATATTGAAGACGTATTTTTTCCCTTAAGATATCCGTTTTTTAAAGACATATGTTAAAACACGATAAATTTACACCAGTGGTGCTTCAAAAGCACAAACTTTCTCGTATTACTAGAAACAGCTACGTAGTATTGAAATATTGCACTTTATGCGCTACTAACACCTTAGCTATTATTTGAAAACGTCCAATTCAACCAACAAGTGAACAACTCATTCCAGTTTCCATCGCAGTGTTGTCAGAACTATGTGAATTCTACAACTACACAAAAATAGAATACAAAAGTTTTGTAAATCTGTATTGGAATACGAAGCCTGATACACTGGACAATATAGAAAAGCATTCCATAGGTGCATGATTATAGATTTTAAAACCATGCAACAAATACTCTATTCACTATAAATGGTACAGCATTTGGTGCGAAAACTAAATATTTTCATGCGAATATCAACATGAATTAGACAACTATAACTCTTTATCATCAGGTCACAACAAGGACACGTAATTCATAGATATTCGCAAGCGCAAACTGAATTCCATTGTTGCAGACCCAGCATTGTCGCTATTCTGAGAGCTATTCATTTTTCTTACTTTTTATTTCAAATATTTCAAAATAAACAATTTCTAAAACATTAATGTGTAAAGTATTACAAAAGGTCGAATGTAAGAAACGAATAAAGAAATAATATACAAAATTGCAAATTCTAATTTACGACGCATCCAGCTCTCCGAAGCGCAGTACATTTTCAGCGGGCTATTATGTTTGTCACAAAATTATAGAAAAAGTACTCGTATTTTGAAAAAATTAAGCATGGCCTTACTTGAAGATGTAGTTTTGATAAATATATTTAATTGAGAAAAAATGTATTTTTAAAATTGTAGTTGTAAGAAAACGACGAAAACGAAGCGCAGTCAATTCCAAGCGGACTATTATGTTTGTCAGGAAATTATAGAGAAACTAGTCATATTTTCAAAAAACTCAACATGACCTTATTTGAAGATCTGTTTTTGATGAGCATATTTCATTAAGAAAAACAATCTTCACAATTGTAGTTGTAGAAAGACGCCAAACATTTTTAAGTTTTGAACTTTTTGCAAAATCAGGCATTTTAACGAACATGAAATCTGCACCATTCTCTTAAGCTTCTTTTATGCTACCTCAGGTCTCAATTTAATAAAAAACATTGCGTGAAAAAATGGTTTAAAGGAAATAAAAAATTGTCTGTGTTAGACACAATTTTTCGAAAAAAATACTTTTGTTTTTGAAAAATTGAACATGATCTTATTTGAAGACCTATTTTTTATCAACACATTTCATTAAGAAAAAATGTATCTTCATAATTGTAGTTGTAGGAAGATGCCGAAAATTTTTGAATTTTTTCAATTTTCGAAAAATCGGAGTTTTTAACCAACATGAGACCTATCCCATTCTCGTAAATGACCTGAATACTATCCAAAAACAAAATTTAGTCAAAATTGTTGGCGCCTTTTTTTTTGAAAATTATGAAAATGTCCCAGGGACCTAATGTAAAGTATCCTCCAAAATTAAAATATCGGTTTCAAATTCAAGGGGCCGCGAGATCATTGAGATCGATCGGGGAGTATCAATTTTGGAGAAAATCGGCTGAACGTTTAGTCGCTAACATTGTTCATAGACAGACGGACGGACAGACGTTTTGCTTTCAATTTGTTTTTCGGTATCAAGGACACACAAAATAGGAATTCTGGCTGCACCACGAGTTAGGAGATTTTTTTCTTAATTTAGCAACTGGATTTATCTACTTTTTCGTAACCAGGGCTCTGTGATAAGAGATTTTCTGCCGATAATCCACCGTTTTTTTGCGCAGCATTACATAACTTTCCCTCTACTATACGTATAGTATACGGAAAGTAAAAATATACATACACATGAAATTAAAAATCAATGGCTAGTTATAAATCTATTTTATTTCCATTGGTTGTCGATTTTTCCAAATTTTTGTGGATGAACGAAAATCTTGATTTTCTTCTCCCTTCATTCTTCAGTTTCTATCTGTTTCACACTTGCTTTCCTTTGCTCTCGCTCTCCTGTTTATAAACACTCAAGAAACTTCATCCTGATGCTCATACGTCTTACTATTTTTATTACATAACACTAAGAAATATCGCTTTGATGCAAGTTTTTTGTAAACTTACTATACCACTACTTCCATGAGCATAAATCAACTTCAATTCATGAGCACAATGTAAATCAACTGTGCACACATACATACAATGAGTGCTAACAAACTGAGTATTGGAGTCGTTATTTCGTGATTATCTCTCTAGTTACTTTTGAGTATAGTCGATAACGTACGGAAGGCTATTACCTTTGTGTCGCCTAAGGAAATTCCAAGAGCCGAGTTTTTGATAATATTTTTCAATATTTCTTGAATATTATAAAATTCCAAACAGTTGCGTTCAATAAATACAACAATTTTGCGATCATTTCGTGTCTAGGAAAGAAATTTCTTTTGACATTTTACATCTGTACATATCGAAATGCGAACTATTCCCCGGACATTTTCTAATGATATTGTAGGGAAAGAAGGAGAGGGAGAAGTACATGTGTATCCAATATCTCCCCTTTAGGAACAAAAAAGGAAGAACAAAAGTGTTTCTGCTGTCACTTTCGGTTATCACTTGTCACCGCCTGTGATCACATTAATGATACAATATCCAAGAGTGGTTGTTCTACTCACTGCAGCTTTTTAATCTTCTGTAGACAGAATTCTGCTTATTATTCAAACACGAAGGTCTGTAAATGTGTAGCTCATTTCCAAAACTGAACATATTCAAGATTTAACTTGCATTGCGGTATATCATAGTATAATGTAAAATTTAAGACGTGATATGTCATTATGTATTTCACAATTAAAGCCAGTTATATGAGGTGAAAGAGGCGTTTTTTCGCGGTTTTCATACAAACTTAATGCCTTCGCAAGAAGCAAGAAAGACAGAATAGACAGATTAGAAAGCATCGAAACAGATTATTATAAATTAATTCTCGGAGTCTCTAGATTCGCAGCTAATGCCGGCGTCTTAAGAGAGGTAGGTAGTGTAGGAATTTGGAAAGATTTAAAAATGAAAGACATTAAGCTTTGGATTAGATTAGCAAGTGAAGAGTCTGACACGCTTATTCGCAGGTGCTTTAGAGCGCAATTACAGGAAAACGATCAACGCTATTGGGCGTACAAAGTGAAACGGGAACTAGAACGCGCAGGTTTGGGAGATATTTCTCCTGAAATGGTTGAGAATAGGGGAACACGGGAGATAGAACGGTTAATTTCAGATCGACTTTCGGATATTAAAAGGCAAGATATTCTGGCAGCATTGGCAGAAAAATGTTCGTTAGTGGTTCTGTATTCACACGAGTCCTGTATGGGGATGCGAAAGTTACGTACACACACTTAAAAGGGATGCAAGAGGGGGATACGCTTGGTTTAGGGTAGGAGGGTGTATGCAACGTAGAATGAAGGATTCGAATGACAATGGAATCTGTGTACTTTGCGGTGATAGAGAAGATTGGATCCACATCCTGTTAAATTGCTGCGCTACAGAAACTTGGAGAGGAAAATGGATGGGAATGGGGAACTACTGCTTCCAATTCAGAAACGCTCGCTCAAAACATATTAGCTGATAATAGATCTCACTTCCTGAAAGAATTAGGAACATTTTTAGAAAAGGTTCGAACTGTCAGGGAAACGGTAATCAGGGAATGGGAAAACAGCACTGGTTAGTAGTACGAGCGGAGCCTAGACTGGAGATGAAATAATTAATTCAATAAGCAAGAGATAATTAAGTTAACTAGAAAGGTAATCAGTAATGCGAATCATTAATATTAAGTAGTAAGTTAGTAATAATTAAATTAGTCAGTAAGCGATAATTAAGTTAATTAGTAGTAAATTGTTCGGAGAGGCGGCGGTGCGGACGATCTTCTGTGGCGGTGTTTGATTTCAGAGGCTGAGGAGGCCAAAGACTGGATGGAGAAGATGCCCACGCCAGGAAATAAATAAATAGTTTAGAGAAAAAAAACTAGTAGTTTAGCATGTACTCGTCTTCTGACGGCAGGTTTTTCCCCCTTCAGGGATTTTTTCCTCAGCCGTACCTTATGGTGTCCTTTCCGCGGCTTTGATGCGATGAAGAGACCATTAGGGGTGAATGCCAGAATTCAAAAGGTTAGAATGCGGTAGGATGTAGGTATTGTAATGGCTTAAAGGCCTTCAGCCTAGCCACATAGTTAAAAGAATTGAAATTTTGTATCAATGTGTTATAATTACTTATTAAATAAAAAAATAAGAAGCAAGATTTACAATAATTTGCATGGAATACAATAACATATAACGTTAATTAATAACTTGAAACGCTGATACTGACAGCTGTGAATGATTTGTTGCATTTAACGTGAGAACTAAAATATCAAAACCATCAAAGCGTAATCAAGGCCAAAATCAGAAAGTCTGTCATTGAAACTTATGAAGTCTAGAGAATTAACTTCCAGCAAAGGAAATAATTTTGACATTGCCATCGAATTGACTACCTTTCATACAGAATCTTCATTTTAACGTCAGATGGAAATAACTTAGTGGTTAACGATAAGTTGACTTTAAACATAGCAGACAAAATTGGTTTGTTGCCATATTTCCAAATTTCAACGTGACCTACACAGTCTTTATTGGGAGTGCCAAACATATATATTTCAATCAGCTAAAAAACAGTTGAAAACTGAGTGTGACGTACCCTGGAGAGAAGTGTATTCTCTGCACATTTTCTTAAATTCTGCGATCTCCACCCTAACTTATACGCAAGTTGAATTATAAGTACAGATGGAAACGGGCGATTTTGGCATGAATTGATAATAAAATACATCCGTCTTTGTAGTAGAAACTATTTGCAAAAGCAAATCAAATACTGATTTTTTTCTATTATCTTTCATCGTGCGATTCTTGCATGAATCGACATACTGTCGCGAGAACATAGAGAACGTTAATTTGAATAACTATATTCCCCACTTTACTGTAGAAAACGTACACAGGTAGTGAAGATACATTTACTGTAGAATAATTGTGTTCATGAAGATATTCATCCCTCTTGCTTGGAGCCGGCAGCAGGAATCTCAGAAAATTCATCATTCATCTCGCATCAAGAATTGCGTGTTGTCTACACTCTAGCATAAATAGATCACTTTCTGAGAAAGGTCGCCTCTGACGCAAGAGTCGAAATGTAGAGCAAATAAAAATCCTGATTCAGAAGGCTGACTTTTTGTGTATCATCCTGCCTATCGATTCGATTATTTTGGATTTTCATGTCATGTACTTAAAATTCCTTGGTTTATGCAAGATACAAATGCTTTAATATGGGAGCTTTATGAACTCTTATATTATGCTGGATTGAATCCCGGCCGAGATCGGCGTATTTTGAAGTGCGAAAATCTACGACATGTCACTTCGCAACTAAAGAGATTATTTTTAAAATGATGTATCTCCAAGAAATATAACTTTTTATGGTTAGAAAGAATTCAAATTAAACCTTAGAGTTTAAAATATTAGTTAAAAGTTTTCGGATACCGTTTATCACAACGCAAATGCCACGTTTAACAAAATATTTGGCGGGATTATGGAGAAAAGTCTTTAGAATATATTGGTACGTAAATAGATTATTTGCCGAACGTCAAAAAACCTTTGAATATCACTTTGATATCTAATGTAAGTTTCACATTAGAGACTGTGGTGGTGCTCTTAACTAAGAGCGGAGACCGCAGCTGAGACCGAGCTAATTCAACATCATTGGAAATATCAAATATTAGGGACACAGACTCAGCCTCCCTGATTGACAAACCTTGGGTAAACAGATAAATAGAGCTGTTATGACGCATTAAAATCAATTAATTACTACGTCGAATAATATTTTTATTCTAAATCGCACCTTTTCAAAGGAACAAGAGACCGATTTCATTTGATAGGGCCACGGGAAGTATTAAAAATCCCTCATTGATTCTCGAGACATCTCAAAACATACTACGTCCCATCTTCTCTTACAAAAAATATGTAATCTCTTTTTATCGCTCAATATTATTGAACAGAACTGGAACACAAGGTGAAAGCATGTATGTACTACTCGCTCTGAGAGCGAGTCACTCAGATAATGTGATAATTCGTTTCAGTTTGCAGTGTGCTCCAGCTGACACGTGATATACGATATGTGCTACGCCCTCTCGAGACGGCATATGAGTACTGTAGAAAATGATGTGAAGTTTCAAGACGTACTACATCATTTTACACACCTCTCTGGAACTGTACAAACGCATTTCACTGCGCAAGATCCTCGAGCAAACTAATGACGAATTAATTATCTGCGATAATGTAAATACGCGTTGTTCTCTTGTGGAACCGTGGCGGCCGGTGGGTTGCGAATTAGGAGGGGTGGCATGTATGTCTAAACTTTCACGTACATTTTACCTCTTCAAAATATTTCTTGAACGAGGAAAAGTATAGCATGTAGAGTACAACCAAGAGCATGTAGAGTAGCATGTAGAGTTACACGCATCGGGATTTGAATCCTTATCTAAGGCAACTTTTATCTTGATAACGGAAAATACAATCGTGCTCACGCAAAAATAAGAGATTTTTTAAAACATATTTCAAGCCAATGAAACAGTAATTTATGAAATAAGAAGAGTCGGTTTTCGTAACATAGTTGATAGGCGCGGATTTCGCCGAACAAAACCAGCACGCTGCCCCACACACCTTCCAGTACCTCCATTCTTCCTCAAGCTTCCATTGCTTCGCTTGCACCAGCTACGTAATGGCCTCGAGATTATCCACGATGCCACCCATTCCAAAAACATTAATCTTTGACTTAGGCGGGTACATAAAACTGAATTAGTCCTCAAAATTGCGCCGGGTTATGAACAAATTAAACGAGTCGATTTATTGCAAGTTTAATACTTTCTGCAAATTTTTCCCGAAGTTGGTTTTTCTGGGAAGGACGCCATCCTAGAGCCCTTAAGCAGCAGCTGCCACTGGTGTCGACCATCCATGTTCTCAAGAAGATCTTGAGGCGTTCTTAACTGTCTCCTACCCCTAAAAATGTGCAAACGTTTTACTGTACAATATCCTCATTCAATTCAGAAGAACATCACGCACGAAGAAGATGGCACACGAAAGGTGTCAAAAATGTGATATCCGGATATGTTGTTATTTCCCATCCCGAAAAAGTGAATTACTCGTTCACTTCAGGTTTGCCGATGCTGGTGGGAGCGTTGCTGTCTGTTTACAGATAGTTCAGCCTTTTAGTTCCTCAAGAAGTGAAAATGACGATACGTAGAATAGAAAGTAGTAACTCTGTAAATCGCGAAGGTAATAACGCGTGATAATGTTGTGAACATAGTACAAATAATAAGAGCAATAATAATAATAATAATAATAACAATAATAATAATATGTTTTGCAGCACACGAACACACTATAAGCATCGAATGCACTTTTTGCTTGTCTCAAACAATGAATCTCATGAAGTAACGGAGGGACGAAGACCCGTGTGGTACTCGATTACTACGAGTATATTACTAATTACGACGTCAAACTTTGAATATCCATCATCCCTGCTTGAAGATTTCGTGAAAAGTTCTATCGCGCAGCCACATTCAGCCATAACCGTCGCTTATATATCAGTTAAGACATGTGTTACTAACACTACTAAGTAAAATCACATTTCATTGTGTTTCTCTACTTTACTTAAAGGCATGCTTAGATTGCGCGAATCTATGCAGCAGTAATCTCATTTAAAGACAGAAGTTCATGATTTTGCCGCCAGTTAACTTAAAGAGAACACGTAACAAATCCTTTACAATCCAATCAACACGTTCTCGCGGAATCCCGCAGTTCGCCCTAACAAAGGCATCGAAGCCCTACGGTTACCTGCGCGCAGCACGCCCCGTCTGAGGTGCGTTCCGTTCGAGCGACTAATGAAGAAGCACCGAGTTTCGCGAGGAGTTGTAACCTCCTTTCAGAGGAGATAAACAGCTTGTTCCCTTTGTTGATCAGTTAATAAACTTATCTTTTACGCCGCGCCCTTTTACGAAGGTACGTTGAATAGAGAACAACGGCGGTCGACAAGTCTGAAGGTCTTTGGTTCAACAGAGCTCTTGCAGGGAGACTCTCGAGTTTGCTTCCTTCAGCGCGATAATTTAGAGCGTGTTGCTGTCGAGATAAGTCTAAGCATTTTCTCGGTTTATTACACTAAGGGGAGAAGATGCATAGTATTGTTTGAGGATTGTGTGTTAACTTTTGGATACTTTACATTCATATTAACATCGTAAAAGAGAATTAGGGAACGTATTTAGTAGTATAGAAGATTAATATGCAGAGAACATTGTTAAGAATACTATGATTTAAGTACATTGACATTAACATTCGATTATCGGTATAGTTTCAAAGATTTTAACTTTTGAGACGGTATTTACAATATAAAATATATTAAAATAAATATGTTAATATAAATTCAATATACACTTCCACTTTAAACACTTCCACTTCCACCACAAATACGAAATACTATTCATTGACTAAGGGTACAGAATGAGAATATGTCAAAGCATTGTGCATAGTTTCTGAAAAATACTTTTCCTGTTTCATTATGAAATTGTAGGGTCTAAATGATCTATTTTCTTCTGCAAAACGGTGAGCTAAAATGTATTAAAATTTCACTGATGTGAAGATAATTTTGACGTGAAAACGTTGGACTCGTACTTAGACCTTTAAAATAAAGTATTTTGCTATTTGTTAAAATTACATCACCAAAAATATTCTAAGAGAGAATTTTATACTCACAGGATTGACACTCATCAGATTTTTCGGCATACTTACCTGAAAAAGAACAGATTTATTAACAACATGATAATCATCAACATCAAAAACGACAACAAACATCAATGAGGTTATATTATTATGTAATAATAAAATTAATGAAGTTTCTTCAACAACTTCTTTCACTTTGATTAAAAATTGCATTTAACTTTTTAATTCGTTTTGTCCAAAACACTGCGAATAACAATAATAATACATTCTTTACACATTAATACGTAAAAACTGTATAAATTTAATATATTGATTTTCAACCCTTTTTAATATCGTTTAATCAATTTTGGACCACACATGGAGTATAGTGTAAAGTAATATTAGCGCTATCTTGCCAGTATAATTGTGGGAGAACAAAATGTTGGCAGAGAGTAGTTAAATAATTATTAGAAAACTTAGAAAATGCAAATATTCTGGGTCGGAATCACTTCGAGTATCTAGCTTAGCTCTGACAAGTATAAAGCATCAAAGATGTACCAGTACCATATACAATTTCCATATAAGATAAAAACACATTTTTAAGAGTCGTCCTCACTCACAACAAATATTTGTAAATGTATGATGGCAAAGGAACAATAGTACGAGAGAGTCAAAATGTTGCTCATTAGAAATATTTTAAAATGATTAAAAGAGTTTAGTTTTCTGCCAAAAAGGAAATTTATTGTTCTCTAGGGTCACAGCGAAACAACAGGAGAGGTGCTAGAAACCTAGAAACATGTAGAAATAGCAACGTCAGTAATTTGAAATCTTCTTTTCATTTATACGAAATACTAACACTACTTGTTCCGCAATACTGACGAAGTTTCAAACTGACACTTTTTGACAATTTACTTTTTGAATATAAAAATACCTATTTAATTATTTTGTAAATGTTTTAAAATTCGTAGCACTTTGTGAGGCTAACAATTCTTCTTATTAAAATATATTCATAACACGGATGCATAACTTTGTATTTGAGAAGGAATCAAAAGTTTCCTGAGACACTTTCTCTCCCTCATCTATATCAATTCTCATTTTTTATATCAGCTTTATGAAAGTTGGCCAGGATCCTTTCGGTTAACCTTCCAAACTCAAATAAGAAACTTCGAAGATGCACCTGCTACACGAGAGAAAGAGATCAAAGTCGCTGAGAGGAAGGGGATGAGAGATGTGGTTATGAGGTCGTGATGTGAGAGAATGAATGAGGGAGGATCGTGGTATTCGGATAAAGTGAGTTGCGGACAACAAAAAAAGGATTAGGAAGACGAGCCAAATGACGCAAAAACACAGCGGGGGGAACTAGACAGGAGGGGACGTAATACTGTGGTGTGAAGGGGCACAGAAAATTGGTTGAAAGGGTGAAAAGGGAGAGAGAGGAGAAAGGGAAGAAGGGGAAAAAGGAAGAACTGGGAACAAAGGAATTGATGTCGTGTAGTATGGTTTGGAGGGACTAGGGAGGGGACAATGAATATAAGCTGTAGAAGGAAGGATCGGAAGAAGATGATGTTGGAGAAAGAGATCATTGAGAATTGATTATATTGAGGAATGATGTTATAAACGAAGAAAGGTTTTAAGAAAGGATGGTATTGAGGAAGAAGGTAATGAAGAAAAAAGTGAATTGAGAAAAGAAAGTATTGAGGTAAAGACTATTGAAAAAGGAGAGGTTTGATGTAGGAAGGCGCTGATGAAAAAGCCTTTTAATGAGAAAGGAGCAAAAAGACGCTGCGTGCACGAGTAACTGAAAAAAAAGCTGTGTAAAAAGATGACACGCATCTAGGAACGGATAGAAACAGGAGGGGGCTGAAAGGCAAGGTAAACGTGGACACGAAAAGGGAGCAGCGGGGGTGGAAGCGGGGCGGGGGCGGGGGGGGCGGGGCGGGGCGGGGCGGGGCGGGGGCGGGGGCGGGGGCGGGGGCGGGGCGGGGCCCTAACGGGGCATCCCGCTCACGCACGGAGATTTAGTGGCAGTAGCGGGCCGGGTGTATCGCGCGCGCGGCGGAGCGACGCAGTTGAAAAACTTCCCAAGAAATTGGATTGCAGAGCGCTGGCTAACAGATTACGGTGTCAGCTTGATTGCACGCCCTGCGCGAAGGGGCGTTGGCGGGCCGGCAAAGGGCGGGCGACGAGCGGAGAAGAAGGAAGAGAAAAGGTAAAAGGAACGAAAAATGCGACGAATGTGGTGAAAGGGGTGGAAATAAATCTAAAATGCTAAAAGTCGTAATAATGATTATATTTGTATGGAATTAAACAGATTAGTTTGCTTTGTAGAGGTTTTATTGCATGAATATTAAAGAGAACTACATTATTTAAAACGGGCTTTAGGTTATATTTTCGTCCCCCTTAATCAATTTCCGTTAAATGTATGAAGAAGAAAATAATCCTTTTTCTATAGCATGTTTGTCAAAAGAAAACATAATATATTTACTATATTATCATGAAGTTTTTACCATAGGAATATTATTCAGAAAAAAGTTAATAACTTACAATCTTTTTTATGAAACTTGTTTATTTATAATTTTCTCTGCATCTTGAGATGTTTTGGTAATAGACCTACGTTTGCCCTCAGATTTTTACTTTCTCATTTTATGAAGTTCTTCGTAAGACGAGAAAATTGTGCGCAGAAAAACGGTGAATTTTCGACAGAAAAACTCTTATTTCCCGGTTCTCGTGACAAAACAGTGGATATCTCCTGTTGCTAAATGTGTGGTGCAGCCAGAATCCACGTTCTTTAAACCGAAAAATCGATTGATTAGAGTTTGAAAATGAAATAATTCCCAAAACATATTTGAAGTGACTTATTTATACGTTATACCTCATGGATTATTATTTCCTTTTTATTTTCACCTGAATCATGGCCCCACACGTAGAATGTGTGCAGAAATAAATAAGATTGGGTAGGGTGAGAATTTTGCCATAAACAGAACACAAAGAAAAAATACTTCGATAATGAAATATACAGAAGAGAAACAAGAGGGGATTTATGTGGCAAAATAACATTTTATTTGACGGAGAATTATAATCGAGAGAGACCTGTGGACTTCCTGGAAGAGAAAATATTTCATAATGAACTGTGAAAGATGCTTGAAATTCACTGTCTGCATAGAAATCAATTGCTGTTTGTTGCAATATAATTTACTTGTAAGTATTGAAAACGCTTTTCTTCTTGAGGTGGAAAATGTACCTCATCATATAATTTTAACGTTAAGGAACAAAAGCACATCGCAGCAAAATTAGTATGATAAATATTAAAGCCAAAAATATATTTAGAAATGCTGTGTATAATTTTTTAACGGAAACTTGCCTTTAATCTAAAAATGCAACATTTATTATCAAGAAAGAAATGATTTCTCTTTACGTAGACATTGTACTAACTTTCTATACCAAGATCGTTTGGAATTAGCCAACATCGGTAGGTTAGTCAACAGAATGTGAGACACAGTCAAATTAATCCACCAATATATAAATATTATATTTGGATTTATTTAAAGCTGCCGCTGACCTAAATCAGCTGACACGGTGTAATCCAATCGGAAGGTTGAATATCATCATAGCAACGTCTTTGTAGTGACGTATAAGCTCCGATTGGATGGCACCGTAACAGCTGATTTACGTCGGGGACTCCTTTAAATCAATCAAAGTGTAGTGGCCTGCGTAAGCTAAAATACTGCTGTCGAAGCTGGGAAAAATGGGGTTCTGGAGCAGCAAAAATATACACGTGCACACGCCCAGATGCACACACACACAGGTGCACCCTCACACGTGCAGCAGTACGGCACATGTGCAAACTGAAGCTTCTCTTTTTCTCGCATGAATCGTAAGCAGTGACGCACTGAGTATGACAATGTACTCGTAACATCAGACTTGAGAAGCTGGAGATTCACATAAACAAACATATGAATTTTTCATTAAAAATTGAAACACATTTACCATTTATTGTGTTTATATTTTTCCAATCATCCCTGGTATCTAACAAAATCATTGACACGTCTCATAAGATCAGAACCTGTTTAGTTTTCCGTCACACGCACAAACACAAAATTAGTAATACAGATAAATTAAAAAAAAATCGGAAAATTACGACATCTGTGCTTGTGAAATAAGGTGATGACTATTATGTTTACTTTCAATTGTTAACTGAAACATTAGACGAATTAATATGCAAACTAGCGTGCCCGTGCAAGAATTCTCGCATGCTATACCCCGCCCTCGTCCTTATTTTTGCATTTCCATTTTAAGCCTGTAATATATATTTTCCTTCGAGACGCTCCTATCCTCCGTCACTTGTTCTATATGCCACCTGGTAATTGATAACAATATAATACACCCTGGTCAACTATTCTTAATTAACTTTATTATTGAGCAAAAAGGTATACCCATTCAATCGCACAGAATATCAACTAATTGGTGATTTCACATATAGTTGCAGATTCTACAGGCTCGGAACTGTTGGGGTAGAATCGAGAAGCGTAGAACCAGGAAAAATGTAAAAGAATGTTCAAGAAGATATTATCCTGTAGATTACGGTGTGAGGAAAGTTTTTTTGAGGCCTTTAGGCTTAAAATTTTAGTTTTAAGGCCCTAGAACGCTTCGTTTTATTTAACGATATAGATACAAAACTCCTGACGTGCGTTGAGGGTTGCATTTTACATGAATATTTATATGTGTTTTGTAAACAAATTCTTAATATTTTTAAAGTCAATCTGCAATTCGTCAAGTCTCCGTGAACATTCACTTTCTTTAGGGACCTCATTTATAAAGACTGGTTGTCTGTGAGAGCCGCAAAGGAAAGGTATACTATAGAAGAGGATAGTTTACAATGAATGCTTCTGAAAACAGACCAGTGGAGAAACAAAAGCACCATTGGTAGTGTAACAACAAATTCTTCGATAAGAGGAAGAAAAGCGAACCGTACACACAATATAATAAAAAACGTATGTGAACACCAATGAAGAAATGCGATGTAATCATTTAAACAAGAGAGAAAAAAACATCGGGAAGCTCTAGAGAAAGTTATTCTGCAAGAGTAGCCAATCTCCATTTACCAACCGTGAAATACCTGTAGGCTCCGTGAAAGATAATTCTTTCGCTCACAAACGCGGAGTTAGCGTTTGAGGCGGAGCATCGGAGCGGCTACAAGGGACCGAACTCGTTAAATACTGCAGGATCAGCGGCCGAGCAGTTGGACGCTGAGGTGGCTGGGGCCGTTGACCGGAACGAAGCCACCGCCACCACCCAACCTCCCCGTTGCCCCGTTCTTTTGTTTCCGTCACCCCACCGTTCCAAACGCCTGTCACCATAACCGCCCCCCGTCTCCCTGCTGCTCCAATCACCACCGTTGCCTTAAGTCTTCCTCAACGCCCCCGTCGTCCACATCGCTCCGTTGCTCCCACCACCATAGTTGTCCTTTCCTTCTATCACTTCTAACATTACCGTTGCCTCGTCTTCCTTACCGCCCCCGTCGTCCCTCCCGCTCCCGCCACCATAGTTGTCCTATCCTCTTGTCGCTTCTAATACTGCCATTGCCTCTTCCTTCCTCACCGCCCCCGTCGTCCATACCGCTCCCGTCGATCCCACTGCCATAGTTGTCCTTTCCTTCTGTCGCCTCTATCATCACCGTTGCCTCTGTCTTCCTCACCACCCACGTCGCCCCCACCTCTCCCGTTGCTCCCACCGCCATAGTTGTCCTTTACTCCTGTAGTTTCTAACATTACCGATACCTCTGTCTTCCTTACCTCTCTTGTCGGCACCAACGCACTCGTCGTTTGCGCAGCCATAGTTGTCCTGTCCCCTATCGCTTTTAACTCCACTGTTGCCTCTGCATTTCCTCATCGCCCCGGTCACGCCCAATGTTCCCGTCATCCCTGTCACCATAGTCGTCCTATCGGTCATATCACCAACGTCGCCTCCATTGCCTGCGCGTCAACCCTTTCACCACCCACGTCACTTATTCCCGCCGCTACTCCGCCACACTGCTCATTACAGTCACCATCTCCGTCCCCGCCGCTTCCATCACCATTGCTCCTACCAGTCACCATCGCTACCAATCGCTCTCATCACCCAACGACGCTTATCTCCTCCGATGCCATCGCTCCCACCCTTGCCCTTGCGTCGTTCACGACTTCACGCGGTCATCACCGTTGCCACCGCCTCCCCCCATCAGTGGTCGCCTTTGAATAAAACATCTGAAGGGGAAGCGGTAGCTGCGGCGGCGGCGGCGGCGGTGGCTGAGGCGCGGCGCGGCGGCGTTGTTGGTGGGGGCGGTGGCAGAAGCTTTGGTAGAAGGGTGGATAATGTGGAATCGGAAAACCAGGAGGCGTTTGCGTCGGTGAGGCGGAGGCCGGGCCGATGAATACGAGAGCAATTGAAAGTGCGGTTGATGCTGCTGTAGTGAAGTCAATTTATTGTGGCAGATCACTTCCCCCGTTCTGCTGTGCTCACTCTGTGGCCGCCGCCGATGTCGATTTTGCTGCCGCTAAGAGTTTTATTTATGGCACTCAGGAACAGCTTCACAAGCTTATTGCTATTGGATAAGTAGAAAAGAAAAGACAGAGGACTATGAGAGAAACAAAGATTTCTCTTTGTTGATAAGCGATTCAAGGCGTATCAACGGCTGAGATCGTTATTCCCTTAATTGTTGTGCTTGTTCGTACCGTGGGAGGTGGTGGTGATCTTCCCCCGATAGATGGAGAGTTCCGGTGACGATGTACTCTTCATTTTGCGGGGTTTTCCGCAAGCAGGTATCCGCCAACAGGGAAACACCGCCTCAGCCAGGACAAGTTCTAAGCTCCCAATTGGTCCCCCGGTGTGTGTGTGTGTGTGTGTGTGTGTGTGTGTGTGTATGTGTGTGCTAGTGTAGTGCACGAAAATGTGTGTGTGAGAGAGTAAGGAGTGAGAGTAGTATATGGAAGAGAAAGGAAAGATCGCGCGCGGCGCGTGTGGGTACTGTGTGGGTCCGTTTGTTAGGGTACTGTTCCGGCACTCGCGTGATGTTAATTGGGGAAACTACGGAAAACTAGCGATCAAAGCAGCCGACCGCTAGAATTATCCTCCAGAGAGCGGCTGAATTGGATCTAGCTATGTGGCTAGTGTCAGAAATCCAGCCATCGTCGAATCTGGAACCCTAGAACCTCCCGGTCATAGACACTGCAGTGACATCAATTGAAGTCTGCAGACACCTAAGCCGGTGTTTTTCTTTGTATTTGTTAGTTTGTATATTTCTTAAAATGTACTTCTTGAACCACTATGAGGTAGTCAATTTCTATGTTTTTGACATCGTCTGGGGTCGGTATATAAAAACTCGCAAGCCGTCATGTAAGTGGGCACTGAATCTTACGTTCCAGGAGGGGAGGTCCACCAACATCTCCGAGCTATAACATGCCCTACACCAGTGGTGTCAAGGCCTACTGGTGGCTGTGGCTCGCGTCGTGGCACCGTAGCATCCCCCTTCTCTGCTTCCCTGTGCCACTAGCGTCGGGAAAGGGAACTATTAAAAGTAGTAGTAACCCCGCCGTTTTACAATAGGGATGGCGTTGTCTCTGGCGGCGGGGTGATGCACTGTGTAGAGGGGCGATTTCGTCGTGGAAGTCGTGCCACTGACTCCCGCTCGTAGCATCGACCTTGACAACACTGCCCTACACTCACGGGACTATGAGCAAAAACTAATAACTAACAAGTTGACGCGCCAAAAAATAAGTACTCACTAACTTTCCCTGCGGACCAAAGGAGTAACAAACTCCAGGCCAAGGCTCGTGTGCTGCGAAACGAGCGGCAAAGGCTGTGAGCGCGATCCATTGGGATTTTAATGGAGCCGACCCTGCCGCCCTGCCTGTCCCTCGACTGCGCGTCGCTATCGGCGCTGCTGTCACCACGTCAACGCAGAAATCCATGCAAAATGGCCGCTGTTGAGAGCTACCGGAGGGAAAGCTTCGCAGTTTTGAAGGGTGTGATTAATCAGAATGACGGTATTATTTTTAGCTTCGTACGACTTTTTAGGAGCAAGTGTATGGAACGATTTTGTCCGTTTTCAGAATAGAGCGATATTAGCGTTTGAAGGGCACTGGTTATATCTCACATTTTGGAAAATACCAAAATCGTCATTGGTATAGAGTCGTAATTGTTTAATTAGGGAAAAAAGACTAATGGATTTGAAGGAGCCCAGGCTACTAGTAGTGTTCGGGAATTTTAAAACAGATAATGCAAATTTCCGTTGCGAATATACAGGATGAGAATGCAATTGAAAATCCACAAATTACTGTATTTATGATATTTCTTATATAGCAATTATATTTAGGTTATTATTTCTATTACGAGGTGAAACAATGGCAATATATAAAAATTGCTTCCTTGGCCTTGGCTGAAAATTAATGAATACTTTTATATACATAGAAAAGAATGGAAAACCGTAGACTTTGAATTATTGTAGCTTATGTTATGCCTAAAACGTTGCAAAGTTTAGTGTTCTGCAAAATGAGACTAATATGTCTACTTAATAATCTTAAAGAATGTAATTTATCTATATGTGAATTTTCTGATAAACTCGAGGTAAAAATTTTCAGTGTACACTCAAATACTACAAAATGGGTATTTTTATGTGTTTTTGTCACTGTTGTTACATTAAGAATGATATGATGTATTAATCTTACGAAAAATTCTCTTTGCTTCAGGCAGACGACGCACGCTTCACTTACTTACGTATGTTGTATTTTTGTAAAAACATACGTTTTTACAAACGTATGTTTGTAAATATTGGCAATATGAAATGAGACATTTCAAAATGTGTATTTAATTATTTTCTTATAAAATGTTTCAGACTTACAGCTAAATGACAGAGAGAAGTAGGAATAGTGATCGTATATTAACTACAGAAAACAACGAATATTAACATAGTTTGCGCAGAGGTGAGGACGCGGACGATTTACCGTAGCGCCGTTTCATTTCATGTTCTGCGGAAGCCAAAGACTGGAAGTGGAATACGTGATGTCCGCGCCAAGAAATAAAAAAGAAACGTGGAAAGAGTTTCGTAGATTCACATGTACTCGTGTTCTGACGGCAAGTTTTCCCCCTTTAGGTTTTTTTTCCTTTAGTCGTACCATGCGGTCCCTCCTCCGCTCCTTTGATGCGATGGAAATACTATTTCACGTAAATACCAGAATTCGAAAGGTTAGAAAGTTTTAGAACCCAGGTACTGTAATGAATTAAAGGCCTCCATATAGCCACATAGTATCAGGTAACATTTCTTGTATCATGTAATTTGTATGTGTAATAATCACTTATAAAATAAAAAATAACATTTTAATAAATATCTTCCAAATAACATGAATTAAGATCACCAAAAGCTATTTTAAAAGCTTTGACTTTCGGGTCTTCCCATTCCTTTTCATTTTGATCCACATTATTCTACTATTTTAAATATTGAAAGAATATGTTTTCTTTTTTACGGTTATATTCTTTCGTTCTTCTTATATTAAGCATAGATTTATTTGCGAGGTTTAAAGAAAGTAATTTCAGACAAAATTATTGTTCTAGGGATTTACGAAGCTTGTTGGCTTGTTCTTATCTACCAATCGTTTCACCTGGATTTTTCTGCAACGAAATGGTAGTATTGTTCACTGGCTTCTGTAATAAATTATGCATAACTATGTTCCAGATTTGATTTAGAATTTCATTAATTTTCGATGCACATGCACCCCTTTAAATTAATTTTGCTGCTTGAAAATGGGTTAATATCCAACACTACAAATGAATTAATGTAAATTTAATTGTATCAGCTCAATGACATTCATATTGGTATTTCATAGGAAATATATGACTGTATAAACACATTTTAAAATTAGCAGAAGTGTACAGAACATCAGCACTGATCGCTATTGTTTGTATTTGGTAAATTTCCGACCAGTTCAGAACGTGAAGAGCATTTTTTCGAAGTTCACTCTATTCATGTACGCTTTCGTATTTTGCTAAGTTGGGCGACTATCAAACAGAGAAGAACTTTAGAGGCGTTTCTTGGCTATTATCACCTCCAAGATCACATTAAGAAGATTTTATGCCGAACACGTGGATCATATTCTGTGACTGCGGCTCGTAGTTTCAAAATCTCGTGTTTTGCAAGTCGACTCCCTTGCAACTCGTTGCGCCGTCCTTTGCTACCATTCGTATGTGGGAGCCGTGTGCAAACGCGCCGTCGGCAGAGGCTGATCCGAGTTGATAATGAGCGCCTGAGGGAGAAATGTAGCACGTTCGCGTAAGGCCTCGCACTGCAGTTGCCATTAAGCGCCGGCTGGGCTGCGACGGCCGCGCTCCCGCTTGCTGGCGTCAAACCAACGCCCACCCACACATCTTGTGGCGATCTCCAGAACAAGAGCATTTATCCATTGCAATGGGCGGTTCCGAATTAGGAGGTTCAAGACTATTGACCCTGCAGTGCCATGACAGGGAAGTCCTAGGATTCGAGTCCCAACGATAGCAGGATTTTCAGCACTAGGTAGATAACTAGGTCGAATTCGCCCGCTGGCTGGAGGAGATTTCTTGCGGTCGGCTGCTCTAATCGGTATTTTCCCGTAGTTTCTCCGATTAGCACCACGCCAATGCCGGAGCAGTAACGTAATAAACGGGTCACAGAACGCCGCATCTATCTTTCGTGTACCTTCCCTGTTCTGTCCTAACCCTTTACACACACACTACACTACCACACATGTGGGAGACTAGTCGGGAATTTCGAGCTTGTCTCGGAAAGGGCGATGCCCCGCTGGTGGAAGATACCTGGAGACCACGCAAGCCGATCTGTGGATAGGCGTCACATCACGGGGAGTGTGCAATCTTTTGATAAAAGCATGCACTGTACTTACGGGGCCTTAGCATCTGGCGTTCCCGGAAACATTAAGCAGTCAATCATTCAATCAATTGTCCGGATATCCAGAGTGTGTGATGATCCACAACACTGGTCCGTGGTCTCAACAAGAAACAGTTTTTGTCTAAGCTCCTCCGTTATGAAGATACTATTATACTAGTTCTGGATACGCATTTAAAAACGCACTTCTGAACAGCAAGAAATGACTCTTTTGTAAATGTGAACTAGTTTAACCTGTGAATAACAATAAATATTTTTAAAAGTTTTGGTCGTGGTCACATATTACATCCAAAATCATCGCTTTAATAACGGATTAGGATTTGGCATTAAGACCGATTGTGAGAGGTCGCGCGTGATATCGTTGCGGTATCGCTCGCCTGGTGAAATCTTAATAATAAATGTAATTTCATTATGTGTACGTTTTCTTCAGCAGTCTTTCTAGTTGCAGGAGGAGTACGGCGGGGTGGGGGTGAATTATTTTTCAGCAATATTACAAAATCAAATTTGTAGTTTGCGGTTGAATACAGTTTTCTATTACTTGAGAGAGAACATACCAGTTTTCAATTGTAGCAAGCTACGCTTTGATGACTACTCTTTCATCATTAAGTAGAGAGGAATAGGGATTCTGGAGCACAAGAAAAGGTATACAGTACATCTCCCCCAAACGCCATATACCTTAGCGTTAAGTGTGTCTACTATCGTTGAAGTCGATAAAAATCCTTTTCCCTGATGTTATTTATCGCTATATACTTAATATTCTTTTAGAAAAGGGGTATTACCCACAAATAATACGCGCGCTTAAGGAGCAAGCAATGAGTTAATTTTCTTAGTGAAACTTTCCCAAATTAAACCACAAATAGGAATTTCTTTATTATTCATAATCTACACTGACTACTTGTCAGCTCAAACGTGATCATCAAGAGAAGTATAATTTTATATTCCAAAATCTTAGTCTCCTAGAACCTCTCGTAAGTCTTTTCTGTTGAGATGAGCTGGCAAAATGCCAGTTTTAAGAGCTCATCTTCCGAATAATGTCTTCTGTTTCCCTTGGATCACCTATTGTGTTTGCATGGTATCATATGTTAGACGTCGAACGGTAGCAGTAAACACATTAACTTCCATTCTATTCTCTTGCATCATTCATCACTGGCCTTCAAGACGTATCTTTGCCGAATGTAGGAGGGGATCTGAAAAAAAATAGTCGCAACTCACAGAAGTTAGGAATTTAAAGAGATAGCTCTTTCACTTCAGTTTGTTAACTTCTCTGTCAATTTAATCCTTCGCGTTGACAAGTGATTAAAGTATTCTTGAGAATTAACTAGCGGTTTCCACAGTTCTGCAGTTTTATGTAATACACCGTCAGTTCTTTATACTTTGAATGTAGGTAAGGGAGATTTTGATACCAACAAGCAGTGACGTATACTTATTTCAACTAGTGTACTGTACTGGTCAGAAGATACTTTTTCTTGAAGATTTCACTCAACTGGTAAGTTAATAACGATAGGAAAAATCCAGGCTTGAACCATTCGCAGCTGTCTAGCCCCACAAATTTATCATATTTTCCAGTCATAGTGACTTGCACTACGTACTCATGGTTTTTTTTCGTTAGATAAATGATAGTCTATTTTATTCAAGTAGATAATAATAAATATAATAATAATAATAATAATAATAATTATAATAATAATAATACATTTACTCTGCGAATGAGTACATTGCGCTGTTCTGTAAAAAATCTATTTCATTCAAGTTGTATAAAATGTTTCGTTAAAACCTTTTCTGCAGAAATACGCTTAGACGAGAAAATATGCAATTTTATGCTGAGAAAGAGTGAAAACAAACACAGAGAGAACGCGTTTGAAGATAGTTCCAGTTGTTCTGATGCGAAGGAAATTGTGAACATTTACATCACCAACATAAGATGAAGAGAAGATTTTGAATGACTGGCTTAACAGTAATTGTATTCATGTAAATGATCTTTCTCATAATGTTTCGTGAAATGTTGATTATTTGTGTATCCGTTACTGGTTGCTAAGTAGGTAGTTTTTTAGCATGTAAACGATTGATTAAAGTAATGTCACAAATGTACAACACTGAAGATAAAATAATAGAAAAGCAAACATTTTAAAAAGTTTCAGCAATGTAATATAATCACATCTCATAAATGTTTGTGACGTAGATTTAGTGCAAAGTGTGAACGTAAGATAAATCTTACTTTAAAATGATTCACGCTCTGAGTTGTATAAGTACAATCGCGTTTAAAAAGCAATATGCCAATACAATGCCGCTCTACTTTTGACTAATTGCAGGACAATTGCAAATGTCACCTCTTTGCGTACGTTGCAATAAATGTTACCGTTATTCGGAATGTAATAAGACCTACTACCA
The DNA here is from genome assembly GCA_031308135.1 of Acheta domesticus. Lineage (NCBI taxonomy): Eukaryota > Metazoa > Arthropoda > Insecta > Orthoptera > Gryllidae > Acheta > Acheta domesticus. The sequence continues at coordinate 177,398,894 of JAHLJT010004567.1, forward strand.
ATTTGTAACAGTGATCATGGTGTTAATAACCGAGGCTGTTACACTTAGGGAGAGGCACTAAGAACTTACAACAGTCAACAAAATCACATCAGGGACATAACCAAAACTAGAAAAATAGCTACAAATAAAACATGATCAGAACTGAACAAGTAGTCACATTCAAGATTTCTTTATCATACCAAATCACTCAATGGCATGGTCAATCTCTCGACTTCCAATTTATGGAAATTTAAAAAATGACATATCACAATGAATATTAAATATAGTTACATAAAACGTTTCAGAGTTCGTACATCAAATTCATATTTTATTATAATCAATAATAAACGTTAACTGAAATAAAGATTTAAATCAGAAAAAAATATGCAAAATAAAAAATGCAAATAAATTGCAATGTAAACTGAATAAAAGGACAAAAGAATTGAAGAGAATATTTATCTCGCAACACAAAAAAAACCTACTTGCTTTACAGAAATACACATTTTATGTCGTATCAAATTTGCAATGCAGATGTTGTGAGTGTAAATTTTCTAGTACACAGAGATATCAACGACACATATTTACACAATCCTCTATATATTATTCGCTAAAGAATGAATATGGGTTTGTACAATTTATAAGAGGTCATAAAATTTATATGAGGACACAAAATTTTAAAATATGCCTCTAAATAGGAAACAAGCCACTCCGGAACGAAATGTGTAGAATTTTGAAAATTAAGCTACAGCACTATGCAGCATACTGCCATGACGTCATCCACATTTTCATTGTGCATGACATGACTGAGCATACTGCCATGACACATTTTCATTGTGCATAATTCGAAAACTGTTATTTCTCGTTTCTTAAATCCAGCTTTTTGAGTTGCATTTTCTTGATCATAATTAGGGGCTGGAAGTTCATGCCATAAAAACTACAAAATATGCAAATAAAAAGGCAAAATATGCTTACAAATATGCCCTAATGAATTGTAAGAAATACATTAAGATTTCGATTGCTAAGTGGAAATTAATTTACAGAATTATCGGAATGGTGGCACAGAAATTGTTTCGTTGTCCAAAATCAGCAATAAATTGCACTTCCCGAATAACACTTGACTAATAGTTTCAATTTAGAACCTGTGCCTGTTGTCCTTAAAAATTCTTTTATTAACGCGTGAAAAACTTCTCTCCATGTCACAAAAGATTATAGGAGCATATGTAAATGATGCTACTTGTTCTGAAGAGACAAAAAAAGTCTTTCGATGAAACGGAGAGATTTTTTCGAGACTGTCTTTGATGTTCCACAATGTTTAGCATCCGGAGTTTTTGGGAACCATGTTCGGGGAGTGACCCATTGAGGCCATCAGGCTTCGATAGACTTGCTGAAACAGCGAATCCTTGATCACGAGAAATTAACAGTCATACCAGCCTTTAAATATGGAAATACATATTCCGCATGTTGCAGTTGTGTGAATCATGTTACTTTAGAGAAAGTAAAGAAGAGAAAAGTTGAAAAGGGATAAATCTCGTAAAATTTCAAAAGTAGGCCCTTTAGACATGTATTTGGTGGAAATATGAGGCATTTATTGAAATGGCCATAATATGCAATTATATGCTACATTAAACCATATTAAACAGAAGCAATAATGAGTAATTTGTTTAGATATTATAAAATTATAGTTACAGTGTCTGGGAGAATATATACAAATACGTGAACTCCGGGTACTAGCCATAACTATTCTGTACCTATGGTTACATTTTTGGAGATTTAGCTCTTCTGAATACCCTCACTTTATAGCTCGGAAATTCAAATATGAACAGAATCTAGAATGATTTAATTTTAAATAATTAAATAATTTTTAATTATTTAAATTAAATAATATTTTATATTCAGTGATATAAACCTGCGCTTTTCTGTTCTTTATTAAAATACGCTCACTAAGCACGCACACTACGATATATATACATAGTAAGACACTGTTTAAAGCTTAGCCTTTCGGTTTTGGGTTTAATTGACGCAATTTTCACTTTTAAAACAACGATTTAAAATTATATATAATTATTTTGAAAGATTGGCAAATGTATCCGACAATTTGGAATAACATGTTTTTGTTAATGCTGTTTTACCAAACGATCCTCTTAGCCTGCCCATCATAACGATCGGTTTTAAAGACGTGTCGCTTCATAAAAGCCTGAACAAGCGAGCGGAAGCCTCGCAGCCAATCGGCGCTGCCCGCGGCGACATCGGACACCGGGGCGCCGGAGCGCGTATTTTTCAACCGCCGCTATCGATCTGTTTACGTCTCGCCCGGAGCGTCCGTCGCGCCATCATTATTCTTTGCGTCCGCGCGTTGTCTCGTAATAGGAAACTAATTTCGCTCTCGCGCTCGGCGCGTTTGTCCCCTCAGGATGGAGCCCATGGGTCAGGCGGACACGCGAAAGCGTGAGCGATTGGGACACATCGGAGAAGTCTCGTTGGCGCGGCGAGGAAACACAGTGACTGCACGTGATGAGGCGACAGTTGAATATTCAGAGTCGAGATTTTCTGTATCTTATTAAGCCGCATATCTTAAAAAGCTACATTAGTCATATTTTTAGCGTTGTTTATATTATGTAATTAGCAAGTCGTTTCTGGTGTTCCAACCACACAATTTCTAGTGTAACTTGTAATGAATACCTAACATTGTAATATTTCATATCCTATTAATCCTACTAATTTTCTACTAGATCTCAAAAAATGATGTATTTTTGCCTTCCAAAAAGTTTTTTGTAATATGCTTAACAATATGGTATAGGTCCGATTTTCGAAAAGCTCTGAAATTTTTTAAAAAAATTAATTTTTTCGAACCAGTTTCCCTGATCCCTTGAGAAAATGCAGAGATGGCGCCTTGTTTTGCTTCTGGACATAAATGTAACTTCATTATCTCTGCACGTCTTCTAGAGTTCTGTTGGAAATATAGTTACTCAAGTTATCGTTCATGTTGTGACAGAAGTATATTGCTTCACGAAGGACATGATGAAGGATAAGAACTCAAATATGTAGCTGATTTGCCTTTGAAAACAGATTTTATTACATCACAGGGAATACTTTGCTAACAATTCTTGCCAAAAAGGATCATTTCTTTCTATACTCAGAATTTAAATTGTGTATGGTTTGGGGTAGGAATCCCAGAATTAAGAAAACGCACAGAATTCACTTCCTTCCATAGCACTACACACACAGTTTTTAACTGTTTTTGACGTAAAACAATAAAACGTACAAAAAATAATTCTTCAGTCATGGCGTGAAACAGACTCTTCAACAAATGAAGTCCTGCAGATTCGAATTTACAATTTTTTAAAAATGACAAGTTTCAGAAGTTTGTAGGTTTTGAAGGAAAAAACGCATTTTTCTCTTCTAGAGAAAAATAAGAAAAAGGACTGGAAATGTCGAAATAGAGTCCCCGACCTCTAGATTGGCAGATAGAAGTCACTTGGACCTAAATTGCTCAGAGTGTAATTTCTAAATTAATCTCATGAATTAATTCAAAATTACTTCAAAACTACTAATACTTCAAAAACACGTGCCTGAAAAAATTGAATATTAAGGAATGTGTGCTGAAAAATGGGAAGTGTAGGACAGATTCAAAACAAAATGAACTGGTCTAAATTTATGAATTCCAGAGTTTTTAATGAAAATCAGACCTAAACCACCTATTTAAGCACATTACAAACTTAACGTATTAGAGGCAACTTTTGTAAAAAATACAACAGTGTTTTTAGAAAATCTATTGTAATATACAAAATATTACAGAACAAACGCCGCGCGTTAATCTGGACGGACGGAGCTGTAATATACAAAAATATTACAAAACAAACGCCGCGCTTCAATCTGGACGGTCGCGGTTACTAGGTAACGAAGGTTGTTTAGAGGCGAGAGGGGGACTAGTGAGAGAGTTGGTGGTTGACTGGCATCCTGGTGGTAGCGGCGTATATAAGCTGAATTATTTAAGTTGGACATCGACGCGAATAAGGAAGACAAATTGTGGAACAAGAGTGCAAGAAGTGAGCAGCAAGAAAGAAGCAGCAAGACCGGCGCGAAGACGGATTTCGGCGCGGAAGTCAAGGGGCTACGAACTACGGGGCCATCGTTTCACAACGCCAGACAATCCGGTACCGTGAATCTAATACATGAAATCAAGCAAGAGAAATTTTTATATTGTTAATCTCAAATTCCATTCTTAATAAACAAAATTATTGTTGTGCCACATTGTATGTAATTCCTTCGGAATATAAATAATTTCAGACTTCCAGGCTTCTCTGTATAGAGAGCATGAGAACCAAAGGACTGAGCTAGCAAATTAAAGGTAAAATTAATCAAGTCATTCTGTATTTTATCACACTATTTTACGTTTTTTTAATTCCCACGATTTCATTCAACATTACTTCAAAACTATTCATTACCACCCCCTTCTCGCGCAGCAGAGACTTTCTTTTCTTGAACGAGCTTTCTCGTCTCTGTTAAAATTAAAGCTCCCCATTCGATAATCCTTCTCTTTGCCTTAACTCAGTAGCTCTCAATCATAGAGATCAGGAGTGTCCAACTTACAAGGACCCAATGGCCACTAGTGAAATCTTTAATCTGATTGCGGGTCATATTTTAATTACTCTGGTGATCCACACCTGCCGTCCCCGACTGTTGATCTCGGCAATTGAAACGGGGTTTGAAACTCGAAACGACTGATTTGAAACGGGGGGGAGGGAACCATGCGTGGTATCAGTTTGTACCATGAATAATGCAGGGAAATACTTGGGATGATTTTGAATCTCTGAACTTCCTAGAAAAAATCTAAATAAATAAAAATCTATTTTTACATTAAGGGGGTGTTGACTTCCACGGGGCGCGTGCGCCAGGCGCGCAATGCTCTCTCCCGACATGGAGCAAAGGACTTTCATGTTTGACTGATAACCTTCCGCAGGTCACAATAAATGGCACCGCGGGCCGCCAGTTGGGCAACCCTGTCTCAGAAATGTTCATCATGCGCAGTCTCGCAGCGTCTCTGGGGCACGTGACCGCCGCACCGGAAGTGACAACGAGGCGCTATCACGTAAAGTCAACACGTCTTTGGACGTTGCTGTGCAAAGGGATAGGGAGAAGGCTCTACGACAGGCACCAAACACTGATCGATTGATTTGTTGATTATTTCAACGCGTCAACTGCTATGGTCGTGGTCTACTAGCGTAATGTTTTTATCACGCGATGTGATGGCGGTGTTCTTCCCACGCTCGCCGGTGTGATCCGGCGCCGTTCAACGCGCCGGCTTCTCCCAACCAGGTATCTCCCACCAGTGGAGCACCGCTCCAGCCGGAAAACGCTTTAAGCTTCCGATTGGTCTCCCGAGGTGCGGTTGTGTAGGTGGAGTGTGTGTACGTAAGGGGCGAGGAAAGGACATGGAAGAGGAAGGAAAGATCGCGCGCGGTCCATGGCTCGTTTGTTAGGGCATTTCTCCGACATTTGCCTGGTGTTGATCTTAGAAAACACGGAAAACCACCGATTAGAGGAGCTAGCCGCTAAAATTCTCCTCCAGACAGTGGCCAAATTCTACCTAGCTATGTAGCTAGTGTCGGAAATTCTGTAACCGTCGAGACGCAAATCCTAGATAATCACAATCAGAGGCATCAGTTCATACCCCAAGGATTTCAGCCGATACAGCGCCACGCCACGCTTTCGGCGCGAAACGGGGAGTTTTTATGCGCGCAACAATAGCGACAGGGCACGTGGACGGACGTGCTGGCCAAGCTTTTCATCGCAGTGGCCTCGCTTCTACAGCGGACGTCAGGATAAGGTGTACTGATATACAGACACGATAGCTTTGCTTTCTCTCACATGTGGGACAAGAAGATGCAATGACACCATCTAGGCCGGGGAATGTATTACCGGAAGGTTTTGGAACTCCGATCAGGGTGTTTTATCTTTATTGCAGCTGTAGTGTGGATTTCTCTCTTTATTAAAACAACACACTTAGTTTTAATTCAAATAATAATATGTATTTATTTATCTATTTATTTATTTATTTATTAGACATTGCGAGATTCAGTGATCTGCTTTTACTGATTATTAGTATGCCCGAGCACCCTCCGCGGAGTGACCACTTTTCTATGTATGTAGTGGCGGTGGAGGGCTGCAACAGTTCCGTATGAGGGCGGGTGGATGAGAGCACGGGCGTGGGTAGGCGGACAGTTCTGGGGTTGGGTAGATGGTTGTGCGGGAGGACGGTTGTGCGGGTGGACGGTTGTGCGGGTGGACGGTTGTGCGGGTGGACGGTTGTGCGGGTGGACGGTTGTGCGGGTGGACGGTTGTGCGGGAGGACGGTTGTGCGGGTGGACGGTTGCGCGGGTGGACGGTTGCGAGGGTGGACGGTTGCGAGGGTGGACGGTTGCGAGGGTGGACGGTTGCGAGGGTGGACGGTTGCGAGGGTGGACGGTTGCGAGGGTGGACGGTTGCGAGGGTGGACGGTTGCGAGGGTGGACGGTTGCGAGGGTGGACGGTTGCGAGGGTGGACGGTTGCGAGGGTGGACGGTTGCGAGGGTGGACGGTTGCGAGGGTGGACGGTTGCGAGGGTGGACGGTTGCGAGGGTGGACGGTTGCGAGGGTGGACGGTTGCGAGGGTGGACGGTTGCGAGGGTGGACGGTTGCGAGGGTGGACGGTTGCGAGGCTGGACGGTTGCGAGGGTGGACGGTTGCGAGGGTGGACGGTTGCGAGGGTGGACGGTTGCGAGGGTGGACGGTTGCGAGGGTGGACGGTTGCGAGGGTGGACGGTTGCGAGGGTGGACGGTTGCGAGGGTGGACGGTTGTCAGGGTTGGCGGTTGTGTGGGTGGACGGTTGTGTGGGTTGACGATTGAGCAGGTGGGCGGCTGAAGAGGTGGGTAGTTGAGCAACTGGGTGGTTATGCAGGTGGGTGGTCGTGCGGGCAGCCGTTGTACGGTCGGGTGGGCGGTTCGTTAGGTTAGTGGGTTGGCTGTTCCGTGGGTGGGCAGGTAAGATGGCACGGGTTGTGCTTTCCGTCTCCGCCATGTATTTCCTGAGCGCCGACGCCTGTCAGCGCCGACGCCATTCGCAACGCCGTCGCAACGTCGCTGTTCCTCGCTGCCACAACCTGTCGCGCGTCCTTCCAATCTACGTCACAGGAATGACGCCTCTCTCTAGTAGGATAACGTCGTAGCGCCTGTTGTACACAGTGGCCTTTTGTTCCCTGAAGTGCTACGGTTTGTAGACACTCAAACCCTTCATTCGAACATCAGAATCTATGATTTCCGTCTTCTTGACGCTTTAGAGAGTTCAAGTGATTTGACACCATGTTGATGAAAAAACCTTCGTGATATTTTGAAACAAATACAGATTTATAGCATCTATGTTACTGGAATTGAAAAAGGAGATCTTTTTCCACTTTGCAGCATACAAAGACCCTTATGTAGTGTCAAACACACAAAGAAAATATTGGCCCCGAAAATATTATACCATTTGTAGGAAGTCCAAGGTCTTTCGGATTTATATCTTCCTTATGCAGTCATTCAGCATGTTGCTGCACCTTCTACAAAGCTACTTGCGCTAGTAATAATGGTAATGATTATGATAATATTAATAATAATAATAATAATAATAATAATATTTTAACAAACATACTTTAGTAACTAAAGTACATAAATAGCGTTAGATATTGGAGAATTTAGAAGATTAAAATGAAATACAAAAAATTATAAAAAAGTCTGTGTTACCTCAATATATATAAACTAGTGAGAACCCGTGCGATTAAATCGCACGGTTAGTCAAATAACCAAACTGTTTTCCGCTTAAGTTCTTTTTTTGTATTCAGCATTATAAACGACCTAACCTCACTAAGATCACTAACCTCTCATATTTCAAGATTTCTATTCAATGTAGAAAATCACGTTCATGTTACACAACCTACACTAAATTGAAACAAACAAAAATTCTTGAGATTGCATTTCCCGCCACCGTCCGAGTGTAATTTTCTTCCGATAGATCGCGCGGCAATCAGATATTACAGATCCCGAATTACTACTTTTTTTTTAATATTTAGGTAGTTTTAACGCCCTTTTTCAATACGAATGTCCCATGTGCAGGTGAAAAGAAACACGATTTTTCAATCCATTGCTTCTTTATACAGATCGGTTTCGTATGTCGCCCAATTTATTGAAAAGACCAAACAGCCCTTTGAGAAATAATATATAAGATTAATGGGTCATTTCTGAAGTTTCCCATTCCATTTTATTGAAAAACTAATGCTTTGAGCTACAAATGAGATCTATAGAGGAAAAATGTAATCATAAAACACCAAACCTTTATGTGTTTACACTATTTAAAACATTTCATAGGAAAAAATGTTTAGAAATAGTTTTATATTTAGGTACTGCAAAATTATTCACTGATTTACGAGAGGCAGAAAATTGATGGGAAACATAAAAATAATGATTTGGTCAAATAAATATTTCTAACACACTTCTAAAAGCTTATTCTATATCTACAAATTGACATTCGGTAATTTCCAGTCCTGAACATATTATTTGAAGTACTTATTGTTTCACAGAAGAAGGGTGGAGCAGCTATGAATGTGCTATTGACTTCCAATTCCTGAAAGACAATACATGCGCGTTGCGGACATGTATTATCATTCATATGAAGGAACTTTCGATCAAATGTTCCACGCAAATTACGTACATTCTGAAGCAAAATGTCATCATGATAATGTTCTGCTGACATTGTTATATTTTCAACAATGGAGTGATGTGTTCTTCCATCGATCATGTAGAGAATGGACAGCAGAATGAGTAATGGGAATTGCATGTTAATGAAAACCTACAATGAAGTTATTCTCTATTGTTTGTTGTTTTTACATATTTCTAATTCCAATCAAGCCTTCGTGTCTTTGTTACATATTTGCACACATTTTTGTCCGAGTATGGTATTTGGAGACAAAAATTGATGTAAAGGCAATGAATACTTTCTTCTGAAGGAAAATGCTACCTCTCAATCATTACGGCGGTTTATACGTTTTCAAACACCTGCTTAAGCTGGCCCACTTTTCATGATATGTGGTTAATCAGATGCAAACACATTTTAAACGAATTCTGAGTAAGAGAAAATATAAGGCCATAAACAATCATACAATGTACTTAAATCTACAATTGTGCGTCAGTATTCATTTCTAATGATATTATAAAAATATTTTACGAGATTCAGAATATCAAGTTCTTTCATACATCTATTTTGGAACATGTACATTTTTTTATTTCTTAACAAGTTTTTACACACAAATGAAAACGTCATTTCAAAACATCTAATAATGTTACTTCTCTCAATATATCAGTTGACTGATGTTTTAAATAAAATTGCCATAAAAATGAAATGTAATGATTTTGATACTCATCAAACCACAATTTTCATGCGCGTACTTGTTACATTTCACACGTTCCCATTACTCTCCCTCCCGTGAAGACCTCTGGCTGCCCCCTTCTCGATCATCCACTCCGTTGCAACCTGCGTTCCGATACATTCGCTGATTGCCTGCCCCATCCTTCCGGCCCCATCTTCCAGGCCCCATCCTCCAGGCCCCGTCATCCAGGCTTCATCCTCCAGGCCCCATCCTCCCGGCTCCATCCTCCCGGCCCCATCCTCCCGGCCCCATCCTCCCGGTCCCATCCTCCCGGCCCCATCCTCCCGGCCCCATCCTCCCGGCCCCATCCTCCCGGCCCCATCCTCCCGGCCCCATCTTCCCGGCCCCATCCTCCCGGCCGTATCCTCACCAGCTGAGGTGGCTCTGGGCAACAACTGATGTTATTGCAGTGCCTCTGACTGGGACGTTCTAGGATTCGCGTCTCAACGGTGGCAAGAGTTTCGTTCGACCTTCAAGTTGAGTGGCTATCGGTATTCACAGGAAGTAGCATATCAGAGGCTCACATCTTCTGCGATTGATAACTGAGTGTGACGTGTTTTTAAGTGTATGTGTATGGATTGCCCAGTGTAAATAATGTAAATAGTGATTGGTGTTAGATTAACCTTCTGATGGGTGCACCTATTTTATTCATATAAGCGGGCGCGTAAGAGCACTGTATGCTGCCTCGGGAAAAACAGTCTTTTAAGTCTTCAGAACTTCTATTATTTAATTAAAGAAGAAAGAATAACAGTTCACAACTATTCTTTACATTTTTAAAGTGTATACTGTAGCATTACCGAATATTTAATCATAAAATAAAAACTTGATTTAAATTGTTTTTCACGGGACGAACACGCGGAAGCTTCTTGGAGGCCGCCTCCGTTTCTTTCGCCTGCCTGACGCCGGCGAGATTAGTTGCGCCATCCTGTAGGGACCGCCTAGCCCTTTTCGGCCGCGTTGCCCTTCGCTCGCGCTTGCCAGCCCCACCCATGTAGTTACAGACAGCCTGGGATTCACCCTGGGTGTGGTGTTTGCGATTGCTTAAAACAAATTATCACCACCCCGCCCGCTTGCCAACCGCTCGAAAGTTCACGTGCACTCCATAAACAAATTAGAGCGCAATCCAGCCAGTTTCTGAGGACTGCCGTCTATGATGGGTTGCTCCTGCGTAGTGAGTGTCAGCCAATCCCAAATGAGGTTACTCCAGTTTCTGGAAAATTCCAGAATCTTTAGTGAGTTTTGGTGGGGGGAAACAGGGCAGCTGCTTGGTGATACAGCCAGAAAGAAGGACTCGAATTTTAAACGTTGGAGAGTGCGGAGCTTCATGTCTGGGGGGTCCACGCACTTCGGTATTTTTCCCGAATCGGCTAAAATAAACGCCGAATTGGGCAATTATTGTCTATTAGAAAATTTCTTCTGTTGGCAGCAGCGCCAAGAAGTAAATTGTTTTAATTTCACTCAGAGAATTTGAGGCTGAAGTGTTATCTCTGATTTTTGAGCCATGCTTGGCCGTAAAAATGTGACAGTGAAATGTTCGTTATCAAAGAACGAACGAGACATTAAGCCGCCGAAATTTTGTGCAATTTTAATCACGCGACGTGACCCAGAACTTCGTCGCCGCCCGTCCCGGCAGCTATTCATGAGTCGGCTCTGAGCTGCCGCCTACAACCACCTGGCGAGTACCTGCGAGAAGAAAAGGGACTTCATTCACGTCTCTGCCCAGCGCTTCGCGGGCCGTCATCTCGCTAAACAGAAGCCATTGACCTTTGAGGGTGACGTTTCTTTCGAGCCAGCCAGCGCTCGGAACTGCCCTTCTGGCGAGATAACTATTTTTTTACCACAACTTTAGGTTCTCAAAATCCATAGTTTTCTCAATTGGTGTAATTGCAAAGAACGGTTCGTGGCCGCGATTTGGCCCTCCGGAGAACCAGCAGAATGTTTGTTAAACCATTAGATTTAAATGTAATTGTAATTGATATTTTGAGTAACACGAACTCGTGAATGAGGTCTCTTATTGAGAAAATTTACGTTTTTTTTCATTAAATTTGAAATTAAGTTCTAGTTTTTATCAGACTTCAACTAACATTTTTTTAAAATTTCATTCTTACACAACGTCACGTCCACCATTCCATCAGTTCTATTTCAGCCGAACCATCTGCCATCTGAGCTAGCCCGGCAGGTAAGTCTGCGCTCTCGGTGTTGCGGAGAGCGACTGGCGTTACTCTACATTTTATAAATTACAGAAAGGTGGCTAGTTTTAGGTATGGAATAATAAATAGCACATTATTTCATAAAACCTTATAAAACAAAATATAAGCAAGAAAAAATTAACTGGAAAATTGTTATTAAATAGACAAATTAATTGAATGAAACAATTACTGTCCTTAAATTTTAGAAAAGAATTAATTGGTTTTCATCAAGCCGTTTCCAATAACTCAAGAAGATGCCTGATTTCTTCGTCTGTTTCAGCCCTTAAGCAAAGAAAAACAAAAATAAGACTACAAGTAATAGGAAAAAATTCACAAACAAAAACAACTTTCAACAACTTTGATTTTGCTTGCAGTGATCAAAAATTCATGTTAACGAACGAGTGTTTCATGTTAACACATTCATGTTAACTGAAAGAGTAAAATGATCATTTGGAATACTAATAATACTTACACGAGTGGGCGTGGTAGAGCACGGAGTGCTGCAGTCAGAATTTTCTTATTTTCAAATCTTCTTTAAGACCGATAGGGAGAAGGAAATGGAATGGAGATTCCCACACTTCATTTAGAACACTGCGAAGTCAGAATACTGAAACCCTCTGACATGTCGAATAGCCGTACTCCACTTTAGAATAATAAAAGACAAAGCACGCGAGCCCGTTGGAAGGTTAAGTAGAGTGGCAAAGTAAGGTTAAGTTGGGTTAAGTAGTAAGGCAAAGTAGATTTAGTTTATAGTTCGTAAGTATCTAGTTTGTAGGCTAAACCATAAGTAATCAATGTAAATAAAATTTAAGAATAAATACGAGTATGATGATCTCCCCCTGTGCGGCAGGAGAGAAGGGGCTGTGGAGTGTTCTTGTAGCCGCGGTTAAAATGAGTGTTTATAAGTGTATGTGTATGTACGAGTATTACCCAGTGTAACGTAGTTTTCGGTGTTAGATTAAGTTACGATATAAGACAAAGTACATTCAGATCAGTTCGTAAGTATGGTTTGTAAGCTACGCAGTAAGGAATTAATGTATATAGAATTTAAGAAAAATATGATATATTTCCGGAAGTGTCTCACAGGCTTTTCATACCAGTTGCGTTAGTCTTCTTGCCCTCGGTGATTTGTAAACAATAAAATTTTTCTCATTCTTTAGATGCGAAATTTTCTTTCAGAGTTTGTGTGAATTCAAGACGAAACTTGAAATGTTACATTAATAGTATTGTATGATTGATAGAAGTGATGGTTTTCGTGTTGAAGCCTGTCCATCAAGATCCCTTGTTAGTGGAAATGATAATTTCGAGAATGATCTTGTGAATGACATATTACATTGTAGTGACTAATTATGGAGATACTGAACCAGATAATAAAGAGATAATAGTTATATTACCAAACGTTTGTACAGTTTTATGCTTGTGCAATAACACGGTTGAGAAACAATATGTGAATCTGTCAAGGTAGCTTTTTTAATAGGAAAAATGTTTTTGATTAAAACTACGTCGTTCGGTCTGTTTAAAACGGTAGCTTATTAATAGGGTACGGATTTAAATGACCCAAAAATCAGCGAAATATGTAAGCATTTATGACCTATAACCCAAGCAAATATGAGCTAAAGCCTATATAAATATGACCTAAAAATAAAATATGACTTAACAAAAGTTTATTTAAAAAATCCTGTTGATTTTTTTGGTATAACGTAAATACAAAATTCACTCAAGAACAGCTTGTGAGTGTATTACTTACGTTTTGCAGTCTTTGGAACTGCCTAGCATTTAAAAAAAGTTTGTATCTGTAAAACAAATCAAGTGCAGAACAATAAAACCTGTCAAACAAAATGAATTGCTTGTATACTTTTTGCTTAGTGTTTTCCAATTTCCTCTCAGTCTTCAGTTTTTGGAGAGTTGCATTGGATCACAAGGAGCATTTTCAGGTTTTCCATCTTAAAAGACCTGCGGTTGACGCTGAGGATAGTTTTGTATCTAGAAAAGCTCCTTTCCACATCAAATGACGTCACGGGAGCGTATTTGAAGGCGGCGATGTCACTGCAGTGCATTTTTGGTTCATTGTATCCAAATGTTGCCATTTCTATCCATTTGTTGTTAAATCGTTCCATTATCACAACGCGCAGGACGTAAGAAAGAAACGCACGTTTGCTTTCTATCAGAGGTTCATCGTAGCACTAGGAGTAATACGTTTCAAATAATCCTTTGTGGTATAATTGTTTGGTTCATTTGTGGCATCACCTGATGTCATGTATGCGAGACACAATTAAATCTTTTTATTCTTGTGTCCTGAAAAATATGACACATATATGCATTTAGAGCAAACTTTGTCGAAAATATGACCTTTTACTAAAAACGGTCTTTAAAAATATGACAAATATATGAATTTTAGGACAATATTTGGCCAAAATATGACCTTTTACTAAAATAGGTGTAAATATGACATTATATGCACAATAAAAATGCGTTTTTCAATTCGACAATACCTGGATTCGTGAATAAATTTTTTTAAAAGTCACCCGAAGGTTCAGAAAAAATATGACATGTCATTAAAATCCGTGTCCTACTGATTAAATAGCATCATAAGGTGTAGTTTATTTCCTTTAATAAACAATTGTTTGGATACGTTATTACATAATAATTGTTAGGGATTATTTTCCAAGGTAAATAATGTGAAAAATTTACCTTCAGTAGAAAAATGCAGAAGATATTAAAATATCAAAGAGTCCCGCAGACTTCATTGCACAAGACACTTCAGAAAAATATTGTATCAGTTAAGGTAAAACTATCAAGCAACATTACTAGTAACTCTAAGGAACTACCTCCTGTTTCATCGACAACTGTTCTAATTAATAAAATTCTAATAAATATGAAATAAAATAGCTGACACGCTGATAACAAGTTTGTTGTAACACCATCATGACGTTCGTGTCGTCACTCTTATGTCTGAAATATATTCATCATTTCCTAAGGATTTGATTCCACCAGCTGCAACATCTCTGCAACCTCTATCACGCATCATCGTCCACTTGTCCGACACTGTCTCCTCCACTCCCGCAAGCAATGGCATCCCTCCCGTCCACCGCGCCTCTATTGAGGCGTCGGTCGTCTGTGCGCCTCCCTCCCGCGCCGTGTGTCCGTTGCATTAGCATTCGCGGCGGCGGCGGCGGCAGTTGTTTGCTGTCGCGTCGGGAGCCGAGACCTCGAGCAGCGTCCGCGCGCCACTCGCCAGGCGCTGGAGGCAGGCTGATTGGGAGAGCTCAAGGTCGAGTTCAAGTTGGTTATAACGCTAAATAATGATCAAGCCGATAATCTAAATCAATCATCAAGCCGATAATCTAAATCAATCATCAAGCCGATAATCTAAATCAATCATCAAGCCGATAATCTAAATCAATCATCAAGCCGATAATCTAAATCAATCATCAAGCCGATAATCTAAATCAATCATCAAGCCGATAATATAAATCAATCACCAAGTCGATAATATAAATCAATCACCAAGCCGATAATATAAATAAATCATCAAGCCGATTATATAAATCAATTATCAAGCCGATACGGATGTACTGAATAAAACGATGCCAGAATTCTTTTTTGATTGAATTTTTGTTACTACAATTGTGAGTTTTTATATTATTTTTATGTATAGATTATTCATTGGCACAGTGCTTTACTTTATAATATAAAGTATGTTTTATAGTATGACATACTGTAGTAGTATAGTGTAGTTTCAAACGAGCGTAGAATGATGGCTATTATTCACGTGTTGATGTTTACGACATGTGCTCTTACGTCGCTCATGTCGGAATTTATGCGAGTGAATAATAGCCATTCTACGCGAGTAGAAAACTGTACTTTCTCTACGATTTTCAAATTGATATTTTAAAAATATTCAATGGGCGCCTTAACCTCAACACCAACTTGCATACTGTTTCGTGACTCACCTGTCTTACAATAGTTGCCACCAGCCGCGGCAGAGCACGCAGCGCCTCTGTAGGCGATTGCGAGAACCCTCTGTCGTGGTGTAATGAACTAAGACAAATACAGACAGACGTACTTGAATAATATTCTCGCATGGCTTATGGAATCGTCATCATTACTGCAACCGATAACATGCAGAAATGTATATATTCCGAAGTAGTCGTAGAGAAAATGTTTTACACACGTTAAACACTACTATCATTAAAATATTCTTGTAAATTCATATAGTATGCCCATGAGTACTTACGAATTTACCGAAGCACTTTTGATATAATTCATGTGGAGTTAATCAGTCGCTTGCACAAATCTTAAATTAAAATGCTGTTTATAATTATTTCGTTTACTGAATTTTATCAGTTCGATCTCTTATTTTCAGATATTTAGCACCAGCTGAAAATGGGCTTTCGAGGCTAACTATATTCACCCATTTAAAATTAATTCTGAAAACATACATATATACATTTGTTTAGGAGAATAAAATGTTTACTCGGGAGATAACACACATTTGTATGCACCCCACATTTAATATATAAAGAGATGCAACAGGTGGTCTCGTCGTATTTTATGGCTTCATACAACCTTGAATGAATGTAGTAACAGACAAAATGAAACAACTGGGAGAGAGCACTTTCGTTTCCCTCCGCTTTATGAGCTGGGCCATAACGTTTGCAATAATAAAGATGATGTACTTAATTATAATAATTATTGCCATTATTCTGATATTATCACAACGAATGCGGAGAATTTTCATGTTGAAATCTCCGAAAGAATCTTTGGAATTATTCTCTTTGCATAACCGAAGAAGACTAGGTGTAAAACAAATTTTTGTTTGTCAGAAATATGTAAATTGAACCTATTGTCCTCCAAGAAATTTGTATTGTATTTGATCGATAGGATTGAAGCAAATTAAACTTATCTAACAGAACACAGGTTACGTAACTGTAGCGATAACAATATGCAAATTATTTTTGTTTTTTGATACAGTTTTGTGTAATTGATTTTCCATCGAAAATGTTCATTTTCAAGAAAATACAGCATTTTGCTCCCTCCGAGCGCGCATTTCAAATACCTTGGGTTACCCGAATATTCGCAGAGCAGTTGCGTTGCGTTGAATGGTTGAAGAGAGGTGAGAGGTAGCGGGCAGCCCAGCTCAGCGACACACGAATACTTTGTAAGAAGAGAAAGTATTATAATCGTACGCGGTGATTTTTTGGCAGAAAAACTTTTTGCCGGAACCTAGTAACGAAATATCCCTCGTGTAGTCAGAATCCATGTTGGGTCCTTAATACTGACAAATCGATAGACAGCAAATCGTTACTGTCTGTCTGCTTGTCTGCCTGTCTGTCTGTCTGTCTGTCTGTTCGTCCGTCAGACCGTCTGTCTGTGGACAACGCTAGCGCCAAACATTGCCTCTGTGGCATTTCTTTGGGCGAAAACGGAAAAAAATATATTGAACATCCTTCCTACAAGCCTGTTGCTTCAGGTTTGTAAGGCACCAAGCCTGACGGAATCACCAGCTGTTATGCAGTCGCAATATAAATATTATGTCTAAAAAGTTCACGTCTACTCATATCACACTAGAATATAGTGAGGAAATCAACAATTCAAAATATGGTTCGTTTTCCCTTCACAAGGTTTTTCTGTACAACCATTTAATAATATACGTATTACTGCTTTATGTTTAATCGACGAATTACATCGATTACACACCTCTTGGATTCCAGTTAGGAACATAGACATTGTTGTACTCATATTTCCCATTGATGATTCAACAAAAAATGAATTTTGAAGCCAGCGACAGTGACAATGAAATTTGTGCTCCACTTTCAATTCAGGAAATAGCAAATTCGACAACTGTACAAATATAATAATTATTAAATTGCAATTATTTCAGGGTTATTATGTATCTTGTATTATAACACTGATGTAGATAATCTTTATACCTGAATTTAAAATAAACCAAAATCTATTCAAAATCTATTCTGAATATTTCACGATCCTAGAGAAAGTATAGTCTTCCACTTACGCATAATGGTTATTATTCTCTCGTAGAAATTACGACACTATTGAATAATAGCCATCATTATGCGCTCGTTGAGGAACATACTATTCGCCCTCTGAAAAATTACTCATCAAGAACACGTTGCCTTTTGAAAACCAGCTATTCCTTTAATCTCGATCAATCTTCCCTGCCAGCTACCGGAAAAATTTAGAACGTAATGCATTGTATATCTGGATACGTGATGGCAAAGGCATTCAGATCTAGACAATAGTTTGCGAATCAGGATCACGGACAATATTTGGACTCCAACTGGGTGATTTCCCAGAGGTTTAATAAATTTCACAAGTGTTAATCACTTGTATTTTCAGAATCTCATCTATTCTATAATTTAGTTTTTTTCCTTTTCTCAATTTACCTCGTTTTCACACTTTCTTGTAGCTTTAGCTCTAATTTACTTTTATCTTATTCGAATTTTGTGTCTTCAGTTTCTCTCAAAATAGAAAATATCCATCTTCATAATATTACATATTGTTCTGTCTACTATTTGCTTATTTTACTCAGTACATTGTGTTTCTATTGAAGCTTTTCTCCAGTACTCCCATCACCTTCACGTATTTGTTGTTTTCTTTGGGCCTATTTATCTCCATTTTGTCTTCCTGCGTTTTGAAATATCGCTCAGAACTGTGTTAACATTTCGTTTCGCCCTGCCATGGCAAGAAAGTCACAGGAGGTGAGATGCTTTCCGACAGAGAACGTCATTTCACCGGGGAGAGGAAATCTTTGGCACAGCATGGCAGTCGCGTTCCTCGAAAGAGGATTTTCTGCTCCCACCAACTTCCTGTTCGAAATTGAGGCGCAGCGCATCCGCGTGATCGGTTGGCGAGCGAGAGAAAAGTGGTGATCGAGACAGGAAAGCAGCAAGCGGATGCGTCGACACTTGTATATAGACTTCCTGCGAATAAGATTTGCTTGTTTGCTCCGTGGATACATCAGATTCTCAATGCAAAGTCCATGAATATGGTTTCAAATCTGTGAGATGCTGACGATACAGCATTATATATGAACATTGTGGTTGTAATCGAAGGTATTCGTCTCCTCAGTGCAGTTTTTTTTGTTTTGGTTTTTGCAAGTATACAACCTTGTCGACGCGGCTTTGATGTGATGTGATGATAAAATGTCCTTTAGATTGAAAATAACGGATGATCTATTAGAAATTGAAATGGATTGAAAGATGGATTGAAAACTTTGTAATGACTTAATATATTAGCTATAAAATAATCTACGAGACTCACAGTACTTACTGCATTTATGTTTACGTCTGAACTTAATTAGTGTACCGAAAATAAATAAAAATAGGGGTTTACTAATAAGAAATTTTGTTTTACTATAATGAACTTCTTCCGAAATAAGGAATAAAGTATTAATATATCAAATAAAGAAGAAATATGTTTATGAATGAATGCAAATATATAGTAGCACATAGACTCTCATGATTAAATGTCAATATAAATTTATTCACATACTGACAAATAACTACGAACTAAGCAGCCAATAAAGTTCTAAGTGAGCGAAGAA
Organism: Acheta domesticus; assembly: GCA_031308135.1. NCBI lineage: Eukaryota > Metazoa > Arthropoda > Insecta > Orthoptera > Gryllidae > Acheta > Acheta domesticus. The sequence goes on from JAHLJT010004567.1 coordinate 177,418,067, forward strand.
TGCAAACATGGGTTTAGAAGAAAATCACAGCACACTTTAACGAAGGGATTACTCAGATGTCTGAAACAAGAATACAATAAAAATATAATAAGAAGAGACATATTTTTGCAAAGTTTTCGTTAATACTGGATAAAAGTTATGAATTCACAATATTCACGCGTTTTTTAATGAAAATGTCAAAGAAAATGAACAGTGCTCCAAAAACTGTGAACAATCGGATCCCCATCGACTGAGAGAGGAAATGCGGAGGCGAGCCTCCCGCTGGTTATTTCCTCGCAGCAGTCGCTCGCGCGGAGGCGTTCGCGCTTTCCGCTGTCGTATGCAAATGGGCTCATCGAGCAGGAGGAGGGATGGGCAGGGGGTTTCGCGGCGGAGGTCGGCGCAGGGATATCTGCGTGGGGAGGGTCGCGCTGGAGGTGGCAGAGGTCGAGGACGTTTGCTAATGGGGGCGGGGTCACGAAGAGAAGCGAGGAGGAGAGTGGGAAGAGGAGTGGATAGAGCAGGAAGACGGGTGTGGGAGGAGGCTGAGAGGGGCAGGTACCTTGAGGAGGGCTTGGATTGATTAATTGATTGATTAGTGGTTCTGGGTGCGACAGCGGCCGAGGTAATTAGTCCCGTAAATGTAGTGCATGTTTTCCTCTCGGTAGGTGGCGACGGTCTTCCTCCGCTGATGTTGAGATCCGACGCCGACGGACTGTCGGCTAGCGGGGTATTCCCCAAACAGGTGTCTCTCATCAGAGAGGTCAAGCAGGACAAACCTTAAGCTCCCGAACGGTCTCCAGGCATGTGTGTTAGTGCAGTGCACGTGTGTGTGTAAGTAAGGACTGAGGAAAGGGCAAGGAAGAGGAAGGACAACGTGCGCGATCCGTGGCCCATTTGTAAGGGTACTTCTCCGGCATTCACCTGGTGTTGATCGGAGAAACCACAGAAAACTAACTAGAGCAGCTGTCATCTAGAATTCTCCTCCAAACAGCGACAGAACTCCACCTACCTATTAAGCTAGTCCCGAAAATCCTGCCACCGTCGGGACTCGAACCCTTGGAATTCCCTATAAGAGGCACTACAGTGGCATCAGTTGATGACATTGTAGTGTAGGAGGCCTTGGAAGGACATGATGGGAAGTGAGCGTAGTGTGAGGTGAAGAGTAGAGGGGAATGAGGACGGAAGTGTGGAGACGCTTTGGGAAAGAAATGCGGGGAAGCATGGAGAAGACATGGGGGGAAGTGCCAGGAAAGAATAATGGGGGAGGGACAATGGGAAGGAAGGGATGAGAATGGGAGGGAGAGAGAGGAGCGCGGAGAAGGTACAGAGAAGGCAGGGAAAGGGCGAGGACAGTGAAGGAAGGGCATGAGGAGGTGTGTAGGAAGAAGTAGGTCAAGGAAGTGAAAGGGAATTGTAGAAAGCCTTGAGAGATGTTGGATGGGATGTAAGGGGGGGGCATGAAGCAGGGTAAGTAAAGGAGCATGAGAAGTGGTGTGCGATGGGACACGAGACGGGCAGTGTGTGAGGGTAGGGAGAAGGGTGGGGGAGCATTTAGAGGGTCGTGGTGGAGGAAATTGGGTTAGGATTGTTGTTGGGACTGTAGAATATTAGCGAGGGGGAGGTGAAAGCCAAGGTCTCTAAATTACGCTCAGAAGAGACACATCATAATGGCGGCATCAGCGGAATAGATATTTATGGCGCACTGACGAGGAGTATTGCTCGCCTCATCAGTCTATGTGACACGCGAAACAGGTGCAGAATGATGATTAGATTTGCAAGATACATCAACGCGAAGGAAGAAAATGAGAGAATGTAATATCCAAGCACGCAGGCAGAATTGTGAATATCAAACATAATAAAGCAAACTACCAATTTAGACTAAATGTTATTACAATTAATAATGGGTGAGGTTGATTTAAATTTTCAGTAATGTTATTCGAATTGTTTCTGTGCTATAAGGTTACGACTGCGTTTAAAGTGTGTATATTCGATGTCGGCAACGAACAAGGACGTTATAGCGAAGGAGAAACACGGAAGGAACGGAAATATGAATACAGCACATGGTGAATGAGATGAGAGCGACGCGTGTGTTGGAATTAAAATCAGGAATCGAAACGGAATCGGGAATCAAATGGAAGACGGAAAAATCCGGGAAGAAATTAATAACGGAATCGGGAATAGGATCTGGTACAAGATCAAAGACAAAGTTGAAACGGAACCGAGACGAGATCGTGTCATCTTCGGAAACAGGATAGGAGATCGGACTAGTAGACGACAAAGAAAGAGCAATATGGCTCGGAATTGAGGACATGAGAAGAGGTGAGATCGGGCGAAACGAGAGAGTAACGAGGTTCCAATGGAATGTTGAGTGAGCGGGAGCAGGCGAAGAACTTCGTAGCGTTACCCGACCTAAAGCGTTGTTTGCACAAAGACAGTTTTCAGATTCTGCGAGGAAAAAGGTGTAAGGCAGCGGGAGCAGCTAAGGAACTGCTGGCAAACGAGTCCATGAGCGTTAGGCACATTCTTTATTATTCAGCGAATACTCAGCGCTATCTAGTTAGGGTACAGACTCTTTGCCCTGATTAATTTCGATATGTATTATCCTGATTTTCAATTCTTTCCTTTTATTTCAATCCTTTTATTCCTAATTTTTCAGTCCTGTACTTTGGTGGATTCAGTCCTGTACTTTGATGGATTTGGTGGAAGTATTGTGAAATGCCATGATGGTGCTGATACAGAAATAATCTTACACAATGTTTATTTCACAATATAGAGTCCTATGTATCTAGATTACGCAATCTTATTCCACATTATGCAGAGTGGAAGACTTTTATCCATTCCATAAACAACATTATTGACAAAAATGAGCCGGTACAAAAATAGTTTAGCCTCCAGCTTGGAACACGTTTAAATCCGCTCTACTAGCTCTGTCATCGCGTAAATGGTGCTTAAGGGAATTCCAGCGACCGCGGCCTTGAGCCTGCCACGGCCCAAGTGACGGCTTGCGCCGTGCGGCACGCGGCGAGCGGTCTCGAGGGCTCGCCCTTAAGATGCATGGGCCGGCGCGGCGCCGCGCCGGTGGCCCTTAAGTGGTCAACAGCGCCGGCGCCGGCTGCATAATGCAGGCGCGCGCGGAGCGTTAAGGGCTCGTTAGGCCGGTAAACCGCCCGGCCGCTCCACGGCGCGCTCACGCGGGAAGGAGACGCGGGGGGAACTCGGGCGGGGACGCGTCTGGGGAACATGACGCTGGGCGGAAGGCCGACGGGAAGAGAGAGGGAAGGCAGACTAGTAGAGGATGGAAGGGCAAAGAGGCGCGGTGCGATGGAGAGAAAAGAACCGAGGAGAGGAGTAATGACGGGAGTGGCAAGAAGAGGGAAGACAAAAGTAGAGATGAGTGAGGGAAAAGAGGTGGGAGGAAAGGACGAGAGGGAAGACGAGAATCGGAGGGAAGGGGAGAGGCAGGGAAAAAGAGAGAGAGGTAAGGAGGACAGACGATTGATTGATTGAATAGGGTTTAAAGGGCGCTTCGACTGCTGTGGTCATTGGCGCCCATGCCAGAGTATTTGGAGAAAAGAATATTCAGTGTTGCATATGTAACTTACTCACTGTTTAAAAGCATGTACATGGGCTAAAAAGGAGGCTCGAATTCTGCATCAAGTATACATGTAGAAATGGCAGAAGGAAAATAGAAAAAGGGCGCGTAAAATTTATCTTAAAACGTAAAATTGGCTGTAAAGGGGCCAAAAAACAACATAAAACATTGTTCTTTCAAATAAAATTATATATTCTGCTTTCTCTCAAAAAACAAAAAAGTTTTGAGAGCGCAGAATCGTCATCCCCGAGCACCACTTGTAGCAAGTTGCCCAGGTCATGTCTTCGTCGACTGCCAACAAATTTCCTACAGTACAGCAGGACGTGTTCCACGGAAAGAACAGTCTGGCACGAGTCACAGATGGGGGGAGTTTCATTTCGAAGAATGAAACCGTGAGAGAAATGGCAGTGTCCGATACGAAGACGGGTTAAAATAACTTCCTCGCGTCTACAGGACCGTGATGAGGAGCGCCAGGGATACACAGAATTCTTTATCGCACTTAGTTTGAAAGTGCTATTGTGCCACTCTGTTTGCCACGCTCTAAGCACGGATCGTTTCAAGAAAGCCTGAACATCGGATAATGGCACAGAAGGGATGTCGATACGAGTTTTACGAGTCGCTGATTTCGCCGCCTGGTCGGCCAGTTCGTTCCCTCTGATACTCACGTGGCCTGGGACCCAACTAAGTACCAGGTCATAGCGGCGGGACAGAAGACGATGAATCAGGCTTTGAACGGATAAAGTCAGGAAGTCTGACGAAGGACGGGAGACAGCTTGAAGAGAGCTGAGAGAATCGGAACAGATAACTACTCGCCGCAACGTCGCTGATTCAATGTATTTTAGGGCCTCAAAGATTGCACACATTTCGGCAGTGAAAATACTGCATTTGGAGTGAAGCCGAAATGATTTGGTGGCCCTGATACAGTAAAAACCACATGCCACCGCGTCGCTGCACGATGAACCATCCGTGTATAAGAATAAATGATCCGGATAGGATTCTCTCATATCCAGAAACTGCTTCTGGTAAACCAGAGGACTAGTAGTTTGTTTGGGTAAATGGGAGAGTCTGAAGTTAATACTGGGAAGGAGGAGTTTCCAAGGGGGGATCCGGTCACTTGTGGGTCTCACAGGGGTGGGAAGTTCTACATTTAATTCCCGGAGAAGATTTCGTAATCTAATACCTGGGGGATGGGGTAACGAAGTTCGAAGATTGTACGAGGACTCATACTTTGGATGGATGATTATACGACGACAAGGGTGGTCAACCAGTCCCGACACTTTAGCCCCATAAGAGGCTAATAAAATATCTCGCCTTCGGCTCAGAGATGGTTCTCCAGCTTCGGCCAAGAGGCATTCGATGCGACTCGTGCGGTAGGCGCCTGTACTAATTCTTATACCGGCGTTGTGAATGGTATTTAATGGCCGGAGGGTTGATGGTGACGCTGACCCATATACAATACATCCATAATCCAAAATAGAGCGGATGAGGGTTCTATACAAACGCAAGAGACACACACGGTCAGCTCCCCAAGAGCTGCCTGTAAGGGTGCGAAGGAGGTTCAGAGGTGAGACACATCGGCTCTTCAGTTTACGTATATGATTTCGCCAAGTTAGGCTCTTATCGAAAGTAAGCCCAAGGAAAGTTGCAGAGTCCACAAAAGGTAGAAGATGGCTTCCAAGAAAAAGATCGGGGTGGTTATGAAGATGATAAATCCTGCAGAAGTGCATACAGCTAGTTTTTGATGCGGAGAATTTAAAACCTGTCGCATCACTCCATTGCTGCAATTTGCTGAGGACAAGTTGTAATTGTCTCTCTATCACTTGAATACTCTTGGAAGAGCAGAAAATGGCAAAGTCGTCAACGAAGAGCGATGCTTTCACCGGCTCTCGGATTATCGACGCTATACTATTGATAGCGATGGCAAACAGAGTGACACTCAGAATTGAGCCCTGAGGGACTCCGTTTTCTAAATGGTGGCTGGCGGATAACCTGTCACCAAGGCGAACGCGGAAGTATCTTGAGGAAAGGAAGGCTACTAAAAAAAGGGGGAGCCGGCCCCTAAGACCCCAAGAATGGATGGTGCGAAGAATGCCGTACCTCCAGGTAGTATCATAAGCTTTCTCTATATCAAAGAAAATTGCTACCAGGTGTTGACGTAGCACGAAAGCAGTGGAGATCTGTGTGGTGAGGGTGACAAGGTGGTCCATGGTTGACCTGTTCTTCCTGAAACCACATTGGATGGGTGTAAGTAGGTTTCTCTGCTCCAGGTGCCAGACCAAACGCGTATTCACCATTCGCTCCAGAAGTTTGCATATACAGCTTGTGAGCGAGATTGGACGGTAGGTTGACGGCTTTGTCCTGTCCTTTCCATCTTTAGGAATAGGAATAATAATAGCTTCGCGCCAGGTTCTAGGGAAGGTATGTTCCATCCAAATCTTGTTGAAGATACGGAGGAGAAAGATACGTGCCTCTTCCGGCAGGTGTTTTAACATTTGGTTGTGTATTTGGTCTGGTCCTGGAGCAGAATCTTTCCCACGGGTGAGCGCACAGGAAAATTCATCCATGGAGAAAGGGGCGTTATAATCTTCCTCCAGGCAGGTAGAGAAGTCCAATCTGCATTTCTCCATTCTACTCTTCGTTTTCAAGAAGCTAGGGGAGTAGTGTAAGGAACTGGAGGAATTTTCATAATGACAGGCCAATTCCTCAACTACTTTTTCTGGAGAAGTAATAAGATTTCCATTAATAAGAAGTCCTGGGACAGATGATGGGGAAAATTTTCCTCCGATCTGTCGGATCTTTCGCCATACTACTTTAGGCGGGGTATGGCAAGAAAGAGAAGAAATAAAGGCTCTCCAGGAAGCGGTCTTACTTTCCCGTATTACTAATCTGGCTCTGGCCCGCTTTCTTTTGAAATCGATCAGGTTTGATGCGGTGGGGAACCTATTGAGCCTCGCGAGTGCTTGCTTTCGGTCACGCACCGCGGTGGCACAGTCAGCATTCCACCAAGGCACCGGGACGCGTCGTGGCCGACACGTAGACTTAGGGATTGCAATGGTGGCTGCGCGAAGAACGGCGTCTGTGAATTGGGCCACCAAGGTATCGATATTATTTGAGAAGTGGTCTGGCATTATAATTTTCTCGCTGAATGTATCCCAGTCGGCTCGATGGAATAGCCAGCGAGGAGGGTAGATGACGTCTAAATCAGGGACATTAAAGTGGACCAAAATGGGAAAATGGTCACTCCCATGTAGATCATCGAGTACGGTCCACTCTACCATGGTAGATAAGGATGGACTGCAGAGTGCCAGATCGATTGACGAGAAGGTGTTTGACGCCATGGAGTAATGAGTGTGATTCCCGGAGTTCAGAAGAATTAAGTTTTGCTGGTCAATAATATTTTCGAGGATAGAACCTCTCGGGCAGGTCCTCGTGCCACCCCAGAGGGGATTGTGGGCATTAAAATCCCCCGCAATAAAAAAAGGGGCGGGCAACTGAGAAAAAACATCTTCGAATTCCTCTTGTGACACGACTTGGCCAGGGGGAATGTATATACTACACACCGTAAAAGAGAACGATGGTAGGTGTACCCGTACGCACACTGTTTGGAGGTACGGTTCGAACATTGTGTTCCTCCGAGAACAGGGAGTCGCGGATGAGTACCGCAACGCCGCCGTGAGCACGAAGTCCGTCGTCTTGATCAAACCGATAGATGTTAAATCCGCGAAGAGACAGGGGATGAAGAGGGAGAAGATGAGTTTCCTGAAGACAGACTATAAATGGTTTGTGGCGAGAAATTATTAATCTTAATTCTTCTGAGTGAGCACGAAGACCATTTAAGTTCCATGAGAGAGCCATTATGAGAAATTATTTCTTTGGTTGCCTTTTTTTCTTTCTCACCTTCTGAAAGGTTTTAGAGGAACTCTCGTGGGGTTCCTCATCACCAGCAGAGTCATCCTGACTGCTGCTGGATAAGGTCGTCTGTGTCGGGGGGATTTCCCGACTTTTGGCCACGGGTGACCGAGATCTACAAGAGCTGGAGGATCGTCCGATGTGATTCTCGGAAACAGAAAGAGGAGGACGGGATTTGGATGACGTATTTTTCCTGGGAGGCGGTGTCTGCTTAAGATCGATTTCAGTAGAAGTTTCAGTTGAGGTGGTCGATGTCTGGTGGAGTTTCTGGACAGGTTTTTTGTACTTTGTGGGAATTATAATTTTCCCACCTTGGATGCACGCCGAATCTTCGGGGAAGTCGACCGGCGACACCTGACAACTGAAATGTGAGACTACCGCTGGGGTACAGTGAGTTTGACAACTCGCTGTTACCCCCGGGGACTTAGGTTTCACAGCACTGGAAAAGGATCGTGATAGGTCCACTGGATTCCTGGTTTGGAACCTACGCTTCGCCTCAGGGAAGGAAACCTTTTCGGTTACTCTTATTTTTTGGATTTCCCTTTCCCGGAGAAACGTGGGGCACTTGTTGTCGTTGGCTGGGTGATCGCCTTCACAATTCACACAGTGCGGTGGTTTGTCGCAGGGTTGTTGGTCGTGAACTGACGATCCGCACTTCCCGCAAACCGCGTTTACTGACATACATCGCTGCTGAGTATGCCCAAACCTTTGGCACTTGAAGCAGCGCAAAGGGTTCGGCACATACTGCCGCACACGGAGGTTGTAGAAAGCGGTAACGATCCTTTCCGGGAGAGATGGTCGGTCAAAAGTAAGGATCAGGGTAGAAGTAGGGATCACTTTCCCCTGCTCCTTCCTTCCGATCCTGTACACCTGAGTCACGCCATAGGTCTTAAAAAAGTTTAGAAGATCTTCCTCCGTTTCTGAAGCAAAGTCCTCGTGATTTACCACGCCCTTGCACAGGTTCAAGGTGGGATGGACCGTGACTACTACCTGGAGGCCGGCAATCTGCTTTGTATTTTTAATTTTTCCTATTTGCTCGTCGGTACGTGCTTCAAAAAGAATCGTTCCGTTCCTCTGACGCACGACCGCTTGGAGCTTCCCGTAAGCCTCTTCTATGGCTCGCGCCAGACGGACAGCACTTACAGTTTTAAAAGTTTTACCTTCCTCAGCGCATGACATGAGGAGGAAACGAGGCATCTTGGGTCGATCTTCTTCTCTAGAAAAGAAACTATTTAAGTCAATGGTTCTTTCGGCACATCTCCTCTTCCTTGCGGAAGAGGGCGGGGGGAAAGGTGAAATATCCATATAGATGGAATAGGTTCATCCTCGTGGTCCCCACCCACCACGGAGCCCAACAAGGGGACACTCCATCGGAGTGCCAGGGTTGCCACGAGGATATAGTGGGGGAATAACACGGCGCTGCACCGCCGTGGATTCCCCCGCTCACCCTGGAGTTCAGTACAAGACCTAGTCCGAGCCGATTGATCGGGAGTGGGTTAGCTCCCGACCGCCCGTCTAGAAGAGTCCGGGGCCAAAGCGAGTGTGTTGGAACCTACAGGGAATGTTTCCCAAAATACGTAACCAACGTACCCCTTAGTGCAAGGCGAACAGTAGCACTAGGACTAGATAGGGAAACAAACAGGTCCCTCAACTGCCAGGACACACATTCCCTCCGACACGGGTCGCCATGCACGGCAAACACATGGGTGGGCGTTCAGCATACAGAGAAGGCCAGTGAGGAAGAAAAAGGAGTGAAAAGAACGTACATGACATGAAATGAGAAGCAAGAAGATGAAAAAATGGAGAAAGGAACACTTGAGAGCCTTCTCTGCATCCCCCCGTCAGGACGTGGACCAACCCACCTCGACGGGAGGACAGACGAGTCGAGGGTGGAGGGGAGAGAGGCGCAATGAGATGATGAGGAAAGAATCGAGAGAAGGGAAGATAACGGAGGGAGAGGCGAGGAGAGGGAAGACGAAGGTAGAGAAGAGATAAGTGAGTGGATAGAGATGGGAGGAAGGAATGAGGCGTAAGAGAGGTCGAGGATTGCAGCGCAGAGGAAAGGCGAGGAAAGATGAAAGATGAGAGAAAGATGAAGGAGGACAGGAGAAGGACAGACGAATCGAGGATGGAGGGGAGAGAGGTGCGGTGGGATGAAGAGGAAACAATTGAGAGAAGAGGAGATAACGAAGGTAGAGAAGAGATAAGTGAGGGGAAAGAGGTGGGAGGAAAGGACAAAGCAAGTGGGAGGAAGATGCTTGGAAGGAAGAGGAAAGACGAGGCCGGGAGGGGCTAGACGAGGAGGAGAGAGACGTGGAGGGGTGACATGAGACAGGGACGTTAATGTGCGATGAGACAAACAGGGACGGTCGATTGAGGGCGATGGGATCCGAGACATGGAAAAAGGCCATCGAAACAAGTGGCGGAGAAAAACTTAGGGACGAAGAGCATGATGATGAGGGAAGGGGCGAGGCAGAGACTTGGAGCGGCAATAGACTGCACGGAGCTGGGCGAGTCGATTTCGACTGTGAGGGGCGGGCCTGCCACTACGAGGCGAGCGGGCGTGTACAAGAGACTGGGTGAGAGTGCGGGGCGAAGAGGGGTGAGGCAGAGCGGGACGCGTCGACTTGAAGCGGAGCGTGACGCGAGCTGTGGCTAAATTGCTGACACGCGCTGCATGAGAAGCAACTGTTGGGAAGGCTTATATATTATAGACATGGCGCGCTTTGTTTATAGTAATGCTTAAGCTTTTAGTAACAAAATGGTCTAGTATGTAGCCGGTGTGGGTAACGATGCAGTGAGATAAAGTGCACGAAGCAAAATCATATTTTCTTGACAATGTTATAGCTCTTTTATGTGACAGAAAATCACTCAAACTTTGCAGTGGAGTATTAAAAAAAGTATGACATAAAATGCTACATTAGTTACTTTTTATATAAAAAGATATAGCGACATTATATGGGATCGGAGAACAAAATTTTCTCGCCTACAATTAACGTTGCTGTATGATAAATAATCTAAAAATGTGAAATTTCAAAAATAAAATACACTAATAGAAAGCACAAATCAAGGATAGATGTTCATATCTGTTGGCTGTTTTTAAATTCAGTCTCTTTTCACCGTTAAATGTGCATGATTCTTCAGATTTTATACAATTTCTCTAAACAACTATATGCTTTAATTATAAAACGAAATTGATTTTAAGGGTGTTTTGAAGGATAGTCCCTTTACGAATGATCCATCTACTATGAGCAAATCTCATACTCCTAAACAGTTCACGGTATCGAAATACTGTTTACGCTCAACAATGCGAATCCATCTTTAATATATTTCCTTCCCAGTACTTTATTCTAATACGTTTTTAAATGGATTTTTGAAATGAAACTAAATATTTTCTCCTTAGCAATGGATAGATCATAAAAAGAGAAATACAATGATGTATGGTTTTTTATTTGAATTTGAGTATAAAATTAAAGTTTTTGATATGTTATTTTAAATTTAACCGACAATATTTCCTTTAGTATCCCTTGCAACTGTCGCCTTCGGAGAAAGTGGCTTTCGCGAAGTCGAAATTGTTGCGGGGAGACTGAGGAGAGGCTGAGAGATATGCCAATAAGGGATAGAGGCGTAACTACAGAAATCCATGGACTTGACACGAAGATCTCAGAAACAAACATCGGTGTTTATGATCAAAATGAAAGATTTTTTCAATGATTCATTAGAATTTAACTTTTATTTCATTGATTTAAATTTAGTAATTCATTTGAAGAAATAAGTTTATTTAAAACTATTTTCTAAAGAATTTCAAGTCTTTAATTATATCTTTATTTCAAAAGCGTTCTGGAACGAACTTTAGAAGCGTACATTTATATTCCTTTCAAATAAGCAAATTATAAATTTATCCAAAACAATCCTAACTTTTCTTCATGAATAATTTCATTAATTTATGTCATTCTGTTTACACCATTTGTTTTGTTCATGTGTTTGAAATTAATTTTTTCTTTGTGTGTTTACTAAGAAGAATAATTATTAATGAATTATTCGAATTTAATCGTCGTAAGTAATCAAACGTTTAAGATTCAAGATCAAATAAAGAAAACAATAAATAAGCAATGACGTAAAATTACAAAATAAATGGCGTACATCATTTAAGGTTTTTTAGGGTCATAAAATATTTTTTTCTTGTTGATTAGAACGATTTCAATGGGAGTTTGAAATCGTAGTAGTTGAGAGTACAGCACATGTAGGCGAAAAATGTATTTAAAGAAAACTTCCTCTTCCTTATACTGTGTTTTTTTCTTTTATTCGTTCTTTCGAATCGTGTTATTATATTACTTATGAAAATATGAATCAAATGAGGAGTCTTTAACCCTCAAATTTGAGCATTTCTTCATAACTCACAAACTGTTTGGACTATGGATTGCCAAATGCGAAATTGAAATTGGTTCCCATCTCTCGATTCTTGTCCGTTGTTGACTTTACGATACATGGGGCCACAGGCCGATGGCATGTTATGTAATCCGATTAGATCGTAGCAAGCTGCCCGGGGGCGATGAATCAAAGCGCGCCAGCGGAAGCGAAGTGGGTTGGGGAGCATTCCATTGCGCAAGTGGTGGGCGGCACGCGGATATCGCCAGGCGCAGCTGCAGGGAAAGACCAGTGAGATGCCGGCAACTCCGCGCTCGCCCACGCGGCTCACTCGCCCACGCAAATGGTTCCCGCAAATCAATCGATTCGCTGTGCACCATTGTCCTTGCCCTTTGTGTAGGCGGCATAATAACTTGATGGAATTTGATAATGAATCCATTCACAAAATTGACACGATTCTTGTTTTCTCTTTAATGCCATTAATACGTGTGCAACTCTGTGTGGGGGGGCCATCGACATGTTGTATTCTACTTGTGTCAGGGCTTCAAAATCACTGCAGGGCCTCTGACTGGATGTTCCTAAAGTTTGGATTCCAACGGTGGAAGGATTTTTTGATACTGGCTAGATAGCTGGGTGGAATTTAGCTGTTGCCTGGAGGAGAATTCTAGCGGCCGGTTGCTGCTCTGATCCGTAGTTTTCCGTGGTTTCTCCCAGGCGAATGCCGAAGCACTTGGCTAATGACGAAGCACCAGGCGAATGCCGGAGCAGTGCCCTAACAAACGGGTCATGAACCCCGCACGACCTTTCCTTCCTCTTTCTTGTTATATCCTCACCCTTTACTTACACACGCACATCCATTACGTACAGGCCGTTAGAATTCTCTTCCCGAAAGCGGATGAACGCTGTCTAGCTGGTGACAAAATTCCTGCCATCGTCGGGACTCGAACTATAGCAATTCCCGATCAGAGGTACTCTAGTGACATAAATTGACGCCCTGAACAACCTAAGCCAGTAGAGGATTGGAGATGACTACCTTTTTGTCATTGGACTTGTAGTAGGAAACCTTATACCATGAAGTTACAAACGACGGGATTTTGACTTCTCGCCCCTGATTTGTAGACAGCTCTCATCCTTCGTTTGATTTTGACGACCTCTCAGGATGGACCCATTCACTGGTAATGCCAAAATATAGCTTTTATCTTTATTATTCAACCTCGAGTTCAGAAACTTCTCGAAGTGACGGTCATGAGGTTTGATACACGCGTGGTAACGACGCTGCACATTCAGTCGCAGTCATCGCTCAACATCAAAGGTCAAAAAACAATTTTCATTTCCATTGCGCGATCCTTACCAGAGAGGTCGTCTCCCTACCAAATTAATACAGGATGTGTAGGGTACTAATCCGGTTTACGAAATAAAAATTGGCTCATGTATAATTTCATTACATAAAGGTCGTGGATTCAAGTCCTGCCTTGAGCTTGGTTGCTTGTCTCTTGTCCCTTATGTGTTGGCGCGGAGGGCCTCCCGTTCCGCTGACCTCAGATCAGAGGAGCCTGCATGTGGTTGGTGTTTTGTGTATAGTGGAATATGCATTCCATCGGGACGCAAAGGACAACCGACTGTCGTGCGGATAAAGCCTTAGAAAAAAGTTCATTGTTTGAGATTTGCCACATGTTCATTGACAAAAACTGTGCATCCCCCCCCCCCCCCCCGTCTAAAAGTCCTAGAAGGTTTTGCACATTTTCTCTCTTCTTCACATACACATTACACATTTCATTTCATTTCACATTGCACATTTTCACTCTTCTTATAGATGTTTATTATCATATTTCCCGATCAGTAATATTGCACCGCCGTTGCCTTGATTGCTGTCAATACTTCATCAGCGGATACCATTACTTGATGCACGCCCATTCAAACCTCTCTTGCTATGGGCTCTTTCATTACATCACCCCCGTACGCGACTCTGAGCCAAAGCAGTTTCTGTAACATCGATTCACTACTTGCACCCAAAAGCTCTTGTGTATTTCGCATCTGCCATATCATCAATGTCAGCTGAAACTACCTCTCGGCAATACTATCTTCTCATTTGTTCCCTCCTGAGAGCCGGATCAATATTTACCTGTCATAAACACAAGATCAATGATCAAGTTGAGAACCATACTAATTTTGGAGGGTAGGCAAGGAAGAAGCTCTAAGTTATTTTCCCGGGGCATACTGGCTTTCAACTGCCTTATAGAAAGGTAGATAATGTGGTCATAAAAGGAAAATATTGATGAAAAATAAATGTTTATGTATATAATAATATGTAGACGTGATACGAGGGACTATGAAAAAATAAATCACTCCACAATCACATGGTGAAAACACTCGTCCCTTATATGGGACAGTCTTGAATAAATAATGTAACGTTGTGTCTGTATTACTAATTTCGAATATTCACATGAATTGATAGAAATCTATTAATCTTCTGGCCACATGGGAGATGTCTGTGGTTTTGTTAGATAATCAGGAATTCGAAAAAAAACAATGAATCAGTTTTAATTTTGACTGGAAAATATAAGAATTTGATGGTATCATTCCGCCTGTTCTCACACTGTGCCTATCGACTGAATTCTCGTACCCAGTGCATTACTATTGCGCCACTACTCACCAGACGTCATGCAGCAGCAAGACTTTAAGAAAGAGGCTGCCTGTCAATAAATATTTGCTATTCACGTGTTGCGGTATGAAACAGCAACTTATTTGATATTCTTGGTAGGTAAAAAAGTGTTGTTCTGTTTGACATATACCCTCTACGAGTTATTCTTAAATATTATTCCTGCAAAAATATTTAACTTATTGCATTGTCATACCAGGATATTTTATTTTTTGTGCTTCAGCAGTGTGATCGTTACCTTTTGGGAAAGTATTTTGTGTGGTTTCGATGAGCAGCATGTTTGCTAATACAGGACAAGAAATATACTTATGGATTTAATTTCTCGGTCAGAAAATATTGCCTGTTTCCTAATTAACTGTAGTACATTTGTTATTTGTCACAACGTTCTAAGAGAACATTTGTTTTTGAGAAGCTTGTTTCCACAGTGTTACCTTTGTTTCCGTTTTGTTTTCTAGTTTTATACATCAATATGTTTTTAAAACGATTCTCCATGACGCTGGCAAATATTGTGTTCCAATATTGCGTTTATTTGATATAAAACAGTATCAGAAAACAGTTGAATCGTGTATTGAACAATAACTATTGAAATATTATTATGGATACTTTCTCTTCCTGAAAACACGTGTTTCATGAAGATATCCTTTGAAAATAAGTTCTTGATTTACCGTCAACATTTATATTACTCTCGGGCGCAGAGTTTTCTCAGCGAGCTACGAACACTTTCATTATCTTTTTTGAAAATTCTCGTTTGTTTTCATATTTATGTTGCGTCATAAAAAAAGTTAAATGTTATACTGCAAGTTTTTATTAACACTTGGTGCGAGTATAAATGCAAGAAGTATTTATTCTACACAGAATACGTAAAATAAACAATAGTCTTACAGAATACATAAAATAAACTAGACGAGTAAGAGAAAATAAATTATTACACTTGTAACGCGCTGATATAGTGATCATGTGAATTATATTTTCTCGATTATGCTGCAGAAACCAAGAGTGACAAATTAAATTTGAAATATATCTTGAATGACACAGACGTCTTTGAGAAATCTGCTGAAAGGAGTAACGAAATGCAACCGTCTAATCAATTAACCCCAGTGCTTTACTTCCTTTTGCAGATTATTGTATTTACAATAGTGCTTAAATACCATTTTCTTAAAAACAGCTCCAAATTTTTCAAAGGAAATTTGCCATCTAGAACGAGGTTATACTGTTCTTTAATATTCTTAGAAATAATATTCCCAGTCTAGTACTAAGAAAGCGAAAAAGTTAACGAAATATCAAAAAAAATTTTTTTTTAACATTCTACTGCACTCTCGTGTTTCTTATTCTTCACTCGCGCATTTCCATTTTGCACATATTTTTGATCACATCCCAATTTCCCATGCTCCCAACTTGATAAATGTTTAAAATCAATATTTCTGATTTTCTGATTTCACAAACCGGCTGACACGCACGCTCCGAACAGTTTATTTTCCGCGACTCGTTTCACTCCTGGTTCCATCCCGGCGCGGGCGCCGCGTGGGTGTTGCTGGCCGCGCCCGCCGCGCAGCGCAGTGGTCGCCGCCGCTTCGCTGCCCCGCGCGCTCGCGTCAGTGCGCCCGCGCGCCCGCGGCGGCCCGCAGCCCCCATCGCACGCATCGCCTCCCACGCGCCCCTTCCATCTCCATTCTCCTCACCCCTCTCTTCACCTCGCCCTCCTTCGTGCGCTCCGGCAGCGCGCGCGCAAACGTAGGTCCCGCCGCGGGGGCGTGGTGCAGAACTGCAGACGCCGCGGCGTAGGACAGAGAGACGGGGCCATGGGAAGACGGGTGGAAAGTAGAGGGGAAGACGAGTGCGAGGAAGATAAAATCAGCGACTGTAATCAATGGCTCTAGGTGACGCTACGTCGATGGCTGTGAGGGCGACGTTTCGACTACCTTGTCCTGGTCTTCCTCAGGGCTGATCTGCCCACGGCGGCCCGCAGCCCTCATGGTGGCGTCGCACGCATCGCCTTCTACCGGGAGACATGGCTCAGTGCATCAGCTGATGTCACTGCAGTCCCTCTGACCGGGAGGTCCTACGTCCGATTCCCGACGACGGCAGGATTTTCAACACTATCTTGTTAACTAGGTCAAATGTAGTCGCTGTCTGGAGGAGAATTCTAGCGGCCGGCTGCTCTGATCGGTAGTTTTCCGTGGTTTCTTCGATCAACACCAGGCGAATGCCGGAACAGTACCCTAACAAATGGGCCACAAACTGCGCGCGATCTTTCCTTTCTCTTCCTTATCATATCCTCTCCCCTTACACACACACACACACACACTAACATGCTCTACATCATCACACTTGCCGAGAGACCGGTCGGGAGCTTACAGCTTGTGGCTGGGGTGGTGCCCCGCTGATTGGAAAAACCTGATTGAGGGAAAAAACCCGCTAGTCGACGGTAGGTCGGCACCAGATCTCGCTATCCAGCGGGGAAAAGCACCGCCACCTCCCGAGAAAAAACACGCACTACATTTACGGGACTAATGACTTAAGTAGTTGACGCGCCCGGAAACATGAACGAATCAATCAAGCAAGCATCGTCTCCCTCGCGCTCCTCCCCTTTTCCCTTTCCCCACTATCGCCCTCGCTCCGGCAGCTCCGGCGCAATCGTAGGCCCCGTCGCGGCGGCGTGGTGCAGAACTGCAGACGCCGCGGCGGCGTGAAACAGATAGATGGGGTGAGGGGAAGATGGGTGAAAGGGAAATGCGAAGAAGATAGAAGAAAACAAGCTGTGACTGCAATAGTAGGCACATTCAAATGTTCTTGGCTGTCCGGGTGATGCCGCGTCAAAGGCTGTGGTGCCGACATTTCCACCATCTTGTTGTGGTCTTCCTCAGGGCTGCTCTGCGACGGAGTGGTGAGCGCTCGGGTTTGTATATGGGTGGGAATAGAGTACAATTGGCTGAACGAGTCTGTCAATCAGAAGGCTGACCTTCCCACATATAAGCCCGAGCGCTGACCATTCCGGCGCAGACCAGCCCTGAGGAAGACCACAGCAAGATGGTCGAAACGTGGGCACCACAGCATTCGTCGCCGCATCACCCGGTCAGCCAAGAACATTAGCATGACTCTGGCCGTGGAAGCCTACGACTTCACTTAGTATGCATATTCTCGCATTATTTGGACCTTCGGTGTAGATACTAGCATTGATCACGGACTGAGAGACTAATATAGGGACGTTTTTGCCATGAGCCAATTATTCGGTATCAGTGACCCACAAAATGTAGATTTTAAATATACATGTCAGAGGAAGTAATTTACTACGTACTGGAAAACATTTTATCCACTTTTTTGATACAGGGTCCGAAAATACAATTTTTGTCTTTAGAAAAATCACCATTTTTGCTCTAGAATTAATTACATTACTTTCTCTATTCTGCGTGAGGAGTAAGCGAGAAAGAAAAAAATAAAAAAACGAGGAAATAAGATTGGCAGAAAAGAAGAAGGGAACTAGTATAAGGAGGAACGGAGATAACAATGAATGGAGCAAACCGTAACGAGTATGGTGCGCCATGGAATGGAAGGTGCTGGGCCAGGCACGAGGAAGGCGAGGCAGAAGGGTTTTCGGATTGGGGAGAGAGGTGGAGCTAGAGTAAGAAAAAGGAGAGGAAGAGATAATAAGGAGGAAAGGGAAAGAATGTAGACAAGGAAGGAAATAAAGGAAGAAGAGGTCCACAAGGAAAGAAAGGGAATGGGGAAGTCAGAAATGTAGACATTAGAAATGAGCGTTATAGAATGCAGATTAGAAACTGAATGGAGAGAAGAGTTTAAATGAAGGGACTTTGTAGTAATGGATGAAAAAAGTAATGGGTAAATAAAGAAAATGAAAGTAAGAAAAAACGTAAAAAGGTTCGAATTGTACGAAATGACACGTAGAAGGAAGGAAGTTAAATTTCTTGAATATGAATAAAGAAGTTAAATAGCAAGATGTGTGTCTTGAGAAAGATTCAAAACGAAGGTTTATAATTGATATAGTGAAGAGTGGAAAGAAAGAAAGGAAAGAAGGAAGAGGAAACAATTAAGAAGATGGCGGAGTATGTGGAGGGTGTTGTACGGAATATGCGAAAGAATAGGGAGTGTACCGGCGTTCGACCAGATAGTAAATGTTTGTAATGATATAGTAGATTGATGGGAGGAAGGAAAAATGGAAGGGTAAGGACAAATGCTATATTAATTGTGGAGAAATACATATGTTACCAAGTCTATAACCAGGCTTTGTAGGCTCAGAACACTCCAGATGCAAAATAGTTCCAAATAATAAAAGTTTAGAACAAATTTGCACCTTTCATTACTTGGACTGAAGTATGTTATATCAAATAAAAAGCGATCTTGATGTCAAACTGAGTAGATTCCAGTGAATGTGTGGAACAATAAGAGACATTTTATGAAAACCGAAGACATGCTCAGTTAAACTTTTATAAAACGCTTGCCATCCCAAATACTAACCTACGGATGCCGTATCACCCATTCACTGCAGAGTTAATCTCTATTACTCCACGAATTATTTTTCTAGAGATGCTTAATTTTCTTATGCAACTCTATGGTTTATACTGCTATTACTATTTTTGAATGATAAAAGTAATTTATACAATGTGATTAATTTCCTCGCTGAGTTCACCCATCACACATATCTGTAAACTACTGTAGGCGTTCATGTAAGTTAAAACAAAGAACTATTTATCACTGACACTCCAAGGATTTCAATGTAGATTGTGAGACTGAATTGTTTTAATGATATCACCTCAGCCATATCTAGTACATGTTACAACAAAATAAAAAAACCATAAATAAAATCCATTGATGCCTATCTCCCTTGGTAGAAGTCTGTGTAAATATATATGTGTAACAATATATATGTAAATATATAAACAGTACATACACAATAATCCATATCACCCAATCACTTCAAAATACTGCTGAAGAGTCAATCTCTGTTACTAAATAAATTGTTGTTCATGAGATGCTTATTGTTTACATTTAATTTTCTTATGCAATTCTATAGTTTATACTGCTATTACAATTTTTGAATGATAAAAGTAATGTATATAATGTGATTCATTTCCTCACTGAGTTCAACCTTCATAAATATCTGTAAACTACTGTAGGTGTTCATGTAAGTTGAAAGACTCAACTATTTATTATCACTGACTCTCCAAGAATTTCAATGTTGATGGTGAGAGTGAATTGTTTTAATTATATCACTTCAGCCATATCTAATACATGTTATAACAAAATAAATAAATAAATAGAATCCATTAGATGCCTATCCCGCTTGGTAGAAGTCTGTGTAAATATATGTGCAATAATAATATATATGCAAATATATAAACAGTACATACACAAAAATGTACATAAAATACATACATAATCACTGCAAAAATACTGCAGCAGAGTTAATCTCTGTTACTACATGAATTATTGTTCTTGAGATGCTTATTGTTTATATTTAATTTTCTAATGCAACTCTATGGTTTACACTGCTATTAATATTTCAAACCCAGGTCATGTGTCAATAAAACAATATCTGTTTGATGCCTTCCTCGAGGTCAAGTGTCTGACCTATCCATAATAATGTATAGTATGTAATAACCTCCTTCATTTGTCATATAGTAACTTACTACAGAAATACTTTGTAAATACATGCGATTCTGTATTACACGTTTGTGGTCGCTCAAGACCTAGATGTTAATGCAATCATTATAAATAAATAAAAAATCCTACGGATGCGAAAATAGGACCTTAAATACATCATCAAAAAGAAACATTCAAACTAGCAAAATGAAGTTCCTGCAAAGTGTTGCTAACTATATTTTATTAGACCACGAGAAAAATGTGAATATACGGCAAGAACTAAATATTTGTAACCTCAGAAGGTGTCGAAAAACAGAAACAAATTTGGTACACCCATATTGTAAGAATGAACGACGTCAGACTTCTTGAACAAATTATGTACCGGCTGGCAGAAGAAGTGTTGGAACACCAAAGACTCTGTGGATTCATGATATTAATGAACAGGCCTTCAAATCTAATCCTGGATAAGAAGAAGAAAAAAATTACTTTTGCAATAGATTCCAGTTCACTGATTAATAAGGGATAGTCGAAAACTTTATGAACATCAAGGTCAGATATTTTAATGATTTTTTTCTTCACTTTCTTCCATTTTGTTTCGCGAAGTTTCTTCGGTCGTATTTTAAAACTTTGGTACCTATTCTTAATCGGCACATTTTACACTTTCTTTGAGAACCACTGTTTTCCTCTGAGAGATCTATGTGCAAACGTTTTGGACATTTACTACGTTCAGTACAATCACTAGTAAACTGTTGACTGATAGTTGTAGGGCAACTCCATACCTGTTAACATCAGCATCGCTACTGACTGAAGGTTGATCAGTGTCATTTGTTTCTCCATCCAGCTGCTGGACGGGCAGTTATGATGTGTTAAATTCTCTTTGGGGTTGAATATCTTCCATCTGTGGTGGGAATGGAAGCACACCTCCATTCATTGCTGCGAAATGATCTGGCGTGTCACCATTTAGAATTTGAGCTGCTGACGTCAGTTGACCTCCAAATGAGGGGGGGGGGACTGCGAACCCACAGCTTTTGTTGCACCACTAAACTTTCACTAAGCAGTAAAATATTTGGTTGTGCACAATAAACAGTACTGATAAACAATAAACAACACTGTTAGAAAACTTGCGAGCCTCTGGTAGCGGCGCCTTTTTTAACTCACAACAAAACACTATTTGACCAGAGCACCGGAACACAGCGATAAGCGGGCGATACGATGCTTACTTCACGATGTCTAGAGCCAGACTGGCATGGCTTTCTTACTGTCCTGTTGATGAGCGAGAGCGAGCTGGTGTCACCACCAGTAGAGTTAAAAGTACGCCGAGCATTTTCTTAGGAAAGTGAGATGTTGAAATGTCTCAGAATAAATGTTACACGCTTTTAGAAAGTGTAAAGCGGATAGAAAATGAAATTTAGTGGGAAAGTTCTTGTAACAAGTTACGTATGTGATATTAACTCTCATTGTTTTACAACTCCGCATGCCCCGCCAGCTACATAAAATACCTCGATTGTGTCAGAACATAAATATCTGTTCTTAAAGACCTGCCAGGCTCCGTACATTTAATAATATTATTCCACATTCATAAAACTTTAATTGGTTCAAATTCGCTTGATCTTTTTGGAGACATTTCAACTGGGCAAAAAAACAATAAAAAAAGATGTATAAAGAAGTTTTCTCTTTTAAAAAATGAACATCCTTGAGTACTGAAATGTTCACAACTTAGCGAATAAAGCGTATGCAGAGAATGCATAATTGTTAAGCATTACCTTTGCAATGAAGTTTTCATTCCAAAGACAATGCATACTTCCTGAAAATCGAATAAACTCCCTAAGAATATAAAAATACACATACCACTAGAACGTAATAATGAGCATTATGTTTAAGGAACTGTATATCGCGATATTTGCATTTGCATTTAAATCAAACTATGCACTTAATTCCTTTGGAAATTACATTTTCATACTAAGTATTTTAAATTTTTAATAATGAATAAGACTATGCGCTTTTGTGAATAAATTGTGCAGAGTTTGCAAAAGAGAAAGCAGGTTTTGAAGGGAGAAGTTCTTTGCAGGGACAGGGCACAGACAATTGGCAAAGGAAAATGTGTACTATTCGACAGCTGTTCACAGTTTAATTCTTGACGGCCAAAAGTTCCCACGCAAAGTTAATGTTCACTGTTGTCCAGAATGAAGGGTTTCTACCACAATGTACTGGTAGACAGTCCTCATGTAAAGAGCACTAAATGGTGATCAAAACCGTGGGCAAGAATCTCTAACTGGGATCACTGGGAGGGACAAGCACATACACATGATTCTGATCGATCCAAAATTCAGTTCAGTTAACATTATTTAGCTGCGCGTTATCAAATAATGATGGTAATAAAATTCTAATTGGTATAAATAATATATGAACTACTTCAAAATCTGAGTGTTACTGTAATGTTAATAATCATTTTAGTTTTGAATGTTTAATTTAAAACATTAAACGAGCAGATAACAATGATAAATCCCATTTTCATTTCCTTCCTAGTCAAGTAATTCATTTAATACAGACCAGAAAAAATATAATGCAAACCGTATTGAAATAATTTTCTGTACAGCACTGAACTTTACTATTATTATTGAGAGCATTATTCTTCTTGAAAAGGTTGCGATTTCTATAAGCTGGCTGTGCTTGTAAGCAAGCTAATATTATTTTCAAGGTAAAATATCGTTTGATGTGCTCCTAAATATTTGAAATATATTGTGCTTTCGCTTCTTGAGGAAAAATACACATGCTGTTGATGTCCTGATTATTTTTTAACTAACACTATTTCATAAAATAATTAACCCTTAAAGTTTTAAAATTTTCATGAAATTAATTTACTTTATTACGAATGTATACTAGATCTTTATGTATCTTGGGTTTTAGATTATAGTTTTACATTTTATTCAAGAAGAGGCTAAATGTGACTATTTCCACTGAGCTGGTGTCTTCAGTGATTTGGATTCGACTCTTCCCATAATTTCGAATGAGTTTTTTTTCTGGGAGATTGGCTGCATTTGTTTTCGACACGACTGCAGCCATCGAACGCGTTTCGTTCTTTCAACCTTTCAGCTAACTCTCACGCTTTTCCACCCACATGGTATGCATTTCGCCCATAGTACCGACGAGGCCAGGCGGTCGCACAGGCTCCGCAGCGAAGGCGAAGAGGGAGCGGGGCGAGATGTCAAAGCGCGGCGGGGGAGGTGGGACGAGCGGGCGAGAAAATGAAAACCGAGTGGGCGTGGCGGGCGATTGCGCGGGTGGGCGCCCGGTCGCCGCCCTGCGCAGCAGAAAGGCCTCGTCCCTTGCTTTCTTCTTTTTTTTCTTTTCTCTCTTGGCTTTGGCCGCGTGCGGCTCCGCAGCGTTCGTTCTTTGCGGTGGACGGAAATCGTCGGATGAAAGTGCTCCCTTGTCACCAATCTCGTGCTGTAATAATTAATTCTTGGATGTTATCCATATTTGATTCTACGTTTAGTTTCATTACACAAATGTTTATGTCGTCTGTATTATTTAAGTAGTCAACATTTCGTTAGTGCGAGTATCTCTATAATCTGATTAGTTTGTGAAAATATGCAGATAATCACATAATATTAGACGCATTAGATGATTCTCACAACTTGGTGAAAGTGAAGAAAGAAAGAAAACATTAAGGAGCCCAATAGTCACTAACACATTTGGTTGTGCAGATTTCTTAGATATAATTAATTTATTGTCAGTTCTGTTGAATGAATCTTATATTTTGTTGTTCAATGAGCCCCTGAGGTGCTACAATATAAAAATTTGATTTATACATAATGAACAGAGAGATAGATACGAGCTTATGCCTTTAAAAGACATGTGTGGCGTACTGGACATGAAAAGCACAGACGACAGATTCTGAATAGTATGTACAGTATATTTACAATAATAAATTACAAGATAAAGTTACAAAATTGAAAACCTTAGGCAACCTTTCTATTCTCTAAGCCGCGAAACCCCGCGACCGTCCCTAGGCTGAGCCCAGTGCCTCTGCTCGAGAGCATGAGAAGCTGCGCGAAGTGCGAGCTGTCGGACATTTAGTCCCCGTAACTAGATGTTACATGGCCGGATGCCAAAACGTGCAAGGTTGCACGGAGATACCTCACTTCTTTCGACTCACTAGCGTATCCCCCGAGCGCATGTCGGCGCCGCAATAAATACCCCACGGCTCGTCCCCCACTCTACCAGCGGCGGGCGTCATTCGGCTCGCAAGCCAGCCCTCAGCAGAGAGCAGCGGTCATCAATGGACTCGCACTCAGGCACGCCCAGTTGTCCCGGTTATTTTGGGGCTGGGATTTCCTGCCCGGCGCGCGCCGGCGAGGCGCCGCCGCATTCCACCCCCATCCCCCATCCGGCTTAAGGCCGGGCTTTCCAGCGAAACGGCACGTGCGCCACCTCGCGACGCTACACATGTCTTGATCGCGTACTATTAACATACTGTACTAACTTCTATCGATTATTAGTCGAGTGACAATTCTTTACAATAACTCTTCCCAATATACACATTGCCTCGGAATAAGTATTACACATTCTAGGGCATGTTGAGCGGTCAAAAACGACCTTCATTTGCTAATGAACATGAAGTGGTAAATTTCATTTAAAAGAGATACAATTGTGAGTTTGTATTGTTAGGCAACTTCTTATGAAAGGATGTTCGACAAAACAGTTTCTGACTAAGGACATTGAAATAAAAATAAAGTAGATTTACTGAGAGCGCTGTTGTCACGGAATAATTTGAAGGCCGCCATTGTAGTGGAGAGGTGCGTACCTCATAGACATCGTAGCGATTGTGATAGGAGCAAGGTAGTCTGAATGACGATATTTATTTTCGGTGCATGTATTATATAGCTTTTGAAAATTAAAGGATATAATATGGTTAAGAATTGTCCGGCATATATTAAGTGCAAATTTATTGCTCCAAGTTCAAAGTCAGTTTATAAGTTCGTAGTTTGACTCTTCAGAACTAAGCATCTGAGCTTTTCCTTAACAGCAATTAATTGTAAATGTTGAAGACCTTTCGTGTATTTAAAACTTGCATATCTACATTGTTAAAGAAAATGGCAGCTGACATAGCAAAACATGTATCTAAACATTATCCATTTACAGCTAAAATTTTTATTTATCATTTTACACTTTTATTTCTGTTACGTTCACCCAAAAACAAAGGTAATGATGAAAACGAGCGCAATTGAAGTGAGGTGTCGAAGTGAGGTGAGGTGAAGAAGTGAGGTGTCGTGCAGTGTATAGCAGAGAAATAAAGAAGGAAATGTTTTCAGGCCTTAGTGAAGTGAAGTGCAGTGTGATCATAATTGTATAAACATTCTGTGTGGAGTTAGAGTGTAGAAGTGAATGATCACCGGTGTTGTCATTGCCAACAATGTTGTTTATTACAAAAGCAGCTTTCGATGGCTTAGCCATCATCCTCAGTGGATGATGGCTAAGCCATCGAAAGCTGCTTTTGTAATAAACAACATTGTTGGCAATGACAACACCGGTGATCATTCAATTTTAAATGCCAACGACATTTCACCACTAAACCAATAGAGTGTAGAAGTTTTTTTCCCCTCTTTGTAATTTAATGTTTAATGAATAAGTCAGTTTTTATATTATAATTATTTTACCATTATTTTTATTATTTTAATATTAGTATTATTACTATAATTATTATATAATTTGCTAGTTATATTACCTTATTATTATTGTTATTAGTAATCAATGTTACTGAGAGGCTGTGTATTTTGTGTTTTTGTAATTAGCTCTCACCGGGTTATACCCAATTGCAGTTTAAATAAATTTATCTAATTGCAGAAAAAGATTTAAAACTCGCGCGCAAATCATCCACTACAATGGCGCTCATGGTTTCTTTCAATCGACCCTGCGTCATAAACTGTCCGTCAACCGAATTGTAGGGACTCGATTCTGACGCTTTCAGTGAGATTCCACGAACCTGTCACATACTTGTACGACTGCATTCCCTAACATTGGGAGTGAAATAATACACGTGTAACTCAGTTATCTGTAATTTCTCACTGTAAGTTCACTGAGGAAAACCCCTTTACCCCTCTATGTGCTTCATAAATTAGAAACAATTATTTATAGACATATATACAATTAGTCTTTTGCCTGCCTAACCTGCTTTGGCAGTTTCTTTCTTGGAATATATCCTGAAAAACAGTAATTTGGAATGAACTGTCACTCATTTATAGTTTCCTCTCATACCTGAGCTTACTATGGGGTTGACAAACGAAGAAACGCATGTATAATCATGATTAATAATAAGCCATTGTTGGTGATAACCTGCCGTTATTTTGATTAAATGTTGACACACACTATTGAAAGTCTGACAATCAGACTTACCTTCACTCTCTGACGTTTAGTCATTTGAGATGACAGTGTTGAACTTAACGTATATCACCCGTTTTTACATCTCTCAAAACATTAGATGATTGTCCGACTTGATTTATAAATTTCATAGTTAAAACGTAGTTAAAAAATGTTCTTTATACACCTGACGATGTGAAAAAGTTTTGTCTAAGACACGTCATAAAATGTACCTAGTGAATGGTTTAATTTATATTCTTCACATTCATTGATTGTCCAAAGTAACTGGAAAGTATGGTTGGTATCGTCAAATAATTGATAGGTATGGTAATGAAGAATGACAATGAGACATTTGGGGCAGGAAGATTCGGGAACGCGAAGAATGTTTGCGTTCGAACGCGAAGAACGTCTGCTTTCGCGGAGAAATCTAGATGCACACCAATTGTTTGCACAATACCATCCATCACTGAAACAACCTGTCACCCAGATATCTACACCCGCTTCTCTGGAAGCAAATGCCATTCTCCTAGAACAAAGTGATGTGTAGATAAGTAGATAAAAGTGTGTATTAGATTATATATTTTTAAGTTTAGACATTTTTCGACTGATGAAATAATTTATACTCATGAGTAATGGTTTAATGTGAAGAAGACAGCAATGATGTTGAATTAAATTGTAATGATGGAATGGTAGAATGAGAGACTATCAAAACGGAAGAACACCGAGAAAATCCGCCGAAAGCTCGCTATGTCCACTAGAAATTCCAGGTGTCAATCGAATCCGGGACCCACCGGTGGAAGGCGCGTACGTCATGAGCAGAAGGAAGAATAAAAGAGTGAGAAGATGAGTATAGGAGGATCCTCTTGAAAATAGTTATAATAAAATAATGTATTTTGAGACGCATCAACATAAAATCATTAACAACTTACAATAAATTTTGATTCATTATAATGGTAATGAAACATTTATTATATTAATGTACCTCTCTTCCAATTACTACAGCAGGTCCCAATTTTATATATCTTTTTAAACGCTAAATGTATTATAATTTGGTCATGATATTCTTTAGATGCAAACATGCATAACAGGTAGTCTTATCATTTCTCATATTTCAAAGAACAAAGGTATTTGCAATTTTCTTTATTAAAAGTTATAAATATGCTTTCCATCTCCTCTTATCATAAGCACAAGCTTAAATATCTTTTAAAGCAACAGAAATTCTTGAACAATCTGCGTTTCTCTAACGAAGAGCACCTCTGCGAAATAACGAAAGAAATATTTGTTCATCGTGGAGATAACATAGCACTGAAATTGACTTTGAAATGCTCGGAATTGCTCTCCCTGTATAAACACTATTTACTTGGCTATCTGGGAGACGCCGCATCCAAGGCTCAGATACCAACGTTAGTATCTGTGACTAAGATCTGGAGACAGCCAAGTAGATATTGACTCCGGCTGCGGAAGCCTAGGCTTTCTGTATAAACACTTTGAACCACACGTCTTACTTGAATTGGTAAGCTTCTTTCAAATTATATATTTAAGCATTGTAAGTATGTTGTTGAAGGCCAGAGGATACGTGCAGGAGTGAGAAACAGAAATAGGAGAAATCATACAGCACACCAGTTCTGTAATCACAAGTTGCCACCTTCCAACGAAGTGTCACTCAGCCTTAAAGAAACTTCCGTGGAACGACACAACACCGACGGAAGTTCAGGGCAAACGTCAGCCTCCACGAACACTTCATTTCACCGAGAAATATTTTGACGGTTGCACCCGTGCCCCATCCTCAATGCCCCCCCTCTCCCTTCTCTGCTGCAACTTATTTCCTACGCCATCGATTTTCCGTCGCGGGCGCTTACACATCGCCTCCACGCTTGTTCTGTTTCCCAGTGACGGTTTAATCGGGGCTTCGGTATTCCAGAAAGAAAGGTCCAAGTCGTTCATCAAACTCGCCTCATAAAGTTCTGAGTCGGCGACCGACACACGTGTCTCGCGGAAGCGAGTCGGGGATGCGACACGCGTCAAACAAGGATTGATGAACAGCCGAAGTTTCCAAGTTGGGCGGGCAAGTAACTCGTTTGTTCTGCGACTCTTTAGGCATTCATGAAAAGAAGTCTCCGGAATGAAGCGGGGTGACTAATGGAGTAAAAGGGAGATGAAGGGGAAAGGAAAAGATGAAGTAACCGCACGTCTATGGTCTTGGAGAAAGTGGAATCTTTGCTTGAAACTCAGTTGCTTTATGGGTAAGATGATTTGGAATAGCTTATCAAGAAGCGTATAGTGCAGGTAATTTTAATCCAAGATTTTTTGAGAGATATAATTATAGCCTACACTAAATTGTTTGTAAAACTACACCATATTCGTAGATTTAAAAGAATCTAAAAAATTAAAATAGTTCATCGTCCACCATCACATCTGGCCAACCTAATGACAAATTCGATTCAGCCGAAAGATAATACTACTACTCTGCAGACATATTAAAGTCTTAAGGAGGCTTGGTGGAAAAGAACCCCTTTGACACTCATTGAATATCCGATATCAAACCAAATGAGTAAAATTTGCAGATCGAGTTGGTCAGGAAGTTTCTCTTAGTTTGTCTCTTTCTAGGGCCCTGAAATAAGCGTTTTTCTGCCCCAAAGTCTCCATTTTTCAGCAGTTCAGCTTCACGTAACTTTCTCTGTAATCCGTAGCGAGAAATGAACATAGGATACAAGCAAACGAGAAAGCTATTAAGGCTATCCAATATGAGAATAAATGAAGGAAACGTGAGCGTAGGTAAAATGATATACAAAGGTTGCATAAAAAGCAATGAGATTTTTTCTCTCTAAAATGACTATACTGATAAAGGTATTTTCATTTACAGACGTTTAATATGATCGCCTACGTTATTAATGACCATTTGCTAAATGTTAGGAAAGCATCGTACTCCATCTGGGAGTCTATTTCTGTTGGTGTCCCATATTGACAGCTCTATAGCATGAATAGGTTCTTCTCTGTCATTTTATCGGGTACTTCGCAGTGGTTCTTTCATTTTGCTGAAGAGATCATAATCACAGAGACTCTTATCGGGTAAGTAATGTGGATGTTCCAGAATCTCCCATTGCTAACTGCCCAAGAGTTCTCCATGTAGGGTCGTCCTCTACGTGGGTTATACTTCAGATCATCTCTGCCTAATCTGAAGGCTTTCACATATCGTGTGACTGTGGAGTATGGCAACTCTGCATCACCACATGCTTCATGCAGTTCCTAAAAACGGTCTTGCTTTCTTCGATCTCATGCCACTTCAGTTTTGAGCCACGAACGTTTCTCTACCTTTGTAAACATAACGTTAGGGCGTTTGGACTATTGCTATAAAGTTCAACAATTTACACACTGCAGTAGACTGAATACTGTCCCCGTTCGCTGCGCACACTCGTCCAATTGTTCTTCCTTTTGTCACGACAGATGGCAGTATGCTGACTCACCGGCTTTAAGTTACAGCAATATTCTCATTATAAAAATGATTTTTTTCAATCTATATAATTTACAAAAATCTAAGATTTGAGTGGGTAACTCACTGTAATGCGAGATGGATTACGGAAGACAGGTGGCATTGGGAAAGGAAGAAAAGAAACAATGGAGATGCATTAGGAAGTTTGTAAGGAATTTGATACAGAAAGCCTTGAGTTGAAGGGATGGTTGTGAGATTTTGTGGAGGCTTCTGAGAGACGGCACATAATCAATGATGCTCGCATAGGCAAGAGGGGGAAAGCAAAACGGAGGAGGAGAATAGTTAACTAGAGTCGGAGGTAGTTGAAATCAGCATTCTGAAATTCCTGTGGTCATAGCGCTAACCACACAGCATAGAGCTTTGGTACGAATAGGGTTCCCCTACAAGGAATGCGACGAGGGTGGCATGGCTAGTAAGGGTGGGGGGAGGGAAAGAGCGATGATGAAACGCGTGTGTGTCGGAGGGTGAGTGTGTTACGTGATTGATTCGTTCGTGTTTCCGGGCGCGTCAACTACTTAGGTCATTAGTGAGTGTAGTGCGTGTTTTTTCTCGGGAGGTGGCGGTGATCTTTGAGCTGGATGGCGAGATCTGGCGCCGACCTACCGTCGACTAGCGGGTTTTCCCTCAACCAGGTATCTCCCATCAGCGGGGCACCGCCCCAGCCGGGAAAAGCTGTAAGCTCCCGATCGGTCTCCCGGCATGTGTGGTAGTGTAGTGCATGTTAGTGTCAGTGTGTGTGTGTGTGTGTAAGAGGAGAGGATAGGACAAGGAAGAAGAAGGAAAGATCGCGCGCGGTCCGTGGCCTGTTTGTTAGGGTACTACTCCGGCATTCGCCTGTTGTTGATCGGAGAAATCACGGAAAACTACCTATAAGAGCAGCCGGCCGGTAGAATTCTCCTTCAGACCGCGACTGAATTCGACCTAGCTGACAAGCCAGTGTCGGTGTTATGCGAGAGAAGGGGTAATTGCGACGAGGACGGCAGGGGTGGCGGGGTGGCGTGGGCGGATAAGGAAGTGAGGCAATGCCAATATGCCTGGCGCGGGCGGGGACTGAAGGAGTATTGATTCCGGACGCATCACTTACCGACGTCATTAGCCTCGTTAGCGTGGATGCAATTATCTTTGGAACTAGCAGTATTCTATGTCGACTTGCCCCTCCAGTAAATCTCCCGAAACCGAAACAAGCTCTAACTTCCAGACCTGTCTCCCGTCATTTGTGGTTAGGTTCTGCACATACGTGTGCGCGTGTATCCGGTATCCGGTACTGTTAAGAGAAACCATAGAAAACTAATTATCACTCCGTTAAAATGCTCCTCCAGCCAGTGCTAGAAATCGACAAGCTTCCTCGACAATGTCGAAATTCTGTTAGCGTCGTGACTCAATACTTACGACCTAGCACCGTCAATGCTGGAAAGGCAATGGTGTTGTTGCTGAGCTCTCGCGTCGTTTGGTTAGTTGGTTGGATGTTTGATTAGTGATTTCGGGTGCGTCAACAGCTGTCATTAGCCCCGTAAGTGTTAAGTGTTAACATGCTCCCGCATGTTTTATCGCGGGTGAGGCGATGAATATCCCCCGCTGGACGTTGAGATCCGACGTCAACCTACCGTCAGCTAAAGAGATTTCCCCAACCAGGTATCTTGCAGCGAGACAGCGCCCAAGCCGGGACTACCTCAAAGCTCCCGACCGGTCTCTCAGGATGTGTGTGGTGGTGTAGTGCATGTAAGTGTGTAAGTAAGGGGTAGGGAAAGATCGCGCGCGGTCCGAGATCCGTTTCTTAGGGTACAGTTCCGGTATTCGTCTGGTGTTGATTACAGAAACCACGGAAAACTACTGATCAGAGCAGCTGGTCTGTAGACTTCTTTTCCAGCCAGCGACCGAATTCGACCTAACTACCCAGGCAGTGTCGAAAATCCTGCCAACTTCGGAACTCGAACCTAGGACCTAGGACCAACTGATCAGATGCACTGCAATGATATCAGTGCCTTGAGTCGTCTCTTCCCTATTGCATCGGGCGCCAGGGTGGCGAAGGTCACGTGGGCGCAGAGGAAGTGGAGTCGAGTGGGATGCCGGCGTGGGCGTGGAGAGAAGCGAGGGCAGCCCGGTTGCGGCGAGCCGGGCCCGCCGGCGCGGCGGCGCGGGGGCGCGGAGGCTGTGGTCCGCGCGGCTGAGATCGGAGAACGAAGGGGCGCCGCGCCGCGCCGCGCATCCACTTCAAAGGCCACCGCCCCCGCGCATCCGGCACAGCGGGGCAGCGCTCGCGGCAATCTCTCCGGCGCGGCGGGGAGAGGCAGCGCGGGTTGCAGCAGGGCGTGGAGGGGCGGGCGGATCGAGGAGGTTAGGAGAGTGATAAGAGGGGAGAAACGGGAAGGGGCAGAGAGTTGGGGTGGGCGGGAAAGATGGGGTGAGTCGACGCGGGAAGAGAGAGAAAAGGGGGGAACGGGAGGGAGCGGAGCTGGGCGGAGTGATTGGGTGTGGCGTGGCGTGGCGTGGCGGGGAGGGGCGTGGCGGGGAGGGGCGGGGCGGGGCGGGTGGAGCAGCGAGAAGAGGTGAGGAGCGGGGGGGACCGGAACTGCTCTCCGGCGGGGGCGGTTCTCGCGTACACGCGCCTCTGCCCACCCGCCCACGTTGTCGCAGCAGAATTATTGTCGGGCCGCCGCTACCCGCTCCGCGGACGCTTCCTCTGCTGCATTCAATGGGCGGCCGGTGTTTCATCCGCTCACTCGCTGACCACTTCGGTTTACAATTTTGTTTCTAGACTTGGCCATGCAGGAAAGAGGACGTCGTCACACGCGAGAAACCAACGGACACACACACACATTTATAGAAGAACGTTGGAAACTTCAGGACGAAATTTTTCGAGTTCCGGCCGTCGAATGACATGTTTCTATTAGTAAATAGTTCCAAAGATTGCTCCTAACCATTGGCGTAAATTTAAGAATTGGAGAGGTTACTACATGCCATAGTATTTCCTTTATTATTTACTTTTTTCAAAACATTATAAAAATTATATTCCTTTTTAATGCTATAAATAAATCATCCATCTCCTATAAAACTGTTTTCATGAAACTTGTTGACACATATCCTATTGTATTCGTATTAATAATATTTAAAGGACGCTTCATGGGCATATTTGACCCCATTTGCTACAACAAACACGTGTTGCTACATCAATGCTGAATGTGAAGATGATAATAAGTTTGAACGGAACTTGTCCAACGATAACAATACTTAATTTTAGATTATTCTACCCAAGGGAGATGACGTCTTAGCTTTGAACGTTACTGGCCGTCGAGGAGAAAACGCATCCCACAGAAAGTTTTGTTGCATGGAGGTTTCCCAACATTACGAATTAATATCATTCGGTATTTAAATCAGTTACATATATCATTTATTTATAATTATTCATAAATATTTATACAATTCAGCAAGCATTTGCGGGTGCATAAAATCGTTATTTTTCCTCTTACATAATGAAAAAGAAATTTCTTAAAAATCAATTAAAAATTTTTTGCCTTGGCATGACTTATATCTTAAAATAAACCATAACGTAAATATTGGGAACTTGCGAGAGGTCAAAAAATTACTTAAAATTATTTTAAAAAATCAGAAGTTTTAATAAAAAGACGCAGATATATAATATTCAGCACAATGTTCTCTAAGAGTACAAAATATTTGTAGAAAAAATCGAGAAAATTTTGAAAAAATATATAAAATGAAATATGAACCTTGTATTAAGTATTCATAAAGTTAAAATGTCATATTAATATTCTCAGAGCCTCAAGTTAAGTTACAACTGAATAAATGTATGATGTATATGTATTTATTTCAATGGCATTTCAGAACACAGATTGCAAAGTTATTTGAAACGCCATTTAACCATAGGAAATTAAAGTGAATTAAGTAAATTTTGTCTAAATACTCGCGTGTTTTATTTGATTGTGCTTATATGGACATCCAGTTATTCTGAGAGTCGAAATTCAATAAAAACTCTATGATGATTTAAACGTTATACTAAATCCAATTAATTAAATTTTATTTATAAATCTTGAGTTTTATTTATCTATAATTTTTAATTAAATATTACTTGAACATCCAGTTTCTCCAAATCTGCAGTCATTATACAAAGGTAGGTTTCCACACGAGATACACTTTGGAACATCAAGAGGCAGAAACAGAGGGTGAGGAGTCGGGGAAAGGCTCACGTGACCCGC
The DNA here is from genome assembly GCA_031308135.1 of Acheta domesticus. Classification (NCBI taxonomy): domain Eukaryota; kingdom Metazoa; phylum Arthropoda; class Insecta; order Orthoptera; family Gryllidae; genus Acheta; species Acheta domesticus. The sequence goes on from JAHLJT010004567.1 coordinate 177,452,236, forward strand.
TCACGTCCGCTCTCTTCCCTGAATTGCGACTGCAATTCACCGCAGGTTGCTCTTAAGTAGGTCACTTCCTGCTCGTGCAGATAATACATGATTCTCCCAAAGTGTATTTCAAAGGTGAAATGCGAGATATGTCACGCATCCACCTGAGTAGTTAGTTGAGCTTGTATTGTACCAACAAATCTCTTATGCCTCTGTCAGTTTCACGGAAAGATATAGGTCAGTGATTACCACAGCATACGCTAATGGCGGAATACGCTAATGGCAGAAAACATCTGAAGAACTTTCTTTAAAGAAAATGCATACAACTTCAAAAAACAACAAACAATATTTTATTATAACTTCAAAAGAAAAACAAAATGAAACCCTGACGATACAAGAAAACTCAGAAATTACTAAAACCCTAATTTACTAATTACTAATTTACTAGCTGAATGCGGCGTTGCCGACGCTGTAAACTATTTTAAAAGTATATTCATGTGTTGAAAATTTCTTTCATACGCGACTTTGTTCAAATATATTCTTACAGAATCTTACATTGGACTTACCAATGAATCGTAGTAGCTGTTAATGTTATACTCGCCTTTAAAAATTCCCAACATCCAATGGCCTTGTATGTTACCTTCATACAGGATATGAAGTTGTAATATTGCAATTTAAAAATTATAGTCGTCGCAAGAAATACTTGAAGTATTGATGATGCGAATAGTTTAGTCAAGCTACACTTTTTTACAAGCTACACAAGATTTTTGCTAATACGCACAATAATGCACAATGATCACCTGTAAGTTTTCTTCTGGGTTATTCTCTAAACCTAATATACGATCATTCTCAATTTGTTTAAAAAATTCTTCCGTAAAATCACTACATTAAATGTAGTTATAAATGATTAAGTAAATCCTTTCCCGGATTTTCTTAACACTTCAATATTCTTCTCCCATAATTTTTGAAGAGATTAAAACTCCTCAAACCCAGTCTAATGTGTGTTTACTTCCACGTTTGCAATTGCTCTATTAATGGTTTCGTATGCGAATATAAATAAACATTAAAGACAACAGTTTTATGTGTTATGTTAATACGTTATTAGTTAAGTTTAAAATGTGTAAGTTGTGGATCACATTCATTGGAAAATGGGTATATGTATTGGTATAGGCATTTTTACACTTAGCAATGTAAAAGTGAGAAGTCGAACATAACAAAGTTAACTCATTCTCTAACATTACTCGCAGTTTTGTTTTCTCCGTATTCACTTGAAATTTTTCAAATTTAATAAGTTCCAAGGTACTATTGTCTGTAGATTTTGTAACTTTATTTTTTTTAAATACGGTATTATGTCTATATAATTTAAAATGAAATATCCATCGTGCGTCACTTGTTCAAATTAACTTCAATTATTCACGTAAAGATGTCAACATCAGTGTTGCCAACATCGTGAAAAAAATGATTATTGGAAATTTCTTAGAATTTTATGGCCGAATCTGAAAAAAATATCAGTTCCCCATCAGGAGACAGAGACGCGTCTAATGACACATCTTATGTCTCGATCGGTGCACGGAAAGTGGTCTCGCCGTGAGAGATGGAACCACCTAACGCACGCACGCTAGAGGAGTTACTCAAATACTGTGTAGGGATTCTATCTACTTTAACACAATAAAATTTTAATTATCTAAACCTAACAATAAAAACACCACAATAAAAATCTCACGAAATTTTGTTGAACGATTTAAAAAAAATTGAAATATTCGCCATGTCACAACTAATGTGTTGAATATTTGACTTTGTAATATTGTCCTTGATTTTTTTCATGGTGAATTCTCTTAAATTTTTCCATTAACTGATCGTAAAACCATCATCCCTCCGAACGCTGCTACTTTGTATATCCACGACGTGGTCCGCACACATGCACCTTCTCCGGTATGACTGGAGATCTCGATCTCTGATGTGAAAAGCGAGCGAGCTACTGTCTCAATAGTTGTTTAATTTTCCTTACCTAGCAGTACATTTGATGCCATGGAAACCCTTCGGATATCCAGTGACGCATGTTTGACATCCTGTGCTTCCTTCATCTACGCATTCCCGGACAAGTCTTATCGGTCGCTCCGCAACCAGTGCCATCATTTCCATGCACTGTCTCCCTGATTTCACCATTTTATTAAATAAATTTCTTCTTTTATCTATCACACATTGTGATCTGTCACAAGCTAGAGGATGCTTACGTAGAAAGTCAAACCTTAAGGGGGGATGTAGGTGGAACATGGCCCAAAAATTGATTTTCTTTTTTTATTCTCATATTATTCCTTATAGTTTTTAATACATTCTCCCACAATTTTAGACCAATCAGACCGCGGTAAGACCTTTACATTTTTAATATCATCTCGGGAGGCGGTCACTTTGAAAGGTGTTGTCATGGATCTGTTTGATGGGCATTCGAAAATCTCGTGTTTTAGAAGTGGTTATTTCCTGCGTTGCAAACGTGTGTTTACATGTTGTTTTGAAGCGTGCTTCTCTTGTGAACCCCGTTTTACGAGTTGACAGAATTTTCTTTTGAAATAGTTAGTGTTGTACAGAGTCGTTAGAGTGATATCATGGTTAGAGCGACTAGTTAGCATAAGAAAGTGAAGAAAGCCAAAATATTTAACATTTCTTCCTAAAGATTAAGCAGAACAGAAATTGAGGTTAATAATTTTGTAGAATGTGAACTGGAAAACGAAGTAGAACCTCCACTTAGAGAATCAAGACGAAAAGTGAGTTAATGTAATGAAAATGGAAATGAGAATGTTACCAATGATTTTAGAATAGTATGCTTGCAAATGCTTTCTGAAGTAGTCAATACATTTTGCTGCTGTGTAAATTGTGGGAAACAAAGGCTACGTTTGGTGGATAACGGTAAAACAATAGGCTTAGTTTGTACTCAACATATCGTTTGTGAAGGTTCCAAAACTGCTTTTCAATGTTTGAAGTAAATTTCCCGTAACCATGATTTTTTGTGCTAAATGTACCTTTTTCTCAAAAACTATTCAGCGTACAATATTCAAATTTTGTACATAGTTGCAGATAACAAAGACAAGAATTTCCTTGTAAGGATTTTTCCAAATGTTGTTTAGATTCTTCATAATGATTTATAAAACTCAAATTTTTTGCAACTAATAATATGACACGAATTCAATTATTAATATTTAAAAAACTATAACTAATTCCAAAATGTCCTTACACTCATTTGTTTACTTGTATTTAAGGAGCAGTTCTGCACAATTTCAAACTTTTAATGTGATTGGTTTTCAAGAAAAGTGCACCTTTGTAAAGTTAAAAAATAAAAAATTTAAATGTTTATATTATGAACAATTTCTGTTTTTTCTAGAAAAAATATTTATAAATATTTTTTTACATATATATATTTATTAAGATTACAAAATTTCATTGTTGTACGTCAAATTCTGACGGCTTAAAAAATTATAATACTACGTTGTGTAAATCCACCTACATCCCCCCTTAAATGATATTTTTTTTGGTTCTGGCCTTAGGTAACGTAGGGGCGGGCTTGTACGCAAGCGCCTGGTGAGGGTCACGGACTTGCACGCGACAAAGGGGCGGGGAGACCCGTGGGCATGGCATACACAAAGAGACGCTACGATAAACGGACTTTGCAGAAATTGTGTCAAATACTATGTTAATTTATTTGTATGAATGCTTGTCACTATCCTAAGCTGATGTCATTAGAAAGGGAAGAAAGTTCTCGTTTTCAAGATTTTACAATGTTGGAAATGAATTTTGTTCATTTTCTACTCCATATTCAGTCGATATTGATGTAAAATATACATATTTGCCATTAGAAATAGTTTACTACAGTCGTAACAGATAAAATATCAATAATTATATTGAGCAAATGTTCTAGATATTTTCAGACTTTTTGATAGGTTTTTCACGTATATTCAAATCTCCCGCAAATGTTCTGTAAATTCATTACGAAACTCCCGCCAATTCATTACGTTGCCAAAAACTGTTTTCTTCCTTGAAGAGACTAAAACAGAAGCAACGAAGTGGTCTCCGATCAAACGTTGAAATTTTTCATTCTTGTTACTTAAATTATACTTTCAAATATAGATAAAATCAACAAAAAATCATAAATTATCTGTATCCTAATTCTATTTATAACAAAGTTTCTTTACAAATTCACTTACTTGGAATATAGAAACGTATTTGATAGTTTGCATTATGTTTATGTTATAATAAAACTGTGTTCTTACTTGAAACTCGTACTTAAAACAGTTTAGAATTATTCGTACTTGAAATAGTTTGGAATTAAAATGTATCATCTGTCACTTACCGTTCCCTTATCAACCAGCCAGCGAAGTTTCTGATCTCAAATTGCCCGCTTCCCTCCACACAACTGAGTCTTCGTGAGGCCGTGCCCGCGGATCAAGGACAAAAATAAAACTGCTCTAGCCCGAAAAACCGTGCCCGCCTTTGGTGTAAAGGGATCTGCATCGACATTCACGTTGATACCGATGTTGATGATGCTTCTAATGATGATTATACTGAGTGTCAAACTCATTACTGAGTATAGGCGCAGTGGAACGCTTGTGCTTGAGATTTGTCTGTTCAGCGAATCCAAAGTTGCGCCAACTCAAATTTCGATTATTTGAAAAAATGCAAAGGTACTTAAACTTGAAACTTGACGTTGAGGTAAGTCAAGTGGTAGTTTCTCAGGTAATGTTCCATATGTTTCATTAAATTTCATTCAAAATTCTTAGAGTTTCTAATGAGCGTTTGAAACTATTATTTACAAATTATTTTAGTTTGTTTATTAATTAAACATAAACTTATGTTTAATAATTAAACATAAACCACAATTATTCAAACTTACCCTGAGTTTCTTGCTCACGCAAAATAACTTGCTTTAGGAAAAGTCATATTACACAAGGTTTTAAGACACTATAGTTTATTAAATAATTCTAGATCTTTTTCAAATAAAGGTGGGTAATTCGTTCTACACGCATACTTCTTTTTAACAAGTTTGTAACTAGATAACATTCAAAACATCTCTACAACGTTTTCTCTTAGATACACTGTAAATTTAAAACATTTTGTTTATGAATAATTAATTAGGAGTATTCTGTATTTTAGGTAGGCTACGGTAGGCTAGTGTTGCCTCAGTCAACATTTCGACGAGCATTGGTCTATGTCGCGAGCATGAAGCTTTGTGCAACAAATAATTAAGGGCTGCGTGCACATTGCACTGCGTATTCGTGTCCTTTGATCTCAATTCACAGGAATAGAAGCTTATCGCTTTGCTGTTGTGCATATTATGAAAATTAGTCTCCAATATCATGGAACACAGTATATGGCTTCACTTTATCTTACGCTTACTTTCTCAAACATCATAAATTAACAGATACATATAAAAACTAATTCATTATTTACTACCAAAATGCCTCAGAAATGTTTCAATAATCAAAACATGTTTGTGAATAGAGTGTTGATTTCACACTTTAGATAGCTCTTCAAAGCAGTCGATGTTCTTTGCTTCTCATCTCCCAAACGCGCACCTGCCCGTTCTGAGGCAGATAGCTTCCTGTTTGGGCTTTGAATGGGCGTTCGCGTGCCGAGCATTTCTCCTGCTGAGCGATCCGGATTTGCACCTCCGTCTTTGTCCAGTTTGCTCCGCAGTCACTAGTAGTAATTATTAGTGACATGAAAGGTTGAAAGCTCCGTTACCTTGACTGCTTTCCGTTGGAATGTCACCATTAAGCTGTTGAACGCAATCAGAAATGTTAATTCGCTTTGCATGTCGACAGAATTGATAATGAATTGTTTGAGAAAGCGTGCATAATGGCAAAATTATATCGTAAAAATGAACTTCACTAAAAATTCATGTCTGGGTAAATTTCTGCGCGATTTGAGATTAATCACCTTGGACCGAAAGAACAAATTTGAATTAAAAACAATAAATATTATAAAATATTTGCCTGCAGGAGAAACATATGTATCGTATTATATGCTAAGGTTTCAATACAATTACAGAAATGTGTTTTGTGGGTCTATATTACGTAATTTCAGAAAAATACCAGAAGAAATGTCTGATATTTTATATTGTATGATATAAAAAAATAATCTGAATGTAATTAATACTTTGACGACCAATTACGTAATTAAATTTGTTTAAATTTCACAAACGTTTATAAAATAAAGTAACGCGAGAAATAGGACAAATGGTCGGAAGAGAAGCCTTCTACGACGATTTAATACCTATCTCCCCATTTGTTAGCAACACGAAGATCCCGCGGCTTTGGCCCCAACCTCAGCGCCTTCCACCCTCGCCCCCCACAGTCGGGCGCGGCGCCAAAAAAACAAACAGCGAACACGAGGCGCGCTGTCCTCCCCTCATCGCGGGGATTGCGAGGATCGCTGCGGACGGCCAGTGACGTCATCGCCCCCACCCCGCGCTCTCGCCGGCGGAGGAGGCATCTAGTCGGGATGCTCAACACGTCTCGTGTGGCTTTCCTCCCCCGCCACTTCCGCCGTCGCCGCCGTTCTCTCGTCCCCGCCCCTGAAGCCACCACCGCCTTCGTCTCCGCCACCATCACCGCCCCCGCCGCCCCTTCGCCACCAGACGCATCTCCGCCACCTAGATCACTGCCACCGTCGCCACCATTGCCACCGCCATTGTCGCCGCCACCGCCATCGCCACCGCATGCACCTCCGCCATCGCTGCCTTCGTCTGCAGCTCCGCCACCTGACCTGTCTCCGCCTTCTAGATCACCGCCACCGCCAACGGCCCAGGCCCCGCCTGCTGCACCTCCGCCATTGTCGCCCCCGTCTACAACTCTCCTACCGTCTAGGACCGTCCCCATCTCCTAGACCACTGCCACCGCCAATCGCCCAGCCCCCGCCTCCTGCACCACTTCCGCCAGCGTCGCCGTCACCACCACTATCACCCTCGTCTCGACCTCCGCCACCAGACCTGCCCCCGCCTCTTAGACCACCGCCAACTGCCCAGTCGCCGCCCCTGCCCCACCTCCGCCTCCGCCATCGCCGCCATGGGCCCGCGAGGAAGGATTCAGTCGGCGGGGCGTGGGCGAAATATGATTAGGTCCCCCGACGAGTCTAGACGATAAGGGCTGCCGCCGCCGGCAGAAGGACGAAACGAGTTCCACGCGGTGCCTCTCCTACGACACTTGCCGCCCTGCGCCGTATCCCCACCCCAAACCCGTTCCGAGTAATCCGCCTGACCTCTGTGTTCTCCCACTTTTTTTTCGCCCTCTACCACTGCGAGGCCTCACCAGAAACATGTGGACAAGGGAATAATCCCCCCAGGCTGCATTTTTATGTGGACACATAAAATCTTGAGGGAGAGATCGACACCGTTTTAGAGCTTTGCAGCATATTCAAAGTTGGAGCACGCAACAGGGCGATTGCTCGCCGGTCGTTCTTCGTTTTATGGTGCTTGGGAGGGGACGGGCGTGGAAAAGTGTTATGAAGAAAAGGATGAAGCGTCTGGCGAATAGTTTGTCTGTTATGAACTCAACACACATGTTCTTCTGAGGTGGAAAAGAGGATCTCCGTATTTTGGTGACTCTTTGGGACAAACGAAAAGCGTGTTGTGGTGTATAAAATATGACATTCCCTTTTATGATGGGATAGATGTCATAAACTATGACACTTATCCATTTTGTAGGAGTGTTTTGAATGGTATTATTTTGTTTGATTGTGGTGGAATAAGAAAGTTTCCAGTGAAACATTTTTGAAGTTCAGAACAAGAGCGTTTTACTTGGACTTACTTGGACTGGGAAGACGATTATATTCCATTTGTATCAACGTTGTTCTTGCCGCCTGATATGTCGTAGTAGTACACAAGTAAATACGAAAATCAATTCATTAATCATACATAGACACTTCAGACAAATATGGTATCACAATTACAATGTTATTACGGAGTAATTCAACAATCCCAAGATAGCAATTGCATTTCTATTTTCGAGTGATATTTTTGTTGTTCCTGGAAGGGAGAATGGAGTAGCTAGAACGTCGTAAGAACGATAATTTGATATTTATGGGTTTTCCGGACGTAACTGACAAACAGAAAAGACAGTTAAGAAAGTCGTTATGAAGAAGCCTTATTACTGAGCCTGAGTATGAATAGAATCAGCATGCTTCAACACGCTGAGGTTAACATCTCATTCAAATTCTTCAAATCTAGACCGAGTATCTAATTTGATTCTCCTGGTTTAAGACCATGCCTTGCACCACCAAGCTATGTAGACAAATACTTCGCATATAGATATGATATATTATTGATTATTTGAAACTGACGGAGCGGTGACAATGAACTACCATCTCGTTTTCAAAGTGTAAAACTTCTGAATAAGAATAGAAAGCTTTTTAAGACGTTGAAATTCACTTCTAAAAATTCACTGAAAATAAAAAAGATTAATCATCAAAGTTTTCTTTTTTAGGCCTCTAGATGTCTCCATACACTTCTCATGTTCAAGAAATGATTTATAAATTAGGATGAAGAAGGAAAGATCAAATATCAAACTAACTTTTATTAAATTTTCAGAACCACACCAAACACATAAATGCATTAAAGATTTCTTACAATTCTGAACGTACTCACGAGCAATTCGCACAGCAATTGTTTCCTAACATTTTTAAAATTTTGGAATGAAAAAATCCAAAAGAGAATGCTTTTCTTACTCCAGAAAATATTTTAATTCGGAAAGATGAATGTATAAGATCAATCTTGGAAGCAAGTTGAGATAATTCTTAGAACGTAATCCTGCGAAGAGCTCAATAATTTCGATCCACATTCCTCAATGCACCATTTTATACTCAATAAATATTTTAAAAGCTAAAAGGCTGATGAAAAACGGTCCCAAAATTAAAGGACTAGTGTAATTGCGAAGAGGAAGTTGAAATATTAACCATTCAGTACATTTAATCCTTGAGGTTGGAATAAAACTTCACAGGGTGGAGTAGTCGGCAACAATGTGTACGAAACAAGGTATGCTACACGATATTCCCGCGCATGCGTTTCGTCGCTTGATTGATTCATTGATTAGTAAGTCCGGGCGCGGCAACGGCTAAGGTCATTAGAGCCGTAAGTGTAGTGCATGATTTTCCTCAGAAGGGAGTTGTCATCTTCCCTTGCTGGATGACGAGATCCGGCGCCGACCTACCGTCGGCCAACGGGGTTTCCTCAACCAGCTATCTCCCACCAACCGAGACAATTGCTAAGCTCCTGACCGGTCTCCCGGCATGTGTGGTAGTTTAGTGCTATTAAGTGTACGTGTGTGTAAGTAAGGGATGAGAAAAGGAGAAGGAAGAGGAAGGAGAGATCACATGCGTGGTCATCCGTGGCCATCCGTGGTCCATTTGTTAGGGTACTGCTCCGGCATTCGCCTACTGTTGATTGGAGAAACTAGGGAAAACTACCGATGAGAGTAGCCGGCCGGTAGAATTTTCCTCAAGACAGCGACTGAATTCGACCGGACAAACTAATGTCGAAAATCCTGCCACCAACGGGACTCGAACTTAGGACCTCCTGGCTGCACTGCAGTGACATCAGTTGATGCCCTAATGGTTCTCTCGGTTGCTTCGTCTCTTACTGGGAAACACCTACTAAACACCACAGCATTTCCACATTTCGTAGTCAAGAAACATTTGAATGGTTGTAAAAGGTAATGACAATATAGATCATCGGAGCGAATCGGTGTAAGCTGTATATTGAAACAGTAGTTTCTAATTAATTATTAAAAAATATATATCTTTATATATCTCAGTCGTTGGGGTCCTTCAGTTCGATAATAATTTGCTTACCTGCGAGCAGCAAAGATTGCCACCGGATCCGCTCTCCGTACGGAAAAGCGCGAAATCTGAAAGTTTTATCTTTTGATTCTGGAATAGTTGCACTACTAACGTGATATATTGCACAATAATAATCCTTTTAATCAGTTTGAAAAACAGAACATTGTTTATTCAAGTATTTGACTGATTTCGTTTCGAAATTACTATTTATCAGTGTAACAATAACATTATTATTTAGGGTCATGACCTTTAAATTGAATTTGAACGATCGTTAGCAAATAAAATACCCCTGAGCTCTCTTGTTGGTCGTCTGGATGTTGCCCCGAAGAAACCTGGGCTTCAACGTCGTTTTCTACTCTTCACTCGGCTGGGCTGGACCTGATGTCATCTACTTGATGCTTCTGCGTTCCTTCTAACATCTATATGTAACTATCATCTACAGGTACCCTGGCATCTAGAGATACTTTTTCCTAAAACTACGCAACAGATATGCGCCTACCCGCGAACTTAACAAATCGAAAAACAAATAAAATATATGCTTGCTAAGTATTAATTGCTAATCCTATTTTTAAATTAATTTGTTCCGCCACGGCACTGAAGACATAATTTGCAGTGTCTATCTTGTTTGTATTCAATTAACGTCTTAATTACAGTTCTTTAATTAAAGTTGATGATAAGTGCCACGAACTAGATTATTTTTTGTCAAATAAAATTTTTTTCGTTAATAATTTATGTGAACAGTTCCATCTGAATTGATTCAGTTAATTAATGTCACGCGGTAATGTTCTGACAAATATTACGCAGATGTATTACAGCATAACGTAACTATCAAACGAACTCGAAATTATATTCCGCGTACTTATCCTACGATGTATTCACCTCGGAGTCTAGATCAAGAGAGAGTTTCTTTCACACCATGGCCTACGAAAGTGACGTCACAATTGTTTTTCTCCCCCCTGCTCAAAATCAACAATCCCATGGCAACGTTTATGCTCCATGCACCGCGAGGCTCTGGCGTTTACCGTCGAATGTTTGACCCGCTATTTTGTATATCACAATATCCATCGAAAACTTCCCTCTTTATTAAAAATTTTGTACTACGTGTCTCTACTCAACATTAGCTACTGTGTCTGATTCAAAATAGTTATTTACGACACGAGTGGTAAAAGTGAAATTTTATTTTGCGAGTAAGAAATGATGGCAAGACTAAGTGGCGCAATCTAACGAGAACAATAAAATCACTTTTAACACTTGCGTCACTATTTTTAAACAGCCTTAGTGACTTTCATTTAATTTTATGCAACTATACAAATCACTAGAGATACATTAAGAATACTAGTAGCTGATGTGGTCTGACGAAAGCTTCCTTTGTTGCATCCATCTTTGTTTTATCTGAACATTCGAGCATCGTTTCACTTTCAGCTCTAGTGTAGAAATTGAACTTTTAATACGCAATGTCCTGAAAGAACCGATTTTACTAGTAGCTAGCTAAAAGTGGATTTAAACATTTTGAAGATGAATGAAGAACTATTTCAAGAGTCAAAACTCGTTTTCAGAATTGGAAACCAATGAAAGAAATGAAAAACGTGGAAGTTTTTAATTCTTCAAGTCCTAGGTTACTGTCAAACTAAACTGTTAAATAAACCCTCTCGTCATGCCTGAACATGGCTAAAACTGTTGTCTCACGATCAATAGATTTTCATTCTGTCACGCGACTCTAGGCGCTAGAAAGGTCACAAACGATTCTCCGGAGAGAACGTACGCCACGGCCAGGCGTCTCCGAAGTCTTTGTGTCTCAAAGAAAACCAACGTTGTTTCAACACACTATGTCTTCTTGCTCAAGGACATTCTACAATTCGGAAGGGAAACGGGAGAATTGATCTTGGGATATTATTGCATAACTATTTTAGTCCACTCAAACCAATCAAATTGTTAAACATCACTGCATTCTACCGATTCTATAGAACATTGTAAAGCTGAAAACAAATATGAAGAAGAACAATGAGCGAAGGTTTCAAGTAGTGTTACGGAATTTATAGAACTATTTATTTGTATTATATTGTGTATACGTTATATTGTTCGGTTATTAACCGATAACGGCCTAGCAGTTTATGTGACCTTAAAAAACGAATTAAAAAAGAACAGAAACAATGCGTACGCCTTAAAATTTAACGTTAACTCACAAAATCGTTAAAAAAGAACCTTTTATTTCCCACAATTCGGAAGGTAAACGAAAGGTTGTGATCATGAAACATTATTGGTTAACTATAAGATTTCACTCAAACTAGCCAAATTGTTGAAAATCATTGCATTATACCTACACTAAAACACATTTCAAAACCTAAAAAGAATCTGAAGAAGAACATCAATGAGTGAAGGTTTCATGTTGTGTTCCTAAATTTATAGAATTAATTAGTTGTAATACTTGTATGTTGGGTATACGTCATATCGTTCTGTTACTGGCTGCTAATGACCTAGCAATACATGCGACCTTTAAATAAAGGGAATTAATAAAAGAACAGAAACAATGCGCAAGCCTTAAAATCTAACCCACAGAATTGTTAAAAAAAGAACCTTTAATAACCAGGTAAGTCTTAAAATCTACCCACATAACAATAGCGCAAACTCACATAATCATCAAACCCACCTCCACTATCATCTCACGCTCAATAAACATTTTCCTTCCGTCACGCGACGCCACAGCACAGCGTCTGTCGTCGCAAACGATTCTCCGCAAGACAACGTACGCGACGCGACATTCCCTTCTTGTCTGGCGCGCGCGCGGCCTCACACACAATAGAGCGCGCCCTGCGGCCTTTTTCCCCCCGCGGGGTCCCCATGCTTCGCGATGCATTGTGCTCGCTGAATGGAACCGCGGCGCGGCGCGCCAGCCGGAGTAGCGCGAGGTGAGTTACGCCGGGCGTAAAACGCCGCGTCGTATTACCCGCGGCCCGCCGGCGTTGCGGGCGGGTGATTTGTCAGGGCGGGTGATCGTTTCCCCCGCGTAAATACGCTCCGCCGCGTGATGCGGCGCTGGCAGTGGCGCGTTACCCTCCCTCCCCCCCCAGAGCGATGTTTAACCGGCGGTAATCTACACGCCTCTGACGTAGAATGTGGGTTCGGCACGCTAGTCGCGCTGGACGGTCTGTGTGTCATATTGATCCGTTATGTGGGTTGACGTAACTTGCGAGGATTGTTCGAGGTAGGATAATGGTGGGAATGGAGACAAATGCACTCGTCAAGCATTGAAAATAAAATTTCAAATAGAGGTATCCTGATGCTAATTGTGTGGTGAGTTTTTGATGTCTTGCTCTTTTCTTTCCCGCCAGTTCAAACCCCTATTATCACATTTGTGTTGTCTCTGGCGGTAATTTTGGTGTTGAATGAGTCTAAAAAATTATTTGTGCTATTGAAGTTTACAATCAAAGTAAATTATATACATTGAAGGTGTCTAAATTTATCATGCTCGTACATATAAAGTTACATTGAATACTATCGTTAGAAATTTTTTTAATGGTTTATCTTCTATTATAACTTTAGCTTTTACTATCGTAAATTCTACGAGTCCTATAGTTTCTCCCGAGTTTCATTCATAATCACACGATGTAGAGGTAATAGAAATGTGGGGTAGGATTTATGGATCATAAGAAAACGTAAATAAATTATATTTTCCGTCCATTCATCGCACACATCTTTTCTGTTTTTGACAATAAATAAATAAATACTATTCGTTTTACAGCAAATACTTTTTATAATTAGTAGTGTTTCACCCCACACATGCCTTAAACTCACTGAAACTAGTGGGAATACATGGATTACCTAAATCTCTCTTCCTCTCAGCGTTATTAAAATTTATTACGCAATTCCTCATGTTTTTAGAAAACATTGCATGACATCATTTGAAGATCTAAAATTGAGAGATAAATTACACTTATAATGAAACCTCTTGATATAATATTAATGTTGTTTGACATATTCAAAATTAAATTGTTTGTCAGTTTCAAAATTTCAAAGATTTTTTTTCGTAATTTTCACAGAAGTTTCAAAATTTCATGTTTATAAATATATTGTATTCTAATCAAGCAAAAGACAGAAAAACTTTCGCATATTTTCCAGAAAATGACGTATACTCTTGACGTATTTACAAGTTTCAGATCAAAGGCTTCTAATCCGACAGTTAAGCACGACACATGATTACATCTATCCATCCATTCATTCATCCATCTAAATAGATATTCCTATTTCCGAGAACAAAATTGTGTGTATCTTCTCGTTACATTGACATTAATCATCATTAAAACAGGACAAACAGGCCTTCATTCTGATGTGTGAGCAAAGTTACAATCATGCGAACACAATTGGACTAGAATGATACAAAAAAAGTAATCTGATAATATCTCCGCTTTTTTTGATACGAAATAGCCGCTCGACAGGACTTTAAATCTGGATTTTAGAACCAAAAATTTGAGATCTATTGTTAATGTGATTACACTACTATTCCGTAAAATTGAAACTGATGTTTTCTATAATTATTTCAGAATACTCCAGAAGGGCTAAGAAATATAATGCCAATAGATTTGTCTTGCTGAGAGGAATTGAGTTACTTAGTATCCACCTGAGTGACGGGATTATGGTGTCTCATTCCCCCCTCCCAACGCATTTTTGATCTTTAAAAATTCGGAAACGTTTTCAAGAGGATTATATCTGTGACTGTTCTGTATCTGAAAAAAAGTGCCATTCCCCACCAGTAGATCGACGCTCATCAAATCTTAAATTATTAATACTACGAGTGAATGGTGTACCGCAGGAAATATACCCATGTGAATTGGAACGAAACACGGACACACAGACACCTTAGCACAACACAATACAATAGCTCATTTTAATTCCTATCGACAAGATAAATCAATTTTATTTATTCTTCACCTCTCTAATAGTATATTCTGGAAAAATGTCGGTAGAAACTATTTTTACTTTTCCTCTCCGTACTATAGCTTAAGGCCGAAAAATATTGTAATCACCTCAACAATATTATCGAATGATAATATTAATAATTTTATTCGTTTATAAATAACAATACGATAAGTTGTGTTGAATAATATTCATCGTTGAATACCAAAGGCTAATTCATTCTTGATTACACGACTAAATTATTGTTAAATCGCGAAATTTTGTTTTTTGTGCTGTCCAGTGAGATTAGCTATGGATGGGCGGAAGTAAACATTTTTCATATTTATCATGGATTAAGCAACTTGTAGTTTTAACACATGAAAATTAACGATATTTTCAAAAATAGGAAGTGAAAATCTTTTGTTGAAGATTTTTAATAATATGTTCTTCATCTTTCTGATGCCATATGATATCACTTATCGGACGTGTGAGCAATATTCTACATTTTCTCTTCCGTCTCTTGATTATGATGAATATTATGCATATGACTTATAACTATACATAAACTTAAATATAACTATATAAGTTGATATTATGAATTGATATAGTATTAGTTTTTTTCTTTTTTACAGTTCCTGGTTCTTGTTATTAAAGGCTCTGAACATTCTAGAAGCTGATAATAATTTAATTTACAAAATTGAGGAAGCCCGTGCATTTTGCAGCAGAAATACAATTAAAAATAATTAGTCTTTGAAAACACGCTGACAGTTGCTGAGGAAAATGGCCAGCTGTCAAGTCCGGTTCCTTTGCTAACAATGTGATGAGAATTGCAAAATTCTGCAAGAGTCAGTGAGAGTTCGCGACTTGAAGACTCGGCTCCAACTACGGGGCAGGAGTGGATTGAGAGTCGTTATTAACTCCCAGTTCCCGAGTACTCTCATTACAGTCCCTAGTTTGCATTGGGCTATCCGACGTTTTGTCAACAGCGACAGTGCTCGTTGATGGATGTACCCTACATGCGCAGAGTCTTCCTTTTGGTGTCGTTTGTACTGTAAGGGCCGTCAAATGCACAGGTGAATCGTGCGATATCTGCGATATGGCTTTAGCAAATATTTTGTAAAATAAAATTGTTGTTTTTTAACGTTCATATTGACGCTTTTCAAGATTCATTTATATAAATGAAAGTACATAAAATTAAAAAAAACATTTGAAAGAAACACTTCTGGCATTAATGGGTTAATGTAGATACGTCATGCGAGTTTAGGTAAACTTGTGAAGTTGTGAAAAGTTGAAAAAAAGGACGAATCAAAGTAAATGAATCAATGTACTCGTTTCTAAATAAAATTTTTAACCGACGACATCCAGAACGAAATTATGGGGATAGAAATGTGGAGTTCCCTTTGCCCGCTGTATCATTTTATTATAATACTGTGATGGTTATTACCATCCTGTAATCGTAGTAACTTACCTCAGAATTTTTCTTTACTCGTTGTGAAGGTGGATATGCGAATTATACTGATTTGTTATGAGAGTTTACTTAATGTGTATTGTTATGAGAGATCTATTCGTGCAAATAATTATCACGCCATAGTTCGGAATAAAAGTTTAAATTATTGGTCAACCAGATAGAATTATGGTGACAGATTTACATTGAGTACTCTATCTCTTTTTCCTCCCTGCTGGCGAATCGAAAGGTGTGATATATCATTCACAGGAAGCGCTGTCGTGAGCACTTGGAGGGCTAAACCTACATAATTAATATATGGCGCATTCTGCAACTTTTTGGAGGTAATTAATTGACGGAGTAGTCTTATAAAATATTACCTGTTCTTTGGAAATTTTCAGAAAAATTCGTCGTTTCGTACACTGGTCGATACGCGATACAGGAATTTATCGGCCTACGTACAAGTGGTATTACATGCGATAAATTCACAGAGAGTTATCTTTATCTTTCCGATCACCCATGCCCATATCAAATCATGTCTCTTTATAAATGCCCATCATTCCTCTCTGCTTGTTTCTGAGAGAGAAATGTGTATTGGTTAGTTGTCAGAGGTGAGTAAACGTTTTGAGAGCAAGGTTGCAACAAAATACCATGCCAAGAGTTTTAGATATCGGTTGCTAAAACTTGGAGTTCAAATCATGCTCACATTCAGATAAATTATAATGGAGGATTTTAAGTCACTCCATGGTTAAACCTTTCCATTCTTCATAACATCATTCAACTCTGTTAATACTGGAGATCTGTATTTTGTATTGTTTCGCTTTGAGAGTTTACATAATGGGATGGAAAGATAAAGGAAGGCCTGATTAACCTGATTTACAACAGACAATACTTTCAATGTCGAAAACTAATGTGAATATTGCAACACTCAGATGGACCACAATTGTGGTCCATTTTTAGGGAACGTTAGGGAATTTAGGGAACAATTTAGGAACTTTATGTTGCCATTGATTTTCTAATTCACATTAATTATAGTCCACTTCTACAAACCTGCATAATTAGCGATTCCGGTAGCTTCATTAGCGATTCCGAGGTAATTTCAATGAACCCAATGTAAAAAAAAATGGGAGGAGAGTTATGGATTGTGTCTGAAATAAGTATTTTCAATAATTATTTATATATTTTATATCCGTGTATATCGAGATTTATTGGTAGAATTTATTTGTAAGGTAACCCATGTTATCTAATAGTGAATTTTTGAAACGTCTCTGAATACAGTCATTTATTGTAAGTGCAGTATGATATCTCTTTGGAAGGTATTCATTGATGGTAAATTTGTAGACTGGCAATCTGGATTAGATATAACTCAATATCAGTGAATCAGTGAATATTCAACAGAGAACTCTGTCTTCCTGTATGCTTCACCCATTTGGCTACTGCGGCACCTAGATATAGTAGACAAACTTCAAGCAGGCTTTTTCAAACTTCAGTTACGATTACCGAAATGCACTACTGGATACATGATAAGAATGGAGACAGGTTCGCCCTCATGGAGTACACAAATTCTAAAGAGAGCAATGATATATTTTTCTCAATTGATACAAATGCCTGAAAATAGATTCCCGAAACGATGCTATATACAATTATACAAACTATGTAATGCATCCGAAAATGCTCACAATCGAAAATATAACCGGGCTAGTATTCTGAAAAACAATCTCGAGTTCTTCGGTAGTGATCAACTGTTTAATGATGTACGGAGTCGAGTGAGATTGAGACGACGATTTCACGTATTTGCAACCTGTACACAAGTAATGTCTTTCAGAAGGGTAGAAATAGAGTAGCATTCTGATCCTACAGTCCAATCTACAAATTAATAAAACATACAAAATCCCTTAAATGTGAACCATAGTTATACTCGAAAATACCATTAGCATAAGTCAAAGTAATGGCACAAATTACGCTAGCTGGTTTAAACATCGTAAATCTCAAATTCAAAAATATTACTTATAAACTATCGGAACTAGAAAGATGTATGACATGCAATCTCAATCAACATGAAGCATTAGAACACACAAATTCTGTCCAATTTATGAACCATTAAGAAATAATATGGTAAAAAATCAAAACATGCTGGACCTATTGAGGTTAAATGATAAGAATAATATTCAAACATTTGTTTCATTTTCTTAAATCGTGTTTCAAGTTATGGCCTTTTGCTCTGTCTGAATGAATTTGATTTATCTGAAGGCAAATTGAATAACAGATAACCGATATTAATGGGAATGTGAATAATGTGACCATCTGAGTATCTTGAAATGTTTAACAAAAAAATAATGAACTAATTTTATTTTAAAAGCATTAGTGGAAGATGCAGAAGAGTTTGCGTATGTGAATAATATTTGGTAGTTTTTCATGGTAGAATGCTATTAAAATTCATGGTTTTTGAAAACTCCCTGTAACACATGACAATAGGCGTCTTGAAAAATTGATCTTATTTTCAGGCATAGGTCCAAAATAAATCTAATTGAAAATGAAGAAAGTCAAGTCGGGTTTGCTGCTTAGAGTTCTAGGAATAATTTAAGATTATCCTAAAACATTTCAGACTCTACTTGTATTTTATTGCAGAATGTAAAGCAATTATTAAACCAGTTAGAACTATAATTCATGTAGGTTATAGGAAGTATGTAATTTTCTTAGGATATATCAGCCATATGGTTTTGATCCCAATTTTGTGTTTTTAAGGGACAACTAATGTAGGTTTTCTTAGAAGTATTCTCAATTTAACATTTAAAATACAACGTAATATATAAGTTTATTGAAATAAATTTAAGATTTTTTTACGAAGATTTATGAACCTGTGAACATTTTTTAAAATTAGTGTAATGTAAACATGTTAAGACTTTTGTTAGTTTTAAGTTCTTTGTAATTAAAATTTTTGTGTTTTTGAATAACTGTATTCTTATTGATTTGACAATTTCAATAACTAAAGATTTCATTATTTCCATCATTGCATCCTGGCGTATAACTGATGTTAAAGCCAATAAATAAAGAAATGAAATAAATATTTTAAGTGTTGTTTGTATATAGGTTTGAAAGATGCATCTCTGAAATATATTTCGGATAAGAATTTCGTCTAAAAACCTCAGAAATATCGGAAAACGTACTCAATTATCACTATTTGTAGAATGAGACAACGCAAAGTGAGAGGAGGTTCAACTGGTATTATTAATTTTTTATTGATTAACCTACATCTAAAGTCCCAATTTTCTAAGAAAAAATAAAATAAAACAGATTACTTATCTACACTTGTTGTCATTTACACTCGCTTAATCCGAAGGGTAAGCCAGGTATAATTTAGCAGTACTATTATATTTTCTGAGTACATTATACTATCTGAGTACAGTATACTATTTTTTAAATGCATATATAGTTTATCTACATTTAAAGTTCTTGTGTCAAAGCAATTTAACGATGAAAATGTCTTGTTAAGGTGTCATATGATATTACACGTCACAATCAAAATCAAATCATTATTTCTTATATTCGTATAATTACGTTTATGTACTTTTCCGAATATGTTTGTGCACATTTAGTCACATGCGCTAAGTCTCTGCAAGCAACAAAATCTCTACTCTCCCCTCGCACTGCAATTTAACCGTCGTGTTCTGTAGATATTAAACCCAAGTATATTTGCTCGTGTGTCTCTTCCGAGTAACTGCAGATAACGAACGACCTCGGATGACAAAATTCTCTCGGACATAAAATACAGCGGAACTAATATCGGCGAATTAGGGGCGTCACACTTAACGCATCCATAAAACGAGAAGATGGGAACGCGAAAAGTGGAGCCGAACGCGCAGCGCGGCGCAACTGTCATGGACGGGATTAAGGGGGCGGGGTGAAGGGGCGGGGGTGAAGGGGTGGGTGAAGGGGTGGGTGAAGGGGTGGGTGAAGGGGTGGGTGAAGGGGTGGGTGAAGGGGTGGGTGAAGGGGTGGGTTGAAGGGGTGGGTTGAAGAGGTGGGTTGAAGGGGCGGGGTGAAGGAGGTGGGGCAGAAGGAAGCACACCCCGAGGGTGGAACCTCAAGAGGTGGGGGGTGGTGGAGGAGATGGAAGAGGGAACGGAGCTGAGGCTCGGGATAGGGAGGTAGGATGTGGAAGGAAAGAAGAGAGGGGGGAGAAACGAAAGGGGAAAACGGGAGGGGAAGGAATTGGAACGGGGTTGGAGAAAGAAGGATAAGACAGATCGAACATAGCAATGGGAGCGGAGAAACAGCAGTTGAGGGAGGGAGTAGGAGCGAAGTAACGATACAGTTGATTAATTAGCGATTCCGGACGCGTCAGCTGCTAAAACCTCACAGGTGTAGTGCATGTTTTATCACGGGAGATGGTGGTGATCTTCCTCAATTTGATGGCGATATCCGGCGCCGACTTACACGTCGGTTTGCGGGATTTCCTCCATCCAGGTTTCCCTCGCCCGTCGGGACGAACTCTAAACTTCCGACTGGTCTCCCGTCATAAATGTTAGTACAATAATGTAAATGTAAATGTGTGTAAGTAAAGATCGTTGATAGGGCAAGGAAGAGGAAGGAACGATCGCGCGGGGGCGGGGGGGCAGTGGGGGCGGCGGTGGCGGCGGGGGCGGCGGGGGCGGCGGGGGCGGCGGGGGCGGCGGGGGCGGCGGGGGCGGCGGGGGCGGCGGGGGCGGCGGGGGCGGCGGGGGCGGCGGGGGCGGCGGGGGCGGCGGGGGCGGCGGGGGCGGCGGGGGCGGCGGGGGCGGCGGGGGCGGCGGGGGTGGCGGGTTGACGGGAGCGTGAGGTGATGGCCGGAGAGGGCGCAGCGGGGTCGGCGTTTGCGTGAGGAGGCCCTGAGGGTTATTAGGGTTGGCAGTCGTGGGAGAGGAGGAATGGATCGGCGGGTGCGGGTGGCGGGCTCGAGGCGTTGGGACGGGGCGGCCACAGAGAGAGGTCACGGACAGGGCCGAGGGATTTGGAAGGTATGGGGTGAGGGCTGAGGGGATGGACGAGAATGGGGGAGAGCGAGGGTGTTGGCCGGCGTAGGCGGGTAGCGGGTTCGAGGAGTTGGTGCGCGGCGGCAGCAGGGAGGAGTCACGGATAGGGCCGCAGGGTTTGACAGGCGTGGGAGTGAGGACGGTGGGGATGGACGAGCGTGGGGGTGAGTGAGCGCGGGGACGACGGCCAGAGGGGAGAGGCCGCGGGGGCGTGGTGGGAACAGCGCGAGCGCATCTGAACCAATCAGACGCACCGCTGCGCCTTTCACATTGAAGCGCGCTCCTCGTAATAACGGGCACCACCTGTGCGTTCACGCAGGTCGCCCCTTTCTCCTCTGCACCGGAGTGGAGGGCCTGTTATTCGCTTTTACGCCCTGCTTTTCTGTTTATTCCTGATTGGAATCGAGCGAGTGATCGCGGAAAATATGGGACAGGGATTACAGTAGCCAATCATACATTAATATATTCATTGACAATACATGCAAATGTAACAAAAAATACATTAAACATTTGAAGTTTTTACTCTCAATCATGGAACTGAAATCAGCCGTAACAAATAAAAGAAAATTGCAAAAGAAATCCAATATAGTTTTCAGAGCAGAACTGAAAATTAGTGCTGCTACAATAGCAGATAATTGTCAAATTAAAACTTTCTCGTACTTGTTAATTTCCCAATATCTATCGTTTGGGCCGACTTTTCGGTTCTGCCTCATCCTTTTCCCGGCTGCTACCTATTAGTGTCTAAAAGACATTTTTCTCCTTTTTTTCAATTTTTCGTACTAGTCCAGTCAAATGGTGCTAAAAAAGACCCGATTCAGAAAAAAATTCCGGAAGTTTTTTCCTCAACGATTCTATATGTTTTCGAGGGTGCTGCATTCAAATTTGATGTTTGCCACCTCAAAGAAGATCGGCATCATAGAGAAAATTGAAAAAAAACACCTAAACATTGCGTCCTTTTTTAGTTTTTCGCTTATATCTTCAAAAGTATGCGTTCTATCGAAACAATTGTTATTTACAAAATTAACGTAGATAAATTTTCCTACAGAATACATACATAAATTTTAAATTTATGAAAAACGATTTAGGCGCTAGAGTGCGCTGAAAATGGTTCTGGCCAATCTTTTTGGACCTCTGGCCAAAACGGGAGAATTGCTCTTTTCAGCCATCCTACCTCGCGGTGGAGCTCTAGTTTCACGTAATCATGCTCGAAAAATGCTATTATGAACAAATGATTGGTAGTGTTAAATGATTAACACTATGATACTCACAGAATCAGTAGGAACGAATATACTTGCAGAGTATCTGTAAATCCTTAAAGCATACATCGTAAGGTACACGTGCGTTAACTATTTTTGGATGTGGAAGAAAATTACCTTCAACCTTTATCAGTTCTTCAATGACAAATTAGTATTCCTCGTCACTGTTTCCAAGAAATCTAAAAAATAGTTTGCCTCGCTGATCCTACATCATCTACGCTGGGCCTGACCATGATTTGTGTTCCTGTCGTCTTTAGGGGCTGATGCAGTGATTTCATGTACCGCAAATAAGCTTGTGCATCAGAAGCTGACAATTCATTTACTTCCTCTACTCAACATAATACAGCACGTCCAAAATCAATATTACTATTTCTCGCGAATCATTAAACAGTTTCTCTAACAACGTCCGCTGCAAATGAAGTATATGTGAATACGATGATTATAATCCAGCCACATCCTTCTGCAGAGCTGACCAGGCTGGTTAACTAGGTGCAGAATAGGTCACACCAAGCTCACACATGCCCAGCTGATTACCGGGAATATGACCGTTACGTGTAATGTCTGTAGTGTTTCTAGTACATTAATCATTTATTTCTGTGCCCCAGGTTTGAGGCTGACTGGAAGA
Source organism: Acheta domesticus (assembly GCA_031308135.1). Classification (NCBI taxonomy): domain Eukaryota; kingdom Metazoa; phylum Arthropoda; class Insecta; order Orthoptera; family Gryllidae; genus Acheta; species Acheta domesticus. The sequence continues at coordinate 177,475,264 of JAHLJT010004567.1, forward strand.
GACCTGGTGTCAATAACGACAAGTCAAGTATGCTAAAGGACAGAGAACAAAGCAGCCGGTTTCTCAATTTTTTGAAGGGCATTAATCTGTACGGTGAACTAAAGACTACACAGATTAAAAACCTAGTATAACAAAATACGTGTTATTTTCTAGGATGACTAATTTGAGACTATTTGATTAAAAACACCTTCATTTCTCATTATATTTTTATTTTCTCCAAATAATGTCTTTTCTTCAATGTGGAAATTTCTGGGGGCAGAAATTGCAACCATTTTTAAGAAAATTTGATTCAAACTCTTCGAAAATAACCATCGTGGATTCACAATCACTGTTCAATGTTGGAGATTCAAGTAAAGAGATTCGGTCAGAGTAATTATAATATTAAATCATTGAAGTTTGCCGACGTTTCGGAATACTTAATTTTATAACCAGGGCTGCTGATAAGAGTAAATCAACAACACTGTTTACATAGGTCTAATCAAGCACACTCTCATAATTATACATAGAACCAGAATACTCTATTAACTATTGAATTACTTATTACAACAGCCTTCTGTTTCTTTTATATTATAAAATGTAAAGTAAGGTATCAGAAAATTATAGAACAAAAAAATGTTTAAGATAGGAAAATTTGGAAGCAAAAATACAAACTGAAATCAAGAAAAAAATACGCTGACGACGACAAATAAGAAAGAAAATAGTTGATGGAAGATTGTACAAACGAATAAAAACTGCTTACATTACGGCTCAAGGAATCCAGTTTCAAACCTACACAAGTGTCACGAGAAAACTAGTGGTGCTACAACAGCACATATTTTCTCGGAATATTACAAGGTTATAGTTATGCCCATATATGTTTCAGTAATTTAAAACAGAAATTACGCTAAAAACGACTTAACTTTTATAAAACGTTGTACATGAACGCTTTTAAAGGGCAATTTGTTGTATAAAAAACTTTGTTTGAGGCAAAAATCTCTATCTTCAATTTTGTAGTTTTGAATTTTCTTTTTCAATTTTCGAAAAAAACGAGTAATACCCGAAAAAGGCACTAGCACCATATTTTTTTACCGTCCCTTGATACATATAAGAAGAAAATTTAAAGAAAAAAATTGCAATGGTTTTTGAGAAACAATCGTAAATTTCAAGCGCAAATTACGCAAACACTACTCGCTTTTTCAAAAAATTGTACATGGCCTTTTCAAAGGAATAATTTTAGTACAACAGACTTTGTCTGAGGCAAAAAGTCTTTTTTTTGCAATTTCCAAGAAATCAGGGATTTCAACAAAAATGAGATCTGCACCATTCTCTCGTCCTTCGCACTATTCAACAACAAAATTTAATCAATTTGGAAACCTCTGCTTTGAAAAGTTTTGAAAAAGCCCTGCTTCATGTAAAGTAAAATTAAAATATCAGTTTCAAAATGCGATCCAGGGGCACGACGTAGCCAAAACGTTTGGGGAATATCAATTTTGGAGAAAACAGGCTGAACGATTTATGCACTAGCTCTAGGCCCACACAGACAGACGGACAGACACGTTTTTTGCGGTCAATCAATTTTTCGGTATGAAAGACTCAGAAAACATGGACTGTGGCTATACCAAGTGTTAGAGGATTTTTTCTACATTTAACAGCTGGATTCATTCACTTTTTTGTTACCGTGACCGGCAGTAAGAGTTTTCGTGTCGTTGAGTGAAAATTCGCCGTTTACCGGAGCATAATAAGAAAACGTTTTCTTCTTTCGTTAGTAAGTGCGAGAAATTAAATTGTAACTCTGCAACAGATTAAAACTAATTCATACCTATAATGATTATGGTTCTTGAGTCTACTCGTACATTTGAAACTAAAACATTAAACATTAAACTGAATTTATGTAATTATTTATTTTCATAAATAAATAAAAGAAGTGGCTCGCCAAATGTATAATTTATTCCTAATTGTAAAAGTTTCTTTGACTATTGCTTCATTTATTCTTTGTTCGGGTCATCTCTTCTAATAATATTACGGTTGTTCTTCCATTTCACTGTATTCGGTATTGTTTTCATGACTCCAGCACTACCCCTGCGGGCGCTTGTACTCGTCTCATCTCGTCTCTTAAACATTCTCAGAACATTACGAGCGTGTTCCCTTTGTTTTGCTCCACGCATTTTTTCCTCGAAATGCTTTTTCGCCCTCTATTTTGTCATCATCACCTGGCACAGCCAGAGTTAATCTCGCGTGACATTTTCTTTTACAAGTCACCAACATTGTGATATTTGTAGTTTTGCTGAGTCATTTCTATCGTAGCATCTAGTCATTTCTATCGTAGCACATTCTTCGTTCCTCACATTTACCTTTCGCCTATTTACTCTACAATACACGTGACTAATTTTCGATATCTGCTCCAGTATTTTATTCAAAATACTGTAAATGCGAAAAACTACAGCAGATTCTGCAAGTTGCAGCTGGCTAATTGCAAACATTTGAAAGGTTCTGGAGAACGTGAAAAAATTATTACTTCTATTATGTAGTGGAAATGCCGAGTTTTATATGCCAGACAATATTAAAATTTGTACTAATATAAATGAATTCAACGACACGTAACCAACATCGATAAGACAAAATGTATTGTGTGAATAGATTCGAAATTGTTCAGGCTCTTCTTCAGGACACAATGTCCTTGCCAGGTTTGGTAAAGGTTGATAAAACAGAAATGCGGAAATATAGGTATTTTAAATTATATGTTGGTAGGTGCACTATAATCATTATTTTTCGATTGTTGCTGTAAGCAGAATGGTTTCAAATACATTTCGCTAGAGGCCAATAGCTGTGCGTTAGATCACATAATAAGATTCTAAGGTTTTAAAATTATAATTGTGAAACCATTAAATGAACATTTTGTTTCACTATTGTTAACTGTTTCTTTCATGTTGTTAACAAACTAAATAAATTAAATACGTTCACACAGTAATTATTTTTGTAATACACCAAAGGAGGCCTTTCGTATTTCTCAGAGATTTGTACTTCTCAGTTAGGTCAAAGGATTTCTGTCCGAAGATCTCCGTTCCCAGAGGATATTGACTTCTGCACAGTTAATTTCTTGGCCGCACGTTTTAGTAAATCTGAAATTATCAATATTATCATGCTCAAATTTGAAAGTCAGTGTATCTAAAAATATAAAGGTCTGTTATTTCTGTTTCTTTTATAACAACAGTATGTAAGGATTGGTCGTCTTTAAATAACTTTTCTCCATATTGGTTAATTATAAAGAGCATTTTAAAAGGCGACTCATCCATTCGGTACAAAAATTTCTACTTCATGGAGCCATTCTCTCTTTAGAAAGTCCAGATCGCAGGGAAGTTTAGTGTAGCCTACTTGGTGAAACCAGAAATTGAAAGACTTGAATATTCCACGTTGTACCAATTCTCGCTTCCAGATAAACGGTTGACCAACTTGTATTTTATCGATTGCAGTTATCATTTATAATGTGAAAATATTCTGCATTTGGATTTGAGATCTGAAAAAGCTTAATTAAGCAGCTTCCTACCTCTTCAAACTCTTTTCTAGTTTGGTTCTCTGTACATATTTTCCAAATCCGACGTCCATCATTTGTCAGAAATACATAGTCATGATTATTTTTAGCAATTTTATTATACTTCTTTCTCTTTTTTTTCTGCAAATTCACGGTTGTTTGAAATATTAAAATCCATCTTCGTTTTGGAAGTTTCCCCATTAGTTGCTTGTGAGTCTCTCGGGAAAGGAACGTGAGCTACAAAAGAAATAGATAACAACACTGCATTATAATTCCACCTTCAACTAGCACATAGCATCAAACTATACTTCTAGAGACGTTTAGCGATCTCAAATTTGTATTGCAGTCTGAGTTTAAATCAGTCTATCCGGGTATACAGGCTCTGTCTACTTGTGTCAGTCTGCCAGCGTCAGTCCGCCAGTCTCAGTGCGCCCAGCCTCAGTGCACCAGCATCAGTGCACCAGCCTCAGTGCGCCAACCGCAGTGCACCAGTCTCAGTGCACCAGCCTCAGTGCGCCAGCCTCAGTTCACCAGTCTCAGTGCGCCAGCCTCAGGCCGACTATAAGTTCTGCACCTACATCTCTCATCTACAATGTCTACGAACAACATTAGAGCCTCAACCATCAGCGGAATTTTTACAAGATACGAAACCCATTAGCAACCTTCCTGAACGTCCAGATTTGAATTTGGAAGAGTACTTTTTCTTCAGTTTTTTTTCACGCAAATGGCGTCGCATTAAAAAACATGCCTCCTCTTTTCCCAGCCTCCCAGCTGCGGTCGGGACCAGGCCTCGTGGCGGCAGAGGCCCTCAAATCCATTTGGACGCCGCCGCTCGCCCTTTCTCGTGCATATCGCCCGGTCACACGCGCCGCTGAGCCCGCGCATCCAGCGGCCGCGCGTTCGTTGTGTTATTTCGACCCTCGCGTCCCCCCCCCCATTGCCTCCAGCACAACACGCGCACTGGGCCGCACCTCCGCAACTCTGCGCGACTCCGAATCTCCGCAAACACGACGAGGACCTTCTCCATAACGGCCAAGATCGCTTAACCCATTCACTGCCATGAGGGTCGTGGGTGGGCCTCACGCGGTTTTACTATGGCGCCGTGAGGCCCATGGTGGGCCCCAGCAATACTCCCGGTGAGGGTCTTGAGGTTCACGTTGGTGTTATTTTAAGGTTTGTATCTTTCCAGGGGTATTTCAAAATGATTTAGTTTCAACTTCCTCTAATTGTGCAAAGAACAATATATTATATAATGCTCTTAGCGTTCTAAATTACTGCTTGTATCAGCGTCATTGTACTGTATAGAATTTGTTCCCATGTATTTTGTTTTGTAGTTTTTTCTTCAATACAGTTCCTTTTCTTACTAAAAGGCATTTCATATTTATGTGTTTGTTTTTCCTTTGAAATATTCTGAATATCATTGAATTTGATTAAGTACTTTCTATTTATAAAATTGTGGTGACCCTCATGTAAAATACTCCCACTGTACCAATATACCCACTGGTGACCCTCATGTAAAATATGTACGTGCGGGGCCACGGGGCCGGTGTCCCTTATGTTGAATACGTATGTGAATTTCATTTAATTTTTAAAACTATATTTAGGAGCATTTGAAAATTATTTAACTTATAAAGTAAACAAAATGTTGTAGCCCCTGGTGACCACATTCTTCTTTAGAGCATAGCCCCCAGATGCAACCCTGCATTGGGCCCTTGGCAGTCAATTGGTTAAGTGGCGGTGCGGTGTTCGATTTGCACAGAAGGGCTACGAGTTTGAATGTAGATTGGAAATTGTTGGTTACTATTCTTTTGTGGCATGATGGGCACTCGCTCTTGCCCTGCGTCACTATTCTAATATCGTTCTACCGTTCTGAGTGGCATAGGAATTCGATAAGTGAGACGTGTACACGCTGTAATCTAATGGTTCAGCTGTAATACGTGGTATTATGAGATGACAATCAAGTGCTACAGTCACAGGGATTACGTAGGATTCGAATTCGTAGTCTTTGTATCCCCGTACATAATGTAGGTCTAAATCCGTACTTCACTATTGAGCTATTATGACCTTAGCAGGTATAAGAGAATAAGGTTTTTATGAGGTATTCTGTACTATGGACACATTTTATGATTTCATTGAGAGCTCTAATTAATTACGATGTATGAACGTTCTAACGCTTATATATTTACAATGTATACCTAATCATCACATATATGCGCCATTTCAAATTAAAGGCTCCTTCAAATTAAATGAAAATTTCTTTATATTATTTCTATAACAATTTAATTTACGGTTTTTTATTTTAGAATATTACGCAGAATATTTACTGACCTCTCTCTCCGCATCAATCGCTGTTAGTTAAACTTCATATTCAACCTGTTAGCTTTCCACCCTCATCCATCCTTATCTTTGTGACTGCGCTTGCCTACCCGTATATTTTGGATTAAAAAAAGTAGGTGCCTCATTCCTTGTATTTATCCCATTTCATACAGTGACATTTCATCAGTGTTTTATATCGTCGCGTATAGTCGGCAAATCCTTCCAGGAATTATTATAATAAATTCCGCCGCATCCTCGTGTATCCGCCCACTGTGCCACTCCGTCCTCCAGGGCCGCTGGCTGCGCGCTCCGCCACCCAACGCGCGTTATTAACGGCGGCGCCCGTTCAACGCGACAGGGCGGGAGGGCGCTGGGCGAAGAGGGCTCAAAACACGTAGGCGAGGAGAGAGGAGGGAGCGAAATGGAAGGAACGGGGCAAGATGGAAGAGGGAGACTGGAAGCGCTGAGATGGAGTTGCGGGTTTTGTGCCGGAGTTTGTGGCGAGATTAGGGATGGATTAGTGGCGGGGTTTGTGGTGGCGGGGTTTGTGGTGGCGGGGTTTGTGGTGGCGGGGTTTGTGGTGGCGGGGTTTGTGGTGGCGGGGTTTGTGGTGGCGGGGTTTGTGGTGGCGGGGTTTGTGGTGGCGGGGTTTGTGGTGGCGGGGTTTGTGGTGGCGGGGTTTGTGGTGGCGGGGTTTGTGGTGGCGGGGTTTGTGGTGGCGGGGTTTGTGGTGGCGGGGTTTTGTGGTGGCGGGGTTTGTGGTGGCGGGGTTTGTGGTGGCGGGGTTTGTGGCGGGGTTTGTGGCGGGTTTTTGTGGTGAGGTTTGTGGCGAGGTTTGTGGCGGGGTTTGTGGCAGGGTTTGTGGAGGGGTTTGTGGTGCGGTTTCTGACGGGGTTTAGACTGTCAAGAACACGCGAGGCTGAGAGTAGAGAGAGAAATATGGAGATGAGTGGGAACGGGAAGTGGCCTTGAAAGTAGAGCAGGAAATACCGGGGAATTGGGGAAGAGGGGAGTGGATGTATGGAGCAGGATGGATAGTGGCATGGGAATGGGGCCGGGGACTGGAAAGGCAAGAGGAATGGGAAGTGAGGCGCGGGATGAAGCGGGCAGAGGTCAGAGGTACGAGGTCAGAGGTCACGGGGCACCGGGTGGTCACGGGGGGGGTGAGATTGCGAGCCACCCACCAGCGCGAGCGGAGAAGGGGGCGGGCGAACGTAACAAGCGCTGGGGGGTAGGGGACGCGAGGGATTCGCAGATTTTCTGCCATCGCCCTCCCCCACCCCGCGCAACTAAATCGCCCGGCCGGCCGATGTCGCTGCCGTCGCGCTAGGGCCTATCCCCGGAGAGCCCGCCGCGGCAGCCCTTTTACAAATGGGGCGCGTGCTGCTGGTCCTGTTGCGACTTCGCGGGAGGCGTCCGCGCGGGAATTTACGAGCAGCTTGTGCATACGTTTCGTAAGCGAAGAACTTATTTTTTCGAATGGCGAGCCCATTCGTTAATATTCATGACTTTGTGTTTCGGGTGCGAAAAAAACACCTGTCGAATAGCAGGAGGAGCGATTATTAATGTTTCTGTTACTGCTATTTTGTGGAGGTTAAAATCCAACTGAAATTTAAAGAGAGGAAAAGAATTGATTTGATAAAAGATGACTTATAAATATTATTATGAAAATTTCTCACATTAAGGGACATACGCTGTTTATCGAACGTAATAGAAGGTACTTATAAGTTATATACAACAAATTCTTTCTTAAAATCGAAATAACCAGTCTGACAGAGAATGAAAAACTAAATATTGATAATATAATTATCCATTTTTAAGACTGACTTATTTTAGTGGAAATAATTCATCGTTATTAATTTTAATAGAAAAGTTCGCTGCTAAAAGATTTTAATTATGATAAGTTGTTCAGCGTCTTTGAAACGCATGGTATACTACCTGCTGTGAGGCATGGCATTTTATCAGATATTATATACTATTTTTTTAATAGAGAGTGAATTTATAAAATCTAAAGTCCTAACCATGTGTCATGCTTATATTATATGTGTCTATAACATTCATGCCAGATGTAAACTTAGTTTACAAATATTCCCAATGCAATCATCCTACTGAGAAATTTCTGAACAGAACTGCATTAATTGTAATTGTGTGAAAGCCTCACTTCAAAGAGCGTATATAAATTATCGTTATCAGGTCCAACGCAATTAATGTAATACGCTCTACAGCAATGCCATCTCACAAACCCATTTCAATTTGAAGTTACAACGCAGCCTCTGTAACAAATTATACTGAATGCTAAAGGACTATGCATAAATATAACAATGAATTTCGTAGTGGAAACAACTTAATTACACTGCTTGAACATAAAATGCATGCATAATCATTGCACTATCTTTCAACATGCTATCCTTTGTGCAAAGTTCTCGAAGCATACTCAATGAAAGCTTAATGAACTTCATAAATTTTAAACGAACCTCTTTTTCCGTTAGATCTATCGAGTTTCGTTTCATCACAAAGGAGCAGTAGAAATCGCCTCATCATTACATTCCACAGCTATGCTTCTTTGAAGTATTGTAATCGTTTGTATCGTCTGAATGAATAAAGCATCAGAAATTAAGAAGATTAGTTAAGCTTAAGGAAAAACGTGTTTAGTTAACAGCCGTCTGGTAGATATAAAGTGAAGGATACAGTGTTGTTTTCAGCAATTTCAATTATGAGGCACTTTTTACTTTCTCGCCTTATTTAGTAAAAAATATAAGTATTCTAACCGTACACCGTAAATGACGATATTTCCATACAAAAACTCATTGCCGGGAGCTGGTAATGAAACTGTGGATAAATATTGTTCCTACATATAGATAATTACTTACTCTAATACGTTGTGTAGTCAGAATCTACGTTTTGAGAATCCTTGATACCGAAAAATTGATTGACGGCAGAACGTCTGTCGGTCCGCTTGCCCGTTTCTCTGCCTGTCTGTAATTAACGCTAGAGCTTAAACCGACCTGACGATTTTCTCTAAAATTTTTATTCCTTGATCAATCTAAACGATCTGCTAGCTTGAAATGGATATTTTGGTGTTTATTTCACATGTAAATGATTGCCTGAAGCAGGCAAAATTGTAACGAAAATGGTCCTAGTTCCATTTTCGACGAACTTTGAAAACTGCAAACTATTCATAATGAAAAAGTACAATATTGAATATAGCGATTTTTGTCTTAAATGAAATTTGTTCTAAAAAAAATCTTTAAAAAAGGTCCTGTGCAATGTTTTGAATAAACGAGAGGTGTTTGCTTATTTTCTTTCTTGAAGTCAATGCAATTTATAAAAAAAACATTTTTTCAAAAACGGTTTCAAATTTTTTTTCTTTAAATTTTTTCACAGATAGAGCAACGAACGGTCAAAGAAATGGTGCAGGTGACATTTTTCGTTGAACTCTGAATTTTTGAAAATTCAAATTTTATAAATAATACATTAAGTCTGTGCTGTTATAGCGTCACTCTTTTAGCTTAGTTATTACAATAATATCAGTTGATTCTTTATTAACTGAAAGTACCATTGATCATGTCATGGTCGTAGTTCTTTCCTAATAATTAATTTTATCATATTTTATTCATATACTTGCTTTTATCAAAATTATTATTTAAAAACCGATTCCGGTTTCATTTCGTCTTTTACAGGGCATAGGTTAGGATATTGGAATATGCCTAAATTCTTGGTTGGATTATGTTTCTTAACTTCCTCCCAATTACTATACTTATTCATTGAAGACTAGTAACACTGACAATGAAGGTGACATCATTAAGCAAATTTTTGATGCGACTAAGAATTGGTTAGTTATTGAAATCAGCATACCAATCATCACATCGCTTTCAAATATAAAATTATTACAATGATAATTGGGTGATGGGTGTTTCTGAGGTTTGCTACTTTACTAAAACAGAAAACTATTCTACTACGACTATTTGCTATCGTTTTACGAAATATAAATAGAATCTATAACAAGTAGCGACTAAAATGATAAAAAGAAAGTAATTATGATTTAATTAATGGCAATTACAAATAATATTCACAAAGAGCTAAATTGAGAAAACTTAAGCGAAAGTATTCAGCATTTTTGTGGTTAGAAAACTACTTCTGAGATAATAAACAACTATTTTTTACCCTGTGCATTCAAATACAAAACACGTTACTCTAGTCACGCACTGTCGCTTTATCGAGCACATCACAAGACATCATTGCATTCCTAGTAAACACTACCATGAGCCACTTGTGGACCCGAACGCAATTCTGCACGGAGGAAAGCCAGACGGCCTGAGTGCGGAGTGAAGCGCATCGCCGCGGAGGAGTCTGGAACTAATCGCGGGCGAATAGCTTCGGGGCCGCGAGGCACAAGACTACTTCCAAGTGCTTGGCGGTGGCGTCGGCGGCAGGGCTTCGGCCCAGGGGTGACCAAAATCCTCTCACAACCCTTACAGTCAAGCTGAATGTTCAGTAATAGTTTCGAAATAAATGCTACAGACGGATTTCATGTAATATATACCTCATTATTATCCCATTCTGGATTATTGATTCAATTACAAAAATGGATGTAAAGTGTTGTTTGGTCGTAAGTATATTTTTCCATAAAGCTTTTTCGATGGCATTGCGGTCATCTTCAGTAATACAAAAAATAATAATATATAAAAATTAAAATTAAAATTTTGTCTATTACAGGATATTATTTCTGAATTTTAATAAAAAATAGAATTTAAGCACAATAGAAAAATTGAAAATATAAAACGCGAAAATAAACACACATCTTTCATCAAAATTCTTAAGACTAAACAACGCCTCGTATCTATTTCTTTAATGATGCTAAGGTCGTAATTACCACATCATTTCCTACCATTTTTGATTCGAATATATTGTTTGAACTAGACGAATTAAGCTGAACTTTACCGGGTATATATTTAAGGCCCATCCGCCTTCGGCTTTGACCGACCACGCCTAGCAACAATGCACTAGCCCGACAACAATTCCGAGCATTTCGGATTTTCACAAATACACATTTCGGAAACAAAATTTGAAGTAACGTTTTTGAATAACGAACTCTCTATCTTTTTTCTCGGTTGCTTAGAAAGGGTCGAGTAAATTATAGAAGCGGTTGCTCCAATGGTTCAAAAGTTATTGTGGAACAAACTTATAGGCATCTGTACACACATGTATCCATTTTTACTTCTTTGAGTACTACGTAAATTTTGTAGTATGGAGTATTCGTATTCGTAATTTATAATCAGCTATGAAATGTTACAAGAAAGCGATGTAGAGTTTTTGAGGGAGTGTTTTGATGCAGAAAATCTGTTTTAGTGCGAGTGTCCGTCCTCCCATTCCATACTGTCTGTGACCATCACTAGTATTTAAATTGTAAACAAAATGGATATTCCCAGATCTACCTGGCCGATTTCGATGCCTTGCAAATCTGAAATAGATCTAATAATTTCTGGGCGTTCTTTACATGAATCCTCTAGGACATTTTCATTCTTTTCTCAAAAATGGCCCCAATATTTTTCAGTACAACTAAGGCAAAAGACCGATTTTCTTTAAAATCTCTGATGTATTTGAAACCACAAAATTTCAACTTCTTTCGAGGCTCTTCTACACCCTCATTGTTCTAGTTATGTATGTAATTACTTATAGAATGTTATTCAGCGGTACGTAGTTTTAAAAATAATTTTTGATATTAAAATAATAAATTTTATATTTTTCACAACATTCATTGAAGAATCAAATACTGCAAACATTCACAAGAGACGTCGAGCAACCATAATTATTCGTACTTAGGTACTTCGTAGCGGCCCGCTTGGTCGGCAGTTTGGAGACCCCTTCTTTAGAGGACACCGCAGGGACGCCGTCGGATACTTCTCGACAGCCACCCCCTCACTCTCAACCTCCCTCCCTTCTCCGCCGCTCCCCCCAGCCCTAGCCTCCGTTGCCGCTGCCCTCACTTCGCTCACTCCCTGCTGGACCCATTCGTCGCCCCTGAGGAGCTCCTCGAGGAAGAGTTCGGGCAATCGCGTTAAAAGAGTTTGAGAGGATGTGGTGGGCTCAACTCTTTTACTCATTTGACGCGTTTGCTCCTCATGATGTGGGGAAACAGTAAGTGTTGGTCATCATGAGAAAAGTAACAGAATTGTTCTCGGAAAAGTAATAAATCTTTCAACTTGTAATTATGGGGCAGTATAAACACACAGAAAATGTCCAATCTATTAGTAAATTAATACGCAAAACTAAGAAAAATATAATAATAATAATAATAATAATAATTAAAATATAAAATATTTTAAAAATCGTTTCAAAACTCTAATTTTCTTGTTTTTATTTTTATTCAACAATTAATTTTGTTTTATTTTGTTCTGATTTTTTGTGAGAATGTTTACATTTCTTCCAGTTTCCTTAGCTGCTTCAAAATGCAAAACTGATCGTTTAATAAGACGTTTCTCAGCCAGTATCCTGCAACCTGCAAAGTTGAGATTTACTTCGAAGTGTAGACTCCCGCGACCGGAGTCCACAAAGTTATGACTGACCGAAAATTAACGAATTTATCGAAGTCATAGTGAAGCTAAGGTAACTTACCATTTCTCACAGAAATTTAAACATATTTAATCTCTTCAGAGGCAGAACAAATAACTTTTTATTTTTAAACAACCCTCACGAGAATTTCGTCGATGTGTCCTTACATACCGTCACGCTAATTAGAAAACCTCGTAATTCCATATTCCCTCCTCTATTTTCTGCTTAATTCATGATAAAATATAATTACGAATGAAGAATAATAAACAAAAATAAATAACAAATCAAGGATATTAAATGAGTTCCCCAGTACTCATAAGTTCAACGAGAATGGAAACGAAAATTCTGCTTCCTGGCTATGTTTATTTCTTACATTGCAAAACTGTCCAATCTAGAATTACGAGGTAGGCTAATTAGTACGACGACACTGATTAAAAAAGGGTTTTAATTTGTGATGAGTACGTCACGCATTCATAACACAGAAATGGCTACTTTTCTATACTCGCACTTTAGACGGTATATTGGCCGAAACTTTGCACACAGTGTCTAGGACGCGGCGTCTGAGCCACGCGTCCCTTCCCGAGGTCCCCAGCGTTAGTAAACATCGCCACGCTATGGCGGTATCCCTTGTCCTCTCCCTCGGCGCGTCCGCCGTGAGTGTCGCCGCAGCCCGCCCCGCCTCCTCCGCCGACGCCTCGGGCGGGTTCGTTAGACGCCGACGCCGCGCGCCCGTCCGCCGCTTTGATGTGGACGTCGGCGCTGATTGGAGCGTCGCCTCGCGGAAAATAAAAGCGCGCTGCAGCCACGAGGCGTCGCCAGCCGCCCCGCCCCCTCCGCCACCGCCCACGCCCCGGCCCCCGCCATCGAACCCCGGCTTTCTCACCCCCACCTCCACCTTCTCACCCCACTTCCACTCTCATTCCCACCTCCGCCCTCTCCACCACATCCCTCCACCCTCACTTCTCCCTCACCAAACCTCGCCCCTCACCTCCACCTCCGCCTTCGTATTCGCCTCTATTTCACCTCCGCGGACACAACATCCCCTGGCCTCAGCTCTCATATTCATCTCCACCACCACCACCGCCATCGCCACCGCCATCACCTCGTCGCTATTCTTCACTGCTTCAGCCTCCTGACTCATCACCGACACTCCCACCTCATCTCCGCCCTTACCTCCACCTCTGCATACGCTCCTACCCCCGCCATCGAACCATCATATCCTCGCTTTGCTCCCCGCCTCCACCCCTCACCACTCGTCGCTGCTTCCACCCACACCCGCCCCGTCCCCTCCTCCGCCATCACGTCCGCGCTGTGTCACCGCCACCGCCTATGCTTCCACCCACTCACCGCTCACCCTCACTTCCATCTTTTCACCCACCAACCCCTCCGCTCATACCTCTGAACCTGTCCCGTCTGCGAACGCGCCCACGTCACTATCCCCGCTATTGCTTGCGACATCTCGCTTTCCTTCACCGCTTCCCCCCTTCCCCATCCCCGCCTCTACCCACACCCCAGACCCCATTTCCACTCTCGCCCTCACCATCATTTCTGCCTTCGTCCCCTCCTTCGTATTCACTTCCATTTCCAACTCCGCGCCCACATCATCCCCTGCCTCAGCTCTCATCTTCACCTCCGCCACCACCTACCTCCCCACCCCCCCATCACCCCACCTCGAGCCTCACCACCACCTCAATCTCTGTCCCGGCTTCGACTCCAAATTCGCCTCCCCCTGTGCCTTATTCTTTGCCTCCATCTTCGATTTCGTTTCTCTCTTCGCCACTGACTCCTCCTCATTGTCTGTGACATTCCCGACGCCATATCCATCACTACCTCATTCCCCACGGTCCCACCCACCATTGCCTTTGTTCTCCGTCACTCCACTACAAGACCGCCTCAGCCATTCCGTCCACATATGCCACCACCGACGATATAAATAGAGGGGTGAGAAGCTCCGATTGATGATGTGAAGGTTGCGGTGAAACTCCGTCGGACTCGGGTACACTAGGGCGCTTATACAATCCCTAGATTCAGAGAGTCGCGCAACCGCCGCCATTTGTTATCCTCCCACCCGATAGCCCCATCAACCAGAATTCGCAAGTTGAACAGAAATTATAACAATTAATGACGTAATGGAGATTTTTAAGAATATTAATATTGGTTTGAGATAGTATGGGTGTTGAGAACCATGAGTCTACCACACATTTCCAATGTTCCTGACAACTGGATATAAAATGGCGGGATCGGTGGAACAATGGAATGCGCTACTCTGTGTATCTATGGACTCTAGGCGCCGTTGATGACGTATACGGGAAAGTAAAAAGTGACGTTTTAGGCACTTAAACTAGATTACAAAGTGCTTAAACCGGGAATTCAAAAGCATTAAATATGAAAATTTAAGTTTCTGGCAACTAAAACTGATCAGAAAAGGATTAAATGAGGCACTTTTTGTTTTTGAGGAAAGTCAAGTACTTTTTTCATTTATGATAGTGACACCCTGCAACATTTTAATTTTTTTATAATGATGAGAGCAATTTTCAACATTTTTTCACTATAATTTCTTTTCATTTAATTAGTTCTTTCACACTTTTCATTCTCAACCTATCAGCATCCCGGCGCAACTGCACCGGGAATGGGTGCAATTGTTAAGAAGTGGGCGCTGATCAGAGACGAGCGTGAAATATCCCCTTTATATTTATTTGCAGAGCACCTCATGTTCGATGTGTCGAGTGAGATATTTAGGTGCGTAGGTAGTCGATTGCGTATTCGATCAGGAAATATTCACGTTTCGGAAATTCGGAAAGTATATGCATTTCAGTAAAACAATTTGTTTAAAAATAGTAATTAAAAAATAAAACTCATCAAAATGACTTTTTTTAGACAGATTTAGGCAAAAAATGTTAAAATAGGCATCAACCATTCTTTTAGGACATATTAGATCCCATTAAATGCTTTCAGTAGATTTCTTTTTCAAGATTCATTAACGTTTACATTTATTTTCCACAACCTCCTAAAGGAACTAATAGACATTTGTCCTAAAATCCGAGGTCTAGTGATGATATTTCTCCCACATCTATTTTAGGAAACTCTTACACTTATCTCTGGTCTTTTGCTATTTCTTTTATTACTCTCGACAGCCAATCTCATCTTTTATGACCGGGCGGAGAGAAGGATTTACATGAATGAATAGGTGAACAATGAAGTCTGCCAAAACCATTTTCGAGAGAAAATTCGTGGGACTGTGAGAAGGCCACTATGAAAAATATGTGGTAAAATCCCATACCTTTCGCGGGTTTTGAAAACATAGACTTATGGTAGAACGCGCAATTAGAATAATTATGCCCCGAGTTCTTGTGCCATCAGATTGGCTCCTAAGATTTAATAGATGATGGATATTAATGAACTGTGTTTTTATATTGTGACAAAAGTAAACGCAATTATTGAATAAATAGTGAGTTTTCTCATTAAATAATAAGTTTATTTAATAAGATTTAAGTACTTATTAGTATTAGAGTTTGCTACAAAACTACCTACTCATGCGCCAGCAGTAATATTCATTAAACATTAATGTATTGTTAACCAATATCCTAAAATAGTGTTCTCAGCCGCGCTTATACTAAAGGTTCCTCGACCAACCATTACCAACCGCTGGGTACAGGAGGCTTGAATACCTGTTATGAAGAATGGTTGCCTGCAACAGCCTTGGAATCCTTTCCTCTTGATGTGCAAAGATTTAAAAGTAAATAAACTAATAGTATTTGTAAACTTTATTTATTAGTTAGTTAGGCTTATCAAGTTAGGATTATTTTGCTATTAGTATTATAGGTGTGGTTATTATTAGTAATATTATTATTATTATTATTAAATGCATTTCTTTATTAAATACACAATATAACCATATTTAATGTAGCACATGTATTGAAGTGTGGTGACATGTTGTAAAGTGTAGAGCAATGGAGATGTAAAAAGAGAAGTGCAAGTGTTGTGCAGTGAAGTGGCGTGTGATGTGGTTAAAACGTCGTGTTAGTTTAAAAAAATTGCATAGGAGAGCCATAAAATATAGTTAACGCTATTATTGTTATTAATATTGTCATTGTTATAATTGACATTATTATTATTATTATTATTTCAAAATAATTTAAAGTAATATTGTTTTAATGTTTCTAATTGTAATGTTTGTGTATTGTAGTAGTCTGCTATCAGGTTGCATAAACCTATCTGCAGAAATAATAAATAACTAGTGAAAGAAATGTAAAGTTTGAATTTGTATACATATGTGTGTGTGTGTAAATGTAATTCTGAATGAAGTTACTACACTCTACCACATGCGTGAGCAAGCTAGCGTATGCAGATTAAATAGTGATGTTCAACAGTGTGTGAAGTAATTCCATACCTTACTGTGGTGTACGATTGATGATAAAAATGAGGGTATATTTACGATGAAATTTATTAAACGCGTAAAGGTGTCCACAAACTGGAGAATCTTAAGAAAGCATTGTTAATCTGTCGTCTGAAAATCTACATCATTTACCATCTTTCATAAAAATCTTGCAAGTAGCAAAAATTACTCATTTTGGCCGAAGTTATTTCACTCACCGATCTTTTCTACATTTTCAACATTCTAAACAACAATTTATGAGCAAGTTAGAAGTACTCGCAGAAATAGTATATTCATTAATTTAAGGGTAATATTAAACTATTTGTCCGCTTTCCACCTAATAAATGACATTTTTATTTGACATGTTTATTTTAAGAGAATATGGAAGCAACGCAGAGATTGTTTCCAGACGAGTGAACTAAAAAAAAAGTGTTCACATTACTGAAGAATAGATGATATGGAGGAGGATATGGAAACATCTCAGAGATAACAGAAGAGGAATAGAAATTTTTACTCTATCGGAAAACAAATGGAAAAACATATTCGAAGAGTGTATTTTCTATTAACAAAATACTTTCGTACGTTTGTGTTGCGAGGATGAACATACAAGCAACCGGTTATCTTTTTAAGTCATCATCAACGCGAGCATAGAATCCGTATAAACAATTCTGTGGAACAAAACAATTCTGTGGAACTTACTGAATGTGACACTTACTTTCTTTTATGCATTTCGCCCCGAAGAAGGTCAAAATATGAAGGTCAAAACGTTAGTAATCATTCTTAGGATGTGACGCCTCCAAGAAAGCCAAATTTCTATTATTTTCACTATTATTTCACCAAAAGAACAACTAAAAAATAATGTATAAGAACGGTTATATTGCAGGCTGAAAACTGATGGACACAAAGTTTTATGTGGTAACTCATTTCATTACCAGTTCCGAGTATATATAAGCATTTATTTGTTAATCGTAACTGTTACGCACAACGAAAGTGAGATTATTAACATTTGGTTTCATTGTAACTTTCTTCCTTAATAGAAATTTAATAAACGAATCTAAGGTTCGTTATTAAGAATTAATTTCTACCGGTTAATTATGTCCTTTCACCGCTGTGGTAAAAGTTTAGCAGCATTCCTCCCATAATTCACAATTCCACGAGTAAACACAAAATTTAGAATATTCATTCAATGACAAAATATACCACTTCGTACCACAAAAGGAGGGATAAATTTATGAAAATTTCAATGAGTGAATTATTAAAAATGGAAATTAAATATTTTTTATGAAATTGAAACGTTTTCACGAAAATGACTGAGACTGAGTTACCAATTTTCTATTTTATAATTATTAAGCAAAGAACATTAATTTATAAAGTATTCGATAAAATGATCGCATTCGACCAAATGACGAGTTTCCCAAGGTGTATTGAATTAATCTGTCACAGTCTCTCCGGGCAAAATGACCACCGCAAATGAAAACACGAACCACACACGTGACGTCCCGCGGAGTCCAGAAATTAGAACCCTCTCCCATTGCCCCATTGCTGCACCAGGAGTTCGAAAACTCCCCTCTCTCTCTCTCTCTCGCTCGCTCAGAATCGTTTGTGCAATGTTTCCAACACTCCCAACTCCATTTTCCAACCCCGTGTTTACTTTTGCGTCCTGCAGTTACAAGGCAGGATTGTTCTCGCTGTGTAGACACACATCGCGGGAGGTCCAGGACACGACTATTCATGGAGCGGGAACTTACATTGAACAAAAAACGATTCAGGGCCCGCAGACTAAATAAAACGCGGAGGGGAAAATAAAAGGGAAAGGAAGGGCGGAGAGGGGGGATGCCTCCTTTACGCGCGAACAAAAACGCATTCGCGGCGACGCGACTCATCTGAAAGGGGACGGAGCTGCCGGTGAAGGAGTGCGGAAGAATCGTAGATGGGGTGGAAGACCTCACCCCCTCTCGGGCGTGGAGGGTATGGGGTGGCAGAATGCGTGGGGAGAGCAGCGCGGAGATAAATCCACACAACGCATAGATCTCCAGCAGAGCTTGCTAGAAATATCTATGAGAGAGGGATGTATTAAACAATAAGTCGCGAAAGGCAATCAAGAAAGGAATCGGAGAAGAGGGCACCCGAAGGAAGCACATGGAGAGCAAAAAGCAGAAAGAAAAGAAACGATGTAAGGAATCACTGTTGAATGTATAAGAAATCAGGGAAGAAAAGGTACGAAAGAGACAGGAAGGTCTGGCGGTCTCACGGTGAAAGGGTGTGGAAGAATGGGGAACTGAGTGGAAGATCTCACCCCCTCTCGGGGTTGGAGAGTATGGGGTGGCAGAATGCGTGGGGAAAGCAGCACGGAGATAACTCTAAGAGAATGCACAGATCTCGAAAGAAGCAAGCTAGAAATATCTGTGAGAAATGTGTGTATTAAACGATAAGTCACAAAACGAAATTAAGAAAAAAACGAAGAAGAGGGCACCTTAAGGAAGTTTGTGGAGCGTACGATGCAGAAAGAAAAGAAATGAAGTATAGAGTTACTGTTCATTGTATAATAAATCATGAATGTAAGTCACGAACAGGAAATGAAGAAAAGTATTGAAGAAGAGGGCACGGGGAGGAATATCGTGGAGAGTAAAATGCAGAATGAAACGAAACAATGTAGAGTTGCATTGAATGAATAAGAAATCAGAGAATAAAAGGTACGAAAGAGGCAGGGAGACCTGGCGGTCTGGCGGTGAAGGGGTGTGGAAGAATCCTTTCGCATCGAGGGAGACGAGGTGGAAGATCTCACCCCCTCTGAGGGGTGGTGGATGTGGTGCGGCATATTGCGCGTGGAAAGCGAGACGGAGATACCTCGTTGGAGAGACTACTGATCTCGAATAGACCGAGATAAAAATAACCAGCGGGGATCCCCTTTCATACTTATTTCTATCCTGCTCTATTTATGATCAAAGGAACACGATGTCATGACGTATTGGCAAGGAAAGTAGCGTAGTAGAAAGGAAAGTAGAAAGGAAATTGTGAGAGGAAGGAAGTAGGCATGTGATCAGTATAATGTAGTATAAAGAGAAGAAATTTTGTTGAACGGGTCTTGAAATAGGATGTGGTAAAACATTTACGAGAACGAGTATCGACAAATAATGAATGATATGAAGAAGTAGGAGAAAGAGGAAAAATAATAGAAAGCAGAACGAAATAAATAGAGGATAAAATACATAATAGAAGGAAATGAAATGAATCATTACAAAAAGAATGAAAAATTAGGCAGTAAATATTTTGTGGAGTATATTATGAGTACAGAAAAGATGAGAGGGTGAACTATTGAACGAGTAAATAATTAGAAACAAGCAGAAGCAGATTTCATCTGGCAGTGTAGGGATGCATAATAACCTTATCATTCTCCTGGAGATAGAATGGAAGAGCTCATCCCCTTTCAGGAGTTGGAGGGCTAGGAAGGAAGAAAGTGCAAGACGATTGCCATGGACAGTCCTCATGTAAAGAAAGAACAACCTCAAAATTGAACATACAGTTGTCAAAGGTCGTGCTCACGAAAACATCGGTATTCGACGCTGAATACTCACATTAGTTTCCTCCATATATTGTAGCTTACTCCGATTATTTCACTAATGAGATGTCCACCAACGAAAAGTAAGAATGGCATCTGCTTCGTCCAATCAGAGGTATTTTACACATGCAATTTTAATGTTTACATTTTATAGCTTTCATTTTATCGCCGCGTCGTGCATTTGTTTCCAGAACAACATGTCCACAAAAATCTCAAATGAAGATAACCTACATATGTGTCCTAATCATCTTTTCAAATTGCTGATGGAAAAAAGAAGTATGCAAGTGAAAAAGGATTGTCTATTGCTCATTCCTAATCCTTCTTACCTAAAATCTAACTTGAAGTATAAGAATTGTCCTGTTGGTCAAAATGAATTTTTTAAATGAGCCAATATTTCTGTTCAAAAAGCTGATTTGGTACTTTATATAAAAAATTCTAACCATTCAAGTCATTCGACAATATTTTTCACGTAAGACCCACGTTGGAATACAAGAACAAGAAGCCATGAAAAGAAGGGGCGTGTGAATGCCTTCTGGCATGAGAATGCCTCCTCTTTAAAACCGTGTTTGCAATTAAATGAGGAACACCATTCTTCAAATTGAACAAAATACGCAATTCAGAATCCACAAGTTCACCGCTAGAACCAAATAAAATTTCCTAACTAAAAATTTCCTAAGTCATAATTACCCGCCCCATTTTTTTGAATCACTGATTAGTGAATCCGAGTGCGTCAACTGCTAAGGTCGTTAGTCCCGAAAGTTTAGTGCACGTTTAATCGCAAGAGATAATGGTGATCCTCGCTGAATGGTGAGATCCAGCGCCGATCTACGGGGGTGATATCCGGCTCGACTATCGGGGTTTTCCCCAACCAGATTTCTCCCTCCAGTGGGGCACCGCTCGAATTGGTACAAGCCCATAGTTTCCGACGTGTGGTAGAATAGTGCATGTAAATGTATGTGTAAGCAAGTGATGGGATAAGATATGGGAAGGAAAGATCGCGCGCGGTCCGTGGCCCGTTTGTGACGGTACTGCTCCGGCATTCGTCTGAGGTTGATCGGAGCAACCACGGAAAACTACTGGTAAGAGAAGCCGACCGCTAGAATTCTCCTCCATACGCGGATTAATTCGACCTAGCTATGCAGGTAGTATCAAAAATCCTGCCACCGTCGGGACTCGAACCCCAAGTCCTTCCAGTCAGAGACACTACAGTGACATCAGCTGATGCCGTGAGCCACCTCTCCTGGAACTACCCGGGTCAAGAATTTATTGATTAGCTCAGAAACTCTATTGATATTGCTTATGATCAATTCCAAGCGAAAGCCAGGGTAGACCCTTAAAGAACGGGTCACGATCCCCGCACCCTTTCATCCTTAGGGTCTTGCATTGTGTCTGTAATCTCCCATCTTCTTATGACGCTTCTACCAACTCAGTTAGATCTGCGAGAATGCCATAAAAATAAGAATAAATAAGAAATGTAATATAAAAGAGTAGAGAAACGGAGCAGGGCCGCCGAAGAGTGACGGGTTGAGATTGACCCGTCTCATCGCTACCGCTGCTGTTGTTGCATGTGGACAGAGCAACGACGCAGCGGGGTCCGCACGCATATCGATTGGAGCTGCATCTGCGTGTGGACGCGGGGCAGCGTTAAATTAAGCAAAACCAACGAAAGCGTTCGCAGCGACATGCGAGCCGCATTACTTCCCATCCCCCTCCCTCCCTCCCTCCCCCCACCCAGATCGACCGTGGGGACGTCGATCCGCGTAGCTCACAAGCGGCTCTGACAACTTCTGTTGGACTTTTGCCCGTGCTGTACAGTGAGTCGATGTGCCGCAAAGAATAATATTTTTAATTTTTATTTTATGAGAAGTGTTTTTTCGTTACTTCTTTATTTCTCTTTCTTTCTTTCTGTGTATCTTTATATTTCTTTTTTATTGATTTAATTTACAATTTGGTGCTTCCAGAAAAAATTTACGGATTTTGTAAATAGTTGTTTTAAAGGTGAAAACCGCTTCAATTTTTCTAAGACCTTTTTTCCAACCGACAGCCGGGAGGAGGACATTCCACATGGAGGTTTACGCAACCTGGTGGCAAAACACTAAACTTACATCTTAAAATTAGGAATATAATGCAATGTAATTTGAAATTATTTTAAGACAATAATGATGATAATAATATGACAAAAATTATAACAATAAAGGCTACAATTGTTATACCACGTTGGTATACCACGTTATACCCCCAACGTATCGACCTTTGAATAATAAATGGTGAAAATCTCACCACTCATTACTCCAAAAGTGCTCTATTCCGATTTAGGATCAATTACGGGCATTTCGGGTCTTTTGCCGCAGAGATTGACAAACAAAAAGTAAGAACATAAGCTATATACTTTTCAATTAAGCTATTATACATTGTTCTATTACGAGGTTCTTTTTTGTGACTTGTACAACGAAGCATAAAATCACGGAGTAAAGATGAGCCTTTCATTATTAAATTTGTATAAGCCATGTAACTATTTAAACTGGATATTTAAATGTTCAGAGATGTAAAAATCGCTTAACGTGTTTGTTATGGAATTTTGAACCTACAATTGAAACTTGTATTAGTGCTGTTTAGTAGTGAGGTAACTGGATTAAATAGGTGAGGAAGAATGCAATGATAATAAAAAGAATAGAATGGTGTGAGCGAAAGCTCGTAAAAGTTTAGATATTACAAAAATCATGCATAAAGTCGCCTTACTCTTACAAATAATCCATTGAATGAAGGTTTTAAACAGTGACAGAGATTAATCTTCCAGACAAACAGAGATTAATCAATACAATAAGAAAGGGCTCTGTATCAATATAGTTAATGGACATACATCTCATTTAATTCATTATGAAACATACAGAAAAAGCACAATCTCGTTCTTAACTTATGCCATTAAGAATCACAATTTTTTAATGATATTTTGGTATTTTTAAATATAATTCCGTGAACTGTACTCCACTGTTGATCCCAGTTGTATTAATTAATAGGTTTTAATCAACAGAGAAATGAATATTAAAAGTAGACATTATTTCTCAACTATGTGTTTCGTTCTTTTGTCGCACGACATATTTTAACTCTTTTCTCTTTGCACATTTTATTCCATTACGGATTACTGCGCGCAGCGACTCAGCTTGAACACCCATCGAAACAGGACATCCGCGCTGTGCGATAGAACTTTTTATCTTCCTGAAAGTTTGTGTATTCGCGAGTGTTTCGTTCTTAATGGACGTTTTGTGCCGTGTTCTGTTACCTAAAACATAGCTAAGTGCAAAAAAACATCCGAAATACAATGCCCGTTGGATTAATGGGAATATTGTAGTGTTCTGTCACAGAGAGTTATCTAAATGTGAATGTTTAATTTCAAAAATGTATATTTTAAAGTTAATCTACTGTTTAAAACGGAGGAACAGAAGGAGATAATCGTAGGGAATTTACAATATGAACTCTTTAAATTTTGAATACATGCGATTCAAAATATTTGAATTGAGTGACAGTGAGTGGAAAGATTGAACTTCCAAGAAGTCAGATGTATCACACTTCATTACACACCGAGATTAGTCTTTATAAGGAAATTATTAGCTACTTAAACGATGAGTTTGAAAGTACTTATTACTCTAATTCGTGCACCTTCAAGTGAATACCCAAAATCAATTGTTTTCGATATTAAAGTCATAAAAATGATAAGAGGAATGATACAGAAATGATAAGAAAAGTGATACAGGAAATATATCAAGTTTAACTATTTTTCAAATCAACGTTTTATTTATATTTTTATTTCAAAGAATTTTAATATTGTGATAATAGAGAATAGAATAATCATTTCATAGATTATTATATGGTGTACTTTTCAGAAAATTTACATTACTGTGATTACAACGTACTTCCATAGTAAATTAATTATTAATCAACACATAAACCGGCATTCTTACACTTTTTTTAAAAAAGCGACATAGCTAGTTTTAATTCGCTGTCTGAAGGAGAATTCTAGCGGCCTGCTGCTCTGATTGGTAATTTTCCGTGGTTTATCCGGTCAACACCAGGCAAATGCCGGATCAGTACCATAAGAAACGGGCCACGGACCGATCACGATCTTCTCTCCCTCTTCCTTGTCCTATCGTCATCTCTTGCTACACACATTTACACTAACATGCACTACACCACCACAAATGTGGGGAGACCAGTCGCGTGCATAGCTTGTCCCGGCTGGGTTAATGGGAGATTCCTAGTTGGGAAGAAACCCTACAAGCTGACATAGGTGGCCACCAGATCTCGTCATCCAGCGGGGGAACATCATCACACCTCTAGAGAAAAATTATACAGTGGAGTTAAAAATTATACTACGGGACTAATGACCTTGACAGTTGACACGTCAGGAATCACTAATTAATGAAAAAATCTTACAATTTTGGAGATTTAGCTCTTCTGGTTACTCATACTTCGTGACATGGCTGGTTAGACTGATGCATAAGCTCATAATTAATGTAGGATAAAGCTGGTTAAAAGATATTTTGTGAAATTTAATCCGATGAGACCAGTTCCTGTTTGTGTGTTGGGGATCAACATTGATGTATTCACAAACACCTTGCACCGCGTAAATGTGGTGTAATATAGACCTAAAGGCTTTTCTGTTCGAAGTTGAGTTTCTCTATGCAGCTATTTTCTCTATTGTACGAATGATTTACAAGTACGGAATAATTCTCACTGATCCAACAAAATCAAGTTAAATTTAAATTATATACCTTATTGTAAAAATATTAACTGGATGCTTTATTGTATTACTTGTATATACTTTTTTTAATTAGATATATTTTAATTTCACGCATTTTATTTTATTTTATTATACATTTGAAATTCATTGTCAACTTGCCCCAGGAATAGCGATCTCTAACTCACCTGAGCGTTCAAGAATTGCAAGGGACGATATAGGCAATGCGCTCCGCGGTGGTGTATCACGGAACTTATCCATTACGTCTAAGAGAGTGCAGGGGCATATGGAGAGTAGGTGGCGGGGGACGGGGTAGTTTATAAGAACGAGAAATATTTAAATGACCGTGTATGATCGTTTGTGAATTTTATTCTGTCAATTGGAAACGACATTGAAATTTAATTGTACAATATTTACTAAATTCTGGCATATTACTTAATGGACTATTTCAATTTAAGTAAACATATTTGTGACTATTGCACAGTTATCAATTTGCTTGAAAACTCAACTCATTAGGTTCGGTTTATCTATTAATTAAAAAATAATACGAAATATTATTAAGTGCTTTATTTGATGTCCGTACGTATAACATTTAATATCATGAAAACTCATACCATACTTTTGTTACATATGAACTTAAAATAGATCATTATATAAGATTGTTAAGGATATTTAATTGTGTAACGTTGTGTTATTGCTAATATCCATAAAATGTTGTAGACACATTTGTTTCTTATTTACGATTTTTATTATTAAAAAGATCATTCACTTGTAATGCTGAAAAAACTATGTAGAAGCAATAGTGTAGAACTTACTGAAGTTATAATTTTGATCATTTTGCACCTAGAACATTACAGTAACGTAGTAATCGCACACCCACTAATCGACAAGACCTTCGACAGCAATATAGAATCCAGAATGTAGAGAACAATCTCAAAACTTCCAATACTGTATTTTCTGTTGCTCATTGAGGAAACCGAAGTAATAATGTAAATACAACTCCTATTTTCTACAAATTGTCAACCTTTTGTGGTGTAACTAGATAAGATTAAGGCTTATAACAGATACGAGGGATAAGAAGGGAACTGCATCCATAACCACTACGATATCGCACCCGTTAACTCTGCTACTTTGTTCATCACTTGTGCTTTCTTCCTGGAGAAGGGGATTTTCTGTTGATATTGGACCGACTCTTGAGTGGGCGAACTAGGAACAGAAGCGCTGTCAATTTAACGCTCCAACGCGCGCGTAAGTGAACGCACCGACATCGAAGCTGGCGTTCGAGCAAATTAAACGCGTCCTCCAAAGCGCCGGACCAAAGCCAGGAGAGACCCACTTTTCACTCTTTGACGATAGACGAGGATACGGCGACGAAGAAGAACTGCGAAACGGCACAGCGTGTTCGTTAAGGGCAAATTAGTTACTTTCAGTAACCTGATTCGCCGTAAACACGCAGGATTTTGCTAGCAGCTTACACTGCGAGATTCCATATCTTGGTTATTTAATAAAACATCGGATCTTTGTAATTTAAAATTAAAGAAAAAATGTTTCCTTACTTTTATAAGTTATTTGCTAAATCAATCATTTCATTTTTATACACTACCACTACAAGACAATGGCCATTTTCTTCCATTATGTTTCTGATTCTAATATGAACGTTGTGTTAATGGGGCTAAAAAATCAAAATGTTTTAAAATATTTAAATGTTTCTTAACAATTGAGATACATTTGGTTAAATCTGAAAAAAATGCATTAAGTGAAAAAATAGGTAAGGAGCATCCCTAAGTGTTGGAAATAGTAATATAATGCTGGAAAAAGAAGAAATAAAACAGCGTCACGGAAAAAACACGAACCAAAGAGAGAGATGGATAG
Organism: Acheta domesticus; assembly: GCA_031308135.1. NCBI lineage: Eukaryota > Metazoa > Arthropoda > Insecta > Orthoptera > Gryllidae > Acheta > Acheta domesticus. Next base: position 177,502,181 of record JAHLJT010004567.1, read on the forward strand.
AGAAAGAGAGAGGGCGAGAGAGATGGGGAGTGTGACATCTCACATGGACATGCCGCAAAATCAAATGTTTAGAATTTATTAAAGGAAAATACGGCATTGTTCATAGTGACAAATGACGGTAAGGAGGCGTAAGAACATTTTTGTATATTTATGACGCCACAATTGTCAGGCAAAATTTGTGCAGACAGAGATAAATAAACAAAAATATTTAGGGTTGCGAGAAACTGATCAGTATTAAGTTCAAAAAGAAACTTGTGACTTGTACACAATAATTTTATTTTGGGTTTCTTAAGGCAAGTGAATGGCAAACATCTATGTAAGTAAGAGTGTAAATTTAAAAAGAAATAAAGAATAAGGTCAGTTTACATTTAAAGATGTGAGAAGTTCAGAAAAAATATACAATTAATTTACGCCGAGAACGCTAGTAAACGTAAGTTGGGATAAGGAAGAAAATATAATTTTCTTTATAGAACAATACGTATGACAATAGACGGGAAGAGACAGCTTTTGTTTTTCGAACTTTCTTGTGGATGAAAGTAGGAAGTTAGACAGAAGGCGTAGAGATATGGTTGAGTACAAATGGTGCTGCTCAGTTAAAAGTTCAAGTTAAATAGTGCATATTGAAGAACACTGATGGATGCCCACAGCCGCGGTAAAAATCACTAACAATTATGAAGTGGCATCGAAAACCAAGATAACTGAAGTTAGAATGGTTATGGTTCGCGCCCAGCCTCGTCAAGACTCCGAAAAGGAAAATGGTTCAATTTTGATTTTTTGTTGCCTTAATAGACACATCAAAGAAGGACAAGTTGTGTGTTTTGGAAAATGAAAGGAAACATTATTTTTAAAGTAAAAGTAGCATGGCCATGTTAAAAGAAAATGCGCGCTTGTGTGAATGAGTATTTTTTAATATTAAGTGTGAATGTGCTGTAAATATTTTTTTTGTTTTTTTTTTCTGCCATGTTTTTTCTAAGGGTATTTATATTTGTATGTGTTGTATCAGCAGCGAGAGGCGGCAATTACCCCAAGTAATTTTGTAAATAAATCCATTGCACCTAGATTGTTGGCGGCTGTGACCTTTGAAAATTTTCGTTGTTTTATTTATTTGGGAAATCGGAAAGAGAGCATGCTACGTACGAATATACCACAATAAATGATAAATACCGTATTCTGTATACGTGACTTCACAAACCCACGATCCTACAAATTTCTGTAAACGGTCTGTTGTGTCACATCACGTACGTACGGTTGTGAAGAAATGACAATAACATCAGGACTAGGTATTATTTCTGGATCATGCCTAATGTGGAGACGATTATAATTAGATAAATAATAGGAAACGAAAACCAAGTTCCGTTTCAGAAGAGGGCGAGAGAGATGGGTAGAGAGACGAATACAGAAAGAATGTACGAATACAGAGGATGAAATGTATAAGTTGTAATAAACAAATTAGGTGTGTACTAGAACAAAAATAACAAAACTGGAGGAAACTAAAAATGATAATTGATATTTTTAAACATCTCATTTGAGGAGAGCGTAGGCTTCCGCGGCCGGAGTCAATATTAAGTTGGCTGTCCGGGTGACGCCGCGTCCATGGCAAAGGTGCCGACGTTTCGGTCGCCATTCTGCGACCTTCCTCAGGGCGTAATGCGCGGAGCTGTACTGTGCACGGGTTAATATAGGGCTACGTTCCCCTTCTACCTGTGTACCGGTTGGCCGGGTGGTCGACCAATGCGGAGAGAGTGCACCGGCCAATCAGGGCCGGGCTCTCCGCGGGGCGCTGTTGACGGACGGCGCTCCGTCCGTTACCGGACGTAGGGGAGCAGCTAGGACCGCGTCCGTTCGAGACCGGACGTCCTGGTAAAATAGGTGTTTCCAGGCATCGTGAAGACGAATGCCTTGGACAGCATTAAGATTATGCGGGTGTTTAATTATTTCCACCGCCTCTTTTACCCTCCTCGTACCCCAGCGGTCTTCTCTGGCTAAGAGGTGAGTGTCATCAAATAAGATGGCATGGCCAGTTTTCCATGCGTGCAATGCTATGGCCGATTTATTCGTATTATTGTATTTATAATGACGAATATGTTCCCGGAGGCGTTCATCTACTGTGCGTCCCGTCTCGCCAATGTAACTATGGCCGCATCTGCATGGGATCTCGTATACCCCTGATGACATAAGGGGAGGGACGCGATCTTTCACGCGTACAAGCTTTTGCCCAAGTTTTTCCTGGGCTTTGTAGGCCGTCTTTATATCAAAGCGGCTCAATAGCTTGCCAATCTTATCGGTGACACCTCGTATATACGGTAGAGTGGCTATAGTTTGGTTGGTATTGTCCCTAGGTGTGGTGATATCGACCGTGTTGGAAGTGGTCGTAGCCTGCCGTACCGCTTGGTTGGCAGCGCTAGCGCTGTATCCGTTAGCTCGAAATGTGGTCTTTAGGAGCTCCATTTCAGAGTCCAACGATTCCTTATCACACACTCTAGTTGCTCTGATGGCCAGAGTTTTCAAAACCCCCCGTTTAGTTGCCGGGTGATGGTGAGAGCCGGCATGCAAATAATGGTTTGTATGAGTGGGTTTACGGTAAACACTGTGTCCTAGTCTACCGTTCGCTTTCCGACTCACCAGCAGTCAAGGAAAGGTAATTTTCCACCTCCATCGTAAACTTAATCTTAGGGTGTGTGTTGTTAAGGTGCTGGAGGAAGTCAGCTAAGGTGTGAGGACCGTGGGGCCACACTGCTAGTGTATCGTCCACGTACCGGAGCCAAACAGTTGGTTTTAGTGGGGCATTCTCCAGGGCCTCCGTTTCAAAGGCCTCCATAAACAGGTTAGCCACAACTGGAGAGAGGGGAGAACCCATGGCCGCTCCTTCAACTTGAGCATATAATTGTTCTCGGTTTTGGAAGAAAGTGGACGTGAGACAGAACTCAGCTAAGTCGGCCCATTTCGACGTGAGCCCACGGGAGCAAAGTTTACTGCGTATGACAGTGGCCGCCTCGTCCACTGGAACCATAGTGAACAAAGACGTGACATCGAAGCTGACGAGGATGTCCGAGTCATTTATGCGGAGCTCCTTAAGAATGTCAATAAGGTGGGCCGAATTCCTGACAGCTGACTTGATGCCGTCAGTCAAAGGCTGCAGTTTATCGGTCACATAGCGGGCAAGAGGGTGGGTGGGGGAGTTAATAGCGCTCACAATGGGGCGCAGTGGCACGTCGGGCTTATGTATCTTAGGAAGACCATAAAGCCTAGGAATACAGTGGTTGCCACGTTTTAACCTAGGTTTGGCCTCCGACTCTATAGCAGCCGAGTTGTTAATCCGTGCTGCGACCTCTCCCCTCAGCTTACGAACGGGATTACTTTGCAGAACAGTATAGGCCTGAACTGTCAGCAACGCCTCAACTTAGAATGGTAGTCAATAGTTTTCATGACCACCGTGGCATTGCCTTTGTCTGCCGGTACTACAACGATGTCCTCACGCTTACGTAGTTCGCGCAACGCTAAACGCTCCTCGCGTGGCAAATTACTACGTGGCAATTTAGAATGGGCCAGAAGCCGATTCTCTGCGTATGTAGTCAGCCTGGTCGGCAGGCAGTTTTGAAACCGCGTTTTCCACCCCTGCCACGATATCCGCGGTAGGAACGCGGTCGGGCACGGGGGCGAAATTGAGGCCTTTACTCAATACAGACACAGTAGCCTGGTTCAACTGTTCGTCAGTTAGGTTGACGACAGTACTCGTCAAGCCAACTCTACAGGCCTCAGGATGTTGTTTGGCCTTTAGTTTGTCGAATTTCCGAATTTGCTTACATCTAGATTTATCAAATACACTTTCCGCGGCTTCAGCCGAAACCGTATCAAGTGTGATAAAATCAGGTACACTAAGACAACATGCAAGCTTTAAATGAATATTAAGCAACTTACGTTCGAAGTTAGAGAGTTGCATCCTGGTATCGCGGATCCTCTCACGCAGGAGGGCAAAACCCGTTCTACGGAGAATCCGCAATGCTGCCTGGGTCTGAGTTTGGTGACGGATTTCGAGAAAGGACGGCAGAACGTCCTCATCTCTGCACCGTTGGAGGAAAGCGAGCTGACTCAGCTTTCGTTTCCGTTTGTCACGCAATGTAGTGAACTCACGAGTGAGTTTAAATATTTCCTCCCGTAGAGGTTGGTCAAGTGAGAGCGTAGGCTTCCGCGGCCGGAGTCAATATTAAGTTGGCTGTCCGGGTGACGCCGCGTCCATGGCAAAGGTGCCGACGTTTCGGTCGCCATTCTGCGACCTTCCTCAGGGCGTAATGCGCGGAGCTAAGTGCACCCGGAGAGCCCGGCCCTGATTGGCCGGTGCACTCTCTCCGCATTGGCCGACCACCCGGCCAACCGGTACACAGGTAGAAGGGGAACGTAGCCCTATATTAACTCGTGCACAGTACAGCTCCGCGCATTACGCCCTGAGGAAGGTCGCAGAATGGCGACCGAAACGTCGGCACCTTTGCCATGGACGCGGCGTCACCCGGACAGCCAACTTAATATCTCATTTGATATACCCTTATTCCCATCTTAAAGGTCACCGAAGTCAGTTCACAAATAGTCGCCTCTGTGTATGTCGACCTGATATTCTCGCACCCACCGCACTATCACACGTGGACTGGATAACACCCCGTCTCTCATTACGTTGAAGAACCGATTACACGAAAACAATTAGGTAGCCCACAGTTCGCTAGGATGCTTGATTTCAAGAATTCAGTCGGAATGCGATGGCCAATTGCAATTGCCTGTACGCTACTCAACTTTCACTGAACTGAAACCGATCACCCCCGACCCTCTTCACTCGGTTGACTCGAAAAGGGGAGGACCACATCGATTGCTCCCAGGTACGCAGTAAAAGCCTGGGGGAAAATGTAGTAACAACATACGGCGTCGAGCTAGGGCTCAGCCCATCTAGTTAGCCTGGGTCTGCACCAAACAAAGGCCCTCAGACCACTCCAGGGCTGCTCAAGTCTGCTCCTGGCACACGGGTTGCTGTATGGAGCACACTCTATACTTAAAACTTACTTCCGGAAATATTAGGTTCATAGAGGGGGGGGGACTGTCGTAGTCCAACGTGGCGAGTTTGTCTCAAAGTATTCTCTCTGTCCTCTAACCAAATAATACTTCTTTTTTGTTTGGGATGTTCTACTCAGCAGATATTTTTCGAAGAGATTTAATGTTTCTACTCAATAAGGACTTTTTCATTTTTCTGCTGGTTTAGTTTGTAGCGTTCAACTGTTTCTTGAAATCACCTAACAAACCCTCCTGAAATCGCACAACAAATAGCAATTTTAGCTCGGCGCGGCAGGTCTATCTCATAAAGAATAGGAGATGGGAAGGGTGGAAGTAGCCCCCCCAGCTATCTTCCGGGTTCCGATGCGCAGAATTGGACTGACCTGATTTTAAAAATAACAAAATTGCCACCGTCGAAACGCTTATCTGGAACAATCTACTAGTCTACATTTGCGTACTCAAAATTTCATTCGCTACCGAACTCAGTTCGTTTAGCGTTTGCAGCGCTCTTATTGGCAGTTGAGCGAAGGCCGAAGGCAACAGACTGTAGCTTCTAGAGCAGGATAAGGGTGGGCAGTTGGTCGGCAAAGCGAGCGAGGGCAGCGGGGACGAGCGGAGAGGAGAGGAGCGGAGCGGAACGAAGGAAATTAAAGCCAAACAGCCGGCGGCGCCCGGTGCGGGTGCCGCTGCGTTTTTGTCTGTGGTTCGCTCGGCTGCGCAAAAACAGAAACGTCTTCACTGCCTGAGGAAGGCGCGCTCAGAATTGTGGCGTATTTATCGAAACAGAAGCGAATCAGTGAAGATGACAATGCAGATAGTTGCACAAAATGAATATTGAGGAATTAATATTGATATCTACGTTTCTGGTAATGCAAGAATTTATCAAATCTGTTCAAGACGTTTTCCAATACTAAATGGCTGATTTATAAATATGGTAAAAATAAGTGGGTCTTCGCGCCATACCCAAACTTTTCCTCCTCTTAGAGTTACAAGTTATTTACTTAAAAACTACTAATTAAAACTACTCAAGATCATGACGTTATTTAAAATTTTAAAAATTGTTTGATCAATTTCACTGTAAAATATATTTTTGTTTATAATAAAGACGGATATATCATATTCGAAAAATAAATATTAACTTTTGCAATTTTCAAAATTTTGATTTTAATTAAAATAGGAAGTATATAATTTTTATAAACCTACTTTTTCCTATTCAAGCCAAACAAATAAATAAATTCGCCATTTTTTCGCGCAGCATTACATAACTTTCCCTATACTACTTATATTACTCCTTATATACGTACGTATACGGGAAAGTAAAAACTACTTGAATTTCCCAGAAAAGTTTGAAAATGTCATTGAGGATTTATGTAAAGTTCATCCAAAATTAAAATATTTAAATGCTCTCTGTAACAACACAAGTAGTTCTTACGTCTAACGTATTTACCAAGTTTCAGTTCAAAAATTTCTAATTTGACAGAACTATGCGTGATAAATACCAAAATCCATCCATCCGGACATACACTGCTATTTTAGGGGACAAATTTGAAAGATTTTGCTCTTCACCTGCTCCAATCTTTACAATTTATAAATCATTATTAATAGACTTCATTGCAAGGTGTATGCAAAGTTACAAATCAAAAGAATCTGCAACACTGATTTTACGATCAACAATTTGAGGTCGTATTGGTGATACTTCACATCCATACACTACTATAGTACGATTATATAGTCGGGTTAGTGACGGAGCGGTGAACATGACGATAATGGACGGAACAGGGATAGTGAAATTGCAGGCGAATCTAATCTTCCTTAATGAATTGTAAGTTAAATGCGGTGAGTAAAAGGGTAAAAGGCGGGGCGTAATATGACACGGCATGCGGATCCCAGGGAAAAGCAGACCGCGGAAACCTACATAACCGATTCATAAAAACATCATTAAATCATTTTTAATCGAATAATTCATCAAAATATATATTCATATGTAGCGTCTATTTAAAGCTTATTGAATTTAACATGTACTGTCCATAGCGAGGCGGGCAAAACTTCTTGTACCGCATTAGAAGAATGGAACAAAATGAAGAGATGATAACATTAGGACAGTGATGTAAAAGGACATTCTCTTGAATCCTGAGGGCTGTCACCTCTACATGAAAGGCTGTCGATGATGAAGATTTCTGTTGGTGCGTAAGTCAAGGACTGGTGATGAGTCGGAGGGATAATTTATGATAATAGTTCCTTTGTTCTCGGGACTATCGTGCTGCCAACATTCGACTTTCTGTAGACGACAGATTTTGTAACAATGTTATTGGTTCCCTTTAACCCACGTGCGTAGTGACACTGAAATTTTTATTCTTTAGATTTAGTGCAGACGATAAACTCTCGTGCAAGAAAAACTGTGTTCTTACAGCAAACTGGCACATAAACTTAGAACGAGAGAACTTAGTAACGTAGAACGAGAGTTTAGACACAGAAATAAATTGTAGTGATAAATAACGGTTATTTTTTCAACGGGTGGTGCCGGAGAGAGAATAAAAATGTAAATCAAAAATGTCAACGATCACATCATAGAATGTGTATTCCATAAATGTAACAGTATATGTGGATAAATAGCTAAGAAATTCATACAGTGCAATATAATAGATATAATACAATATAATAATGCAATATAATACAATATAATAGAGTAAATTCAAATTTTATTTTAAAGTTTATAAATTTAAAATCGTATTTTGTAATTGTGTTATAATTTAAATTATGAAAATATGTTTGAGATGACATGAATCATCTCAATATAAATCAAGAGCATCTTTCTCTGAACAAATACCAATAATATTCATCAGTTTTATTGCAGACTATCCTGTATTTATAAGATTATAAGGTAATTATTATTACGATCAAATGATAAAATGGCAAAATATTCTTTTCTAATGAATTCAAAAAGCGTTCATGCATCTTTCGGACAAGAAAAAAGTACTCTAAAACCTAAAATTGTACCGTAGCTTCGGTTTTATTAACAAAATCTTCAACTTTGTGGACACATTCCACAATCACATTCATCCAATTCACAGTTTGATTCAATTTCAAGCAACACAGTTGCAACAAAAAACTCCCTAATTTGATTCAGCGCCAAAACTCCAGATCATGGCACAGAAGCTTTCACAAATTCCTCGTTGTTCGCTTCGCCTTTCCTCCCACAAAGGCGAACAATAGCCGCGTCGCAAAAAGGATTTCGAAGCTTTACGTTCATTTTGAGTCGGAAGCGCGGAAGTAGTTGAACGCGAAAATTGCGGTCCTCTTTTCGCTGCAAATCCTTTTAAAAACTCTCCCGGACGCATTACAAGGAACAATGTGTAGACGCTCCGGAGGCGCGCGGGGGCACGGCGTAGCGCAACGCCCCGGCAGCACGCACCCGCCGGCAGCGGGGCGTCTCACGTAATAACGACCCGCAAAGGCGATGTAATTAGCTGCTAATACGATCTCGTGCGCCCGCGAGCGCGCAACCTCAGCCAGCCAGCTGGATGGCCTCGCCCTCGCCAGCCTCCCCCGGCGCACGCGGCCCCCCAGACGCGCAGTCCTCACGGCCCCCTGAGTCTCCCCGTGACCAGGGGGCCCTGCTGCCTTCGCTCCTCGGGGGCCTCTGGTCGCCTACCTACCGGATGAGATGCATCAGTGGATGTCGATGCAGTACCTCTGATAGGGAGGTTCTAGTGTCGCCGTCGACGGACTTCCCCGGTGCATGCGGATCCCATGACGCGGCCCCCTACCCCTCAGTCTACGTGCACGCAGTTTCCCCGACGTGCCGTCCTCACATCCCCCCTCCTGAGTCTCACGTGACCAGGGGCCCCTGCTGCCGCGGGGTCCCTCGTCGACGCCTACCTATCGGCTGAGGTGATTCAGGGCATCAACTGATGTCACATCAGTACTTCTGATCTGAAGGTTCTACTGTTCGAGTCCCGATGGTGGCACGATTTTCAACACTAACTACATAACTACGACGAGTTCAGCCGCTGTCTACAGGAGAATTCTTGCTCTGATCAGTACTTTTCCGTGGTTTCTCCGACCATGCAAATGCTGGAGTAGTACCCTAAAAAACGGGCCACATACCGCGCGCAATATCTCCTGCCTCTTCAATGTCATATTGTCACCATTACTTACACACACAGTTACACGCACTTCACTACCATACATGTAGGAAGACTACGAAAAGACTAGTTGGGGAGCTTACAGCTTGTAAGTCGGCGCCGGATCTCGCCAACCAGCTGGGAAGATCACTGACACCTCCAACGATAAAAACATGCACTACACCTACAGGAATAATGGACTTCGCAGTTGACACGCCAGAAATCACCAATGAATCAATCGTCACCCTCGTCGTCGCCCTCGTCACATTCGTCGGCGGTCGCCCATGTCGCATTCTCCTCCTTCGATGCCCTCCGGGCTATCGTCACCCGCGTCGTTCATTGATTGATTGATCATTGATTCCAGGCACGTCAACTGCTAAGGTAATCTGTTCCGTAAGTCCTGTGCGTGAGGATTTCTCGAGGGGTGCCAATGATTTCCCCCGCTGAGTGGTGAGATACGTCGTCGGCTAACGGGATTTCCCCAACCATGTGTCACTGCCCCAGCCACGAAAAGTTCTAGGAAACCAACTGGTCTCCCGGCATGTGTGATAGTGTAGTGCATGTAAGTGTGTGTTTAAGTAAGGGGTGAGGATACGACAAGGAAGGGGAAGGAAAGTTTGCGTGTGCCCCGTTTGTTAGGGTAGTGCTGCGGCATTCGCCTGGTGTTGATCGGTAAAACCACGGAAAGCAGCCAATCAGAGCGTCGTTCATGAGGCGTGATATCCCCATGGTCTCCCTCCTCGACCTGACGTGCACACCTTGGCGACACCAGCTTCCCGTCGACCTAGTCCTCACCGACGAGCTTGTCACTTAATCTTTTTGCCGTTCTCTGACTCCGCAAAGTCCTTTTATTCTACTTCGTTCTTGAGATCCGATGTACTTTCCGCTCAAAATACTTTGTATTTTTGCAATCTCTACATCTTTGTTCATATGTAGCCTAGAATTCGACGGTTCTCTCAGTCTGATGTACTGTCTTTCGTAGTGTTACTCACGAGATAGTGTGTGAGCGTTCTGAGTATCTTACTGCCCAGTTCTTTCTTTGATCGCTCATATGTCCGCGCATATTAGCTACCCACTCAGGGCAGCGAAAGAAAGATGTTAGTCGACCTGGGTATTCGTTTGTGTCACCACCAACAAGATAGGTATATAAAATGGTACGGAGACGGTTTAAAGGATAGAACGAAAACGTAAAGAGGATAGAAGAAGCCGGTATAATTGTATCCCCGACTGCTGAGCGTACGTGTTTCTGGGCAAAGGAGCTTGAGTGGTCTTAAGAGAAACTGTCAAGACAATTACCGCATTGTAGTGCAATGACACTCTTTTACCGACGTGACTGCCGGGAGGCATTGTGTTTTCATTCCACACTTCTTGCACGTCGCGGTTTTATAGTCGGACTGATATTGTTATTGTAATGAAACCCTTAACATGAAACCTGAGGTTTTTTGGTACGTACAGGAATATCAATAAGTCAATATATCAATAAGTTAAAACAACAACGTGAACAATACTATTTACAAAAATTTTAACGCGGATTTTTTTGCTTATTTGAGGAGAAATGGAAGCAGAAACTCAATATACTGCATACAAAATATAGACGGCAACTTCATACAACCAGTGACTTATTTATTTATTTGACGTATATATATATATATATATATATAATCCATATATATTTGATATATATAGACGATGAATTGAGATAAATAATTACGACACTATTAATCTTTAATATAAGGATTCACACAATTTCTCATTAAATACGTCAATAGAGTATTAATACAACCGCATTACGGTACGATATGTGCTTGCTATACGTGCTCGTGTTTTGTAATCACCAAATTTACGCCAGGGAACAGGTTACATCAAACAGACAGCGTCACTTATCAAGTCCAACAAGCGCCGGAAAAGACCATTTCGCAGATGCGCGAGCGAGCGGGCGCCAAAAAGCGAACGCGCATCTCTCGTCTCCCTCATCGCTTCTGTCACAGCAGTCACTCCCCCGCGAATGTTTTTCACGAAAAGCATTCTCCAGCAGAAACAACTACTGACGCTCACTTTATCGCTCGCGAGCGCGCTCAAAATTACACAATCATATGAGGATTATTGCGACAAAGTGACGTCCTCTGGCGACCGTTTGATGGTTGCAAAACCGGGCAGGTATTACGCGGGAGGAGCACAACATGGCTGTAATCGGATCGTAGGGTAACTGGGGCCGAGAGAGGGCGCGGAAAGCGATAAAGCTGCGGAGCGAACGTACGAGCGAATGTCGAGGACGAACGTGGTGAAGTGCACGCGCTCACTTTTTTGCACATCGCTTTCGGGACGAATCAGTAGCAACGTTTATTCGACTTGCAGGGTGACGACATGCAATGGATGGCGTTGCATGACGAGAAAAAAATAATAAAACAGGGTACAATAACATAGTTTTGAGTCCGCTACTGAATATTCGTCAGAGAGCTAGGTCGAGTTTTGCGGCTGCCTACATAGAGAATTCTAGAGGCCGGTTGCGCGGATCGGCAGTTTTTCCGTGATATTTCAGATCAATACTAGACAAACGAGCCATGGACCGTGCGCGATCTTACCGTCTCATTCCTTGTCCCTTACTTACACACACACTTACACTTACATGCACACACACTTACACTTACATGGCCTACACTACTACACATGCCGGGAGAGCGGTCGGGAGCTTAGGGCTTGTCCCGGCTGGGGCGGTGCCGCGCTGGTTGGAGATATCTGGTTGGAGAGAACCCCGCTAGCCGACGGTGGATTGGCATCGGATCTCGTCATTCCAGCGAGATAAGATCACCGATACCTCCCGAGAGAGAAATTGCACTTACATTTACGGGAATAATCTTAGACGTGGTCGCGCCTGGAATCACTAATCAGTTAATCAATCTTAATATTCCGAGACCCGGATGTCCTAGGTTCGAGACTCAACGATACCACATTTTGCAAACCAAGAAAACAGCTAGGTCGGAGTCGGCATCTGTCTAAATGAATGTTTTAGTGACTGGAGTATTGATATGTCTCTAGATTCCTCTAATCAATGAAATACTCATGACAGCGCAGTTTACTAAAGAATAGAACATGAACAGTGTGCGATTCTTCCGACTCCATGCAATTATCACCGCCATCTTTAGAGCTGGTCGATTTTCTTATCCTACATTCAAATTGATTCGTTCTCTAGTGTTCGGAAGACTGACAAAATTGTGAGTGCGCATATATCAGAACACGTCACCCCGTCGTCTTCAAAGTTAGAAGAGAGTGAGGAACAATAATAAAAGTTATAGCAACAATACTAAACGTGGATAAACAAAATGGAATTGGGCAAGAAAATACAAATAGTGACTAACAATATAAAAGACAGAGTAGCAAATAAAACACAATAAGCACATGAGAATCAGAAATTAAAAAGCCAAACAGAACATATTAAAAGAGGAGATATAGTTGCAACTTTAGACCGTCATTTCCTTGTCTATTTAGACGGTATCGATTTAAATGCTGTTCTGAAGTTATATTTACAACTCGTTTATCCTTTTTCAAATATTCTCGCTTGAATAACGGCTGACGAATGACTCCAGTGTTGGAAATAGGAAAGAAATTTAAACATTACAGGTTTCTTACATTACAAGTTGAAAGGTTTTTGCTAACGTGACGTTTCTGCAAATAAATGAAAAAATGACACAAGAACTTATCTTCTAGATTAACAAACTTCGAATGCAACTTGGTCAATTTCAGAGTCGTTCTAACAAATTCAACTGCTCCATTGATGCTATTTTCCAGAGTATTCAAATGAATGTTGAAACTTGTGTTACAAGTTAGCCGTCGAAGTTTGAATAGACTTGTCTGTGGTTTCGACTACCAATCTTCAAAGGAGAGAATTCTGAATATTGGCTCACAAGATGCAAGTGAGTGAAAATGAAAATAAAAATGAAACTAAGGAAGTAAAAGAGAAAGACAAAGAAAAGAAAAAATAAATACGGGTAGGAAATGAAAGAAAGGAAGAAAATGGTAGAAAGCAAGACGTGAAAAAGGAAGAAAATGAAAAAGGAAGACAATGAAAAAAGGAAGACTATGAAATAAAGAAAACAATGAAAAAACGGTCAATGAAAGAAAGTAGATGAAAGAAAGACCAGTGGTGCTAAAATAGCACGTACTTTCTTGCCCCTAATTCCCCAAAGTTACGCCAAAGTATTCAAATTTTCAAAAATTTGTACATGACCTAATTTTAAAATACATTTAAGAAACAGTTTTCAGTAAGTGAAAATTTCTATCTCCATAAGTGGTTGTACGAAGACGCTTAAACATATTCAATTTTTGCAGTTATTAAAAAAAAAGAGTTTTTAACGAAAAAGAGACTTCACTTAAACGTCCTTCACATTAAACAACAAAAAATAATAAAAAATAGAGCCATTTTTTGAAAATTTTGAAAATTTCCCAGGAGATTCTTATAAAGTACCCCCAAAAATTAAAATACCGGATTGAAATTCAAGAGGACGTGTCATCAGGCAGATCAATTGAGGAATATCAATTTTTGAAGAAAATTGACAAAACGGTTTAGACGCTAGCGTTGTGCACAGGCGGACAGACAGACGGAAGTTTTGTCATTATTTGTTTTGGTATCAAGGGATACCAAGATGGGAAGAAAGGAAACAAAAACAGAGTGAGAGAAATAAGCGAGAAAAATGCGTGAAAAAGTTAAAGCATTTAGGTATATCTTGTACATGCGGGTATTCAAACGTTTAGTAATCGCATAATACACGTTAATTAAGGAATGAGACACAGAGCTACTGCACTTTGTAACGGCGAACATTTTTAGAAACAAATAGCCACGTTTCTCCTTACAAGTAATTTGCCTATTTCAAAAATCGTGGCCCGATGGATACTTTTAGAAGGGTTTCATTCTGATTAAGCAAGCGTCAGCAATTATTTCTACTTTGTAACGCACGTTTGCCGTTCGAGGTAGTCTCTGCAACGAGAGTTTGCAGCATCAGTGCGATGAAAAGAAAGCTCGTTGGCTTGAAAGTAATATTGCATTGCAACATTTCGAAAACAACAGATTCATACTTATGACGAAAGTTTTGAACTTGGTAATTCTTTTCATTTAGAAATGAATAACCAAGTTCAAAAACTTTCGTCGTAAGTGTGATAAGGTACTCGAGCTGGATGAAATTTCACAATTGAACAGTTACCCCGAGTACAGATCTAACCCACAAAAAGTCGAAAGTTGAGATTCAGTGGAATAGAGACTGCGATCACGTTGACCAATTATAAAGTGTGAGCTCAAAACTGAATGTCGAATTGTACGGACACGTGACAAATGAAAAAAAAATCAGAATTGAAAAACAGAGTCGAAAAAATAATGAAACAATGACATTTAAGATCGTTCTTGTATTTGTATTAACAATTAGTCTATTTTATACAGCTTTCTATGCAGTTAGTAATCTCAGGAACGAACTAAGGTAATACTGTTTTTCATGAAAGTTTTGAAATCGTTGATTGAATCATGTTACACATTTTACGTATAACAATTATAAAATATTGTTAAAAATATTTTTCCAGTTCTTGAAATCAGACAAACAACTATCGTCGATTAGCTGTACTAAATAGGCAAAAAATCATGCCCCTCATAATTAAATGAGTTGGAAAAAATACTGTCAATGGCATCAATGAGAACGTAATATCAATCAAGTTACAACCAACAAATAATTAGAGATATCACTTAGTAAATAAGCTGTTCATACGGTCGTAATTCTCAGTGTTCGCCCGAATGCGAATTTGGCCGCATACGGACTCTTTCTATCCGTAGGCATCGCAGAAGCCTTCTGGGCTGGCGCCTTCTTGCCGAAGAAGAGCCACCTTGTATCCTTCTCGTGGGCCGACCAACTTCAAATTTAGTTTCCAGTTATTGCTTTTGTATGGTACTTGGCCTGCAGCACGGGGTAACTTTAATAAACTACTCTGGATCACCTCGCCGAGACAGCGAAAACTTCCTGGAAGAAAAGTGATTTCTTTTCTTTCTCTTGGGAGAAAGAAAACAAGAGCTTGGGGTCTGTCTGGAAAATTACCTTCACTTGGTGAAGTCACTCAGTATCCGGGACGATGAGTCGAGAAAGAAAGTAATCTTCGCATTTGTATTTATTGTTGATTTTCAGTTTAAGGAAATAATTACAGAGATTTATTAGCTGAAAAAAATATGAATTAATTTTACAAGTTCACTGATGGTATTTTTTCAACAATTTTTTATTTCTACTTTTCTCAATTTCTTTGAACTTTTTGAGAACGAGATATTAAAGCTTAATTCTAACAAGTCAATAAAACGTGAATAACACCAAGTATGAAAAAAAAAACGTTTTGCTTGTTTAGGTGAATTTTATGCTTGTTTTGGATGAATTAGGTCACAACTAAACTACGCTGAATATTCCTACTTTTATATAATTGTTTCTTTGCTTTTTATTCCCAATTATATGAAATTAATTGGTTAAAATTATATTAGCTAAGAATACTTTTTCTATGAGATGAATAAACGCTTCAACTGTGTGTTATCTGTTTCATATTATCATTATTGATTTATAATGGCATATTCCCGTTGTTGAAAGCGTAATCGAGACTATTTTTTATGTGTGAGGCATATTCCTGGGATCGAAAGCAGTAAAGCATAGAATAAAGAATACTAAAGTAATCTGCTTAGCATAAGTTCATATTTTGGTATTCCTGTGGGAGACTAAGAAAATAATTGGGGACCACATGTTGAATGTGGGTGTTGCAGATCAACTCTGGAGGCCTGGTATAGAGGAGAAAACAGAAAAATGAAATTTGGTGTACCTAGAATTTGGCAAGAACCAACAGATCCTCTCCAAGTGTTATTTCTATATTACCTCCTTCCGTATTAAGCTTGGAGTCATCAAGCAATTTGCAAAGGCATCAGATACAACACAGGTGCAATGAAGTACCTTCAGAATGTTTTCCCCAAACTATTCGAAGGTAAGATAAAGGAAGGATCTTTTGTTGGCCCCCAAGTGAAAAATTTACTTCGTGATGACGCATTCATTAGCAAGCTTCTTCCAGTTCGACGAAAGGTCTGGAAGAGCTTTGGAGATGTTGTGAATGGTTTCCTAGGTAATCACAAGAGTGGACAATCACAGGGTTGTGGTATAAGGTGGCAGGGATGTGGTTGAAGAACTACAAATCAATGGGGTGCAGAATGTCTCTAAAGTTGCATGTATCCACTCGCATCTGGATGTTTTCAAGCCTCATATGGGTGCATATTCAGAGGAACAGGGCGAAAGAAGGTATCATTGACAGTATAACGAGAGAATGCTTGGCGATTATGTCTGGGGACTGATTAGAGAGTGATGTAACGTACAAGAGGAAATTTAGGAAAACAACACATTTTTAAGCACACTGTTTATGATATATATATATATATATATATATATATATATATATATATATATATATATATATATATAATTTCATGTTCTTTAACAATTTTGTCATATATATTTATTGCACTTACATTTTTTCAAACATTGTATTTAAGAATTTCTTTTATTTTGTTTAATGAGTAAATGTAAACGAACATTTATCGTTTCAAATATATGTATTTTACTAAAATAATGAAAATCGGTGTCATTTCCCTAAAAACAATTTCCATGTGGGCAAAATTGCGTTTACATAGTGTTTTGAAACACACTGCATCAGAAACAACAACAAAATTAACTTAAACAAAATTTTGTTACATGGTGTAATTAACAAATGTTGAGTCTGTATGGCGGCCTTGTACTTTGTATTACTTGTATATAATGAAAAAGTGGTTTAGATTTACCCACTTATTTTTACAACTTTTCAATTTTAATTTAGCATATTGAATTGTCTAAATCATTTCTGGGTAGGTATTGTCTAACGCAAATATTTTTTCACATCCTTACGGGAGATTGTTCATTTAGATTTAGTTTGAATATATAATCTACTCGTATTTTCTTTTTTTAAAAAACGTTAACTGTATAGATCCCGGAAAGAGTACTGAAATCTCTCTCTGGATCGCACTTTCAAAAATAGGAGCTAATTGGTATCTGAGCATTAAATGCGTAATACTATTTCAGCATATTGTTTACAACGTGCGTAAAATAAGTTCAGTTTTAATGAATAGCCAATCAATCGTTTGTTCTATCGTACAGTAAATATTATTTTCTTTTAATTTTTCTCGAGAGGTGTAACACCTGATATTTCTCACTGGTATTTATTTCTTCGTCAGGTGATTCTTGTATAACCTCGAAGAAAATCCCTTAGACAACGTACAGAAAATGTATGCTTAGTGTTCCTATACTATTGTGAAATGACTAATAATGATTTAGATGATTGTACGAGTTATTACTGGTTTACTCTTGTCCAAGAATTATTAATATACACCCTACCGACGATACGAGGATAATTAAGTTATCGCAACACGTATTTTATCAATTTTTATATTAATTCATTTCTTACTAAATATTTTTTATTGTTCTAATTCGTTTAAAATTTCAACATATAGAACTTGTTTTTAGTGATTAACTAAAAATAAGTGCTGTAAATTGAAATTAGCTATCTAAAATATTTTATTGGAAAAATCTAACTTTTTTACAAGTAATTTTATATTGGACTGCTTTGATAAATATATGTGTGCTATATTCTTAATCCATTTGCTGTTGGTATCATGTTTATATTACATTTGTGTATTCATACACGTCATTTGAGATTATGTGAACCACACGAACTTGAGAGGGTTTAGTTGTGGACTCGACTATCAAATTGTAGTTACATGTGAGATTTGTACTGTCTGTGAGTAATTTTGCTTATCTAGAAAACATATTCAGAAGAGGAGCAAAACATCCAAGATGCCTGTTACAGGAAACTTATACGGATAGTGAACGTAATTATAATTACGTCCTATAATATAGGACGCAGGACCAAACCAGATAAAACTAAAAGAAACTGTGAACATCACTTCAAAAATGAATGTCAGTAAGTAGATCTGAGTTATTTTCCAAAACTGAAGATAGAAAGCACAAACTAATAGGCATAATCAGCAAGAAAACGGTGTGCTAAATTCATCACAATCACCTAACTATTGTGAAATGTTTTCAAAGTGATAAGAATGTATTCACTTAAACAAAAGAGAAAATTTTAAAGTATTAAGAAGTTATTACATGAGTTAAGAAATCAATTATTATAATCATTGTTTTATTAAAGTTTCTCATTGAAGTGGTATTTCGCTTATTATTAAATAGTTTTATTAAAATTGGCAAATTTTGTATTAATAACCCAAATCAATGTATAATCTTATTTAAAAACTAGTGGTGCTACAACAGCACTCTCTTCCCCGCGTTATTGGAAACAGCTACGTAATACTGAAATATTGCACTTTCTGCGCTACTAACATCTTAGCTATTATTTGAAAACGTCCAATTCAACCAAGAAGCGAACAACTCACTTTTTCCATCGCAGTGTTAGTCAAAACTATGTGAATTCTACAACTGCATAAAAATATAATACAAATGTTCTGTAAACTTGTATTGGAAAAAGAAGCCTGATACCCCGGACAATACGGAAATGCATTTCATAGGACCATGATTAGTGAAGGAAACTCTATTCATTACAAATGGCACAGCATTTGGTGCAAAAACTAAATATTTTCATGTAAATATCAACATTAATTCGACAATTACAACTCTTTTTCATACAGCTATATCAAGTCACAACATTGACACGTAATTTACAGAAATTCGCGAGGGCGAAACGGAAATCCATTGTTGCATTCCCTGCATTCTTGATATTCTCTGAGAGCAATGGCACGTCCGAGGTTAAGTATGAAGTACCGTCTCTTATGACGACAGTGATGCCAAACATCGCGCTTTTCTGTTGTACTGTTTGAATCGAAAGTTACGCGTTCGATAGTGATGAATCCCGCAAATGAGTGGAGCGCTAGTTTAGCATTCAAGTAGTTTGTCTCGAACCTTTTCAATTTTATTAGAGCGTATTCTCTTTCCTTTCCTCAAATCTAAAACTATTCCTACGAAACTCCAATATATAGGAAACGTTTCTATTATGCTCCTCACGTCCGATGTGTTTCAAAATGTCAGACCCCACAACTTCATGCACTGAGAAAGTTAAAATTAAGCATGCACACCTGCCCTTGAAAATCAAATATACGCACTTAAAACTCAGAATATGCGTTAAACAAACATATAGTGAGCATCAGATAACATTTATTTGTATAATTTTTTTATTTTACACTGTGGTACAAAACTCATGTAATAAAAATATATTTTCAAACATTACAATTACCCAATAAAAGTTATTAAGCAAGAGAACCATTAATATTGTTACAAGATTCCGTAACATTTAGTCCAGACTACTAAGTTCATGTGCACGATCAAAGTTATAGGAAGTAAATCGTTTCAAGCGCAAAAAATCTTATCAGACTATCGGAAATATTATCTTGATATTGTAGCATTAGGATGGCTTAATTAATTTTTCTTTTGAAAGAGAAATACACGAAAATATCTGATTTTGACCCACTTCTACGCAAAAACCTGGAAAAAAAGCCCTTAAATGTACCGCATAAATAAAAATATGCAGATACTGAAAATAATCCCAGAAATATGCAATTATGCAAAATAAAAACGGGCTACTTTTGTTTCATTTTTGGTGACAGGTTTAGTTATATATATTTCCTTTCGAAATGCGCAATCAATAAAAATATGATATTATATGAAGTTCTTCAATCTAGTCACAAGAAATGAGGAAGAAATTAATTTTAAATTCACCACTGTTTCAATAATATAAAAAATTCAAGATAATTACATGCAGTAGCAAAAATCTTATTTCCTTTGCAAGATTCGAAAAATCAAGAGTTTTGACGACCGAACAAAATAGTATTTAAAATTCCTTTGATGAGAAAATAAGGTGGGCCTACGAGAACAAACTGATTTGATTCACTGGAACCAAGCTGCATCGTGCCGGGAGAGCGGACAGTCATCTTCCGGTAGACATTTAGTGTGAAGTTCGAAAATATTCACTTCATAACATTAGTTATAAACATTAATAACCATTTGTTTTCCTCACAACGGAGCACTTTACGACTATTGCATTTTACCACTATTGCGTTTGAGGATCATACATTCTGAATTAAGTTTACAAATAAAAAAAATTTAATTTAAACATTGGTAAATTAATAAATGTACCACAACCTAAAAATCAAAATGAAGAAAAGTAAACGATATTACATTTAACTTGGACGTGTTTAAAACCATAAATCTCAAAAACTAAACACAACTAAACACAGGAGAATAACCACTATCGGAACACGAACTATCTGAGCACAGTTTGATATACGGTGCATGTGGCACCGCAGCGGTGGATGATCCGTCAACAAAACGTATCCATTCCTACAACAATTAATAAATTCTAAAGATTTGTTTATTTACCGGAAAAGTTCATAAGGCCTTATACTTCATTTTTAACCATGGATGCGCTATAGCAATTTTTATTTCACATATTTCAAAATAAATAATTTCTAAAAGATTAATGTGTATATATAACAAAAGGTCGAATGCAATGTTTGTATGTTTTTTTTCTTAATTTAGCAACTGGATTTATCCATTTTTTCTTTATCACGGCCCGGCAATGAATTTTTTCTGCAGAAAATCCCCTGTTTTTCGCGCAGTACTTTCCCAATACTACCTATATACTCCGTATATACGTACGTATACGGGAAAGTAATAATATTACTTAATTTATGCTAAAATATTAGTATCTCATTAAATTGTTTACGGTAACTTCGTTATTCCCTTTTGGTATTCAAAGAGTGCTGAAAACCTTCACAACCGAAGAGTTAATCATATGAAAAAATCTTATCGCCTCACTCTGGATTCAAACTCATAACTCATTTCCAGGGCAATCTAAAATGCGCTAGATCCTATTGCATAAATGCGAATAAAACAAATAGTAATTTTGTTTGAAGTCTCAGCGTTCTACTCTCAGGTCATCTCTTGAATAGCTCTGTCTTTTCAATCCTCTTTAGAGCTTCAGAAACCGTTCTCACTTGGGCGAAGGTTGGGGTTTCTTCATTCGCCCGGGACCGCTCCTCGCAGTAAAAACGGGCTGCTGCCCTCGCACCTCGCCGGCACGCCGGCGGGCGGGGGTGGAGGCCACAGGACGGGTAGAGGCGGGGTCAGAGGTGACGAAGCCGGGGGAGGGGCGGACGAGGCGCCGACAGCCGGGACTCGCCGCCCATCCATCTCCCGCTCGGCGGCGGCGCGGCGGTGCTGAGGGACGGCTGTCGGCGGCGCTCGCCCACCTCATCGCCCACGCCCTTTGCCCGCGACCAAATGTCACCGCGCACTCAGGTGACGCGAAGCTACAGAATTGTTTATCCACGATAGTAATAATTGAGAAAATCAACGCATTGCGAAAATGAATGAATCAACAATAAATAATACTGACTGGTGATTCTTGACGCGTAAAAGGCTAAGGGCATTACTCCCGTAAGTGTAGTATATGTTTTATCGGGAGTTTGCGGTGATATTCCCCCGCTGGATGGTGAGATCCGGCGCCGACCAACCGACGGCTAGCGGGGTTTTCCCCAACCAGATATCTCCCACCAACAAAACACCGCCCCAGCCGGGACAAGCTCGAAGTTTCCGGCCGGTCCCTCGACATGTGTGGTGGCGTGGTAAGTGTAAGTGTGGGTAAGGAGGAGGTGAGGATAGGACAAGCAAGAGGAAGAAAAAGTCGCTACGGAAGGTTTCAGATGTTTTGGCTTTTCGAAACCTTATCTATTTTACTATATTTTTGTATTAATGTCATTCAGTTGTTGTACTTACGTGTTAGTTGATTATATGGACTTTTAAAGTTTTTGTCGGTCAGTCTGAAAATCAATGATTTCACTGAGACTAGCTGTTGCTCTTTTTTCACATCACTATTATTTCACTTTGACATCAACGTGAAGGTAAGTAAGGGCGCTTATGGAGTTTTCGAAAACATTGTCTCCGGATGAGGGAGCCAATGATAGAATATCTATTTTAAATGTTTGTCTTCAGATTTTAAAAACAAAATCAGGGTGTTTGTGAAGTGATGCCATGCCAAGTGTAAAGATCTTGACGGAGTTTTAAAAAATCGCGAGAAACTACCGTACAGTTTAACCCCTCTGCTACCGAGGGGGTAACTGAGTTACCCCAACGCATATTTTATTATTTTTAACCACCTTATAAATTTTTTAAATTTTGAATATCTCGTGTAGTTGTTATTTAATTATCCACCTAAAATATCTTGTAGGAAGAATCTGTTTTTTCGATATGTAGCTATTTCACGGCTTAAATTTATTTCAGGGGTTACTACCTTACCCACATTGGTTTCGACGTTGATGATTTCATAAAGTGGGTTGAGGTTATGTTATCAGTGGGAGACAGGAGGTGGCGTTGTGGACAAGTCTACGAAGTGTTATTATAGTACTTGTGCGTTAGTATGTGAACATGTCGAAGGATTAGTCTTGAAGGATTTGAAAAGCTATTAAGTATTCACAATCCAGACGATATATGAAGAAGATCTTGAAGTGAATGTTTTATGAGAGGGATGAAGATAACGTAGAGGTTGTAGATAAAACTAGTGATATTATTTGGGCTGAAGACGAGGAAAACGTGAATGAAGGTGCATACATCAGTTCAGAAACTGTTGAAGAGTATCATTTGAAAGAACGATAGTACAATGTGTTCTAAAAATGTCACGATTCGGCATTTGCGACCTCTTCGTCATGAACGAGTCCTGCATGTGAAATATGTCGTTAAAATCGCTGAATAGTTTATTAATATATCAAAATAATGTTTAAAATGTACAACCAAAACAATATTTCGACATTTACGGTAAAAATATTAAAATTGTATTGAATTTTCCCTAGAGTAACTTCGTTACCCCCCTTGGTATTTGACGTGTGCAAAATACTTCGGTAGCCGCAGGGTTAAAGTACAAAATTCACATCACCTTTAATCTCCAATAGTTGTATAAAGAGTTCTATTATAGAGGATATTTGATAAAAATACCTGATTGTACACTAATAGCATTTGCTATGTATGTTCATTTAATGACCGTTGGGTGCTGAGGAATGGCTTCCCACGCCAAGATTAACGTTCACTTCCGTCGACCATGCCCATTGGTCTGGCTCGCGCCCTCACGTGTCTGGATACTAGCACCATTTTCGTAAATAGCTCATAGAAATATTACAAAATTTGATTGCAGGAATTTTCATTACGAAGCCAAGTTTTAAGAGAAGATTTTTTATATCTTTATAATTTTATCTTTTTATTTCAATAGATATTTTATATTTAGCATTTCGAGGCAAAAGATGGAGGCAGGAAACTAAAGGGTTTCAATGAGATCATTGCGTATTTTGACATTTGAATGTTTTATATAAGTATGTTTATAAAGCAAAGGCAATATAATTTGATACGGCTGTCACTTTTTATTAAGATTTGTGATATAAATAGCAAGATGATCTGTGTTTACAGGAAATATAATATATTTCGTGTAAACACAAATCATCCCGCTGTTTACATCGCCTGCATTGCAGTAACGCTCGTTTAAGTACATTCTGTGATTTCAAAATACTTCGTTTCCCTCTTCAAACATTTTATAATGACCACAAAAGAATATTTTCATTCATCAATTTGAAGATGTACAACACCGACGATGAAGACCAGATCACATTTTATTCTTCTTTATGAAAATGGAGTGCAACCGTTGTGAATCATTACTAACTCCTCCAACAATTTGCTGATATGTTTAGGGGATTTGATGCTTTCAATGAAAAATTATACTTAATAATTTATTCTTTCTTTTCTATGAATATATTGATCACATATTCACACTTATCACCTCATTTTTAAATCAATGAATTTCAAACATTGTACATTTTAGACATTCTCATATCCTTTCCTCGTAAGTTATCACAGCACGTATGTCGACAGCACTCCTTTTTTTCTCCCACTCAGTCTTCCCAAACATCCATCTGTATCTTCTACCTGACTAGCCTCTTTCCTCGCTTGTCCTGTCCAATGCCGCGTACTCCGGCACTCATCGGCTTCCTGTTTCCCCTCCCCCTCAGCCCCCCACCCTTCCCCTCACCCGTCCGCCCGCGCCATGAAAAATGCTGGAGCCCCATGTCGGCGCCAGCCAGGCGCTATAAAGGCCGGAGCGACGCGGTGAAGGGCGGGGCGAGAGGCGAGGCGGGGAGTGGCTGGAAGAGAGGGGAGAGTAGTGGGAGGAGGTGAAGAGGAGGGGGAATGGGGCGACCGCTCACAAGCGCGTCTACATAGAAGCCGCGGAAGATAAATGGTTTCGCAAATTAGATTCAATTCCAAACACTCGTTCCTTGAGCGACGCCGGCGGCGCGGCGTGGCGGCGGCTGTTGAAAGCGCGAGGCGGATACAGACAGAGCCCAGCGGAGCGGAATACCTGCTGCTCCGGGCGCCGGCGCTCTCCCGCGTGCTCTTCCGGTCCCGCCTCGTGACGATCGCCTCGTTCAAACTGCTCCCCAGCGCCACCTCCTATATCCTGCTCGATCTGACGACGCAGAGGTCTCTCCTTTCTAACTTAATTCCGTCCCCTTGCTTCACCCAACCACTGCCTCTTCTACCATTGCCACCACTTCTCGCCTCGCTGCCACTTTTATCCGCACTTGCTCTCTCCGCCTCTACGGCCTTCTTCACTTCTGCCTCCGTCTTTTGCCATCTACTATATCCCGCTCGATCTGATGATTAAGAGATCTCTCCTTTGTAATTTCCTTCCCTCCTCTTGCTCCACCCAACCGCTACCTCTACTGCCACTGCCACCTCTCTTGCTCCATTGGCTTCTTTACCTTCTCCTTTTCTCCTCGCCTCTATGGCCTTCTTCACACCCACTGCTTGCACGTTTCTACCTCTATCTTTTGCCGTCTACTATGTGCCACTCGATCTGACAACGCAGAGGTCTTCCCTTTTTA
This sequence comes from Acheta domesticus, assembly GCA_031308135.1. Taxonomy (NCBI): domain Eukaryota; kingdom Metazoa; phylum Arthropoda; class Insecta; order Orthoptera; family Gryllidae; genus Acheta; species Acheta domesticus. The sequence goes on from JAHLJT010004567.1 coordinate 177,527,357, forward strand.
TCTTCCTTCCTTCCTTCCGCATGCGCCACGAATCACTATATCTACTGCTATTCTCGTCACTCTTGGTCCGCTGCCTTCTTTACCCTCGTCTTTTCTCTCCGCCTCTTCGACCTCCTTCACTCCCACTGCTTGCACGCTTCAGCCTCCACCTTTTCTACTACGCCCTCCCATGCTGCCAGCTCCCTATCTGTCCCCCTCTTTCTCAACCCATTCTGTCATTTCCTCTTGTTCTCTCTTCTTACGTCCCTCACGGTGACCTCGACTTCACCCTTGCAGTCATCACCGCTCTCCTTTTTCGTCCATTTCTCTTCGACTCCTCAACCACCACCTGTCTAAACTTACAACCTCATCAGCGGTGTCAAACTCGTCTATTTATATCGTCCTTTCTGTTTTGCCCTTCTTGCTCGTCTGGGTGACTCGTCAGGGCAAACCACGACTTCTTTGGCCCACCTCACCTGGTCCAATTCACTCTGTGACTTCGCATATCACACACCCTTTGAACTGGCAAACCTGCCTACGCCACCTGACCTAATCCTCTGTACCTTCTTCGTCCTCAGTCTTGCTGTCCACTTCACAGCCACACTCTGACACACAGACCCATTGAGCCTTAGGCGAACACTCAAGCTTTGTGTGTATGTGGACTTTGTCGCGTGCAAGAACCGTGTGATGAATGGCAAAGACTGATATTGCTTCCGCGATAAAGATGGGATTGTTCCAGACGATTGTATTATTCGAGCTTCGTGAGAGAGTCCGAGAGCCGTGTAAAAGATCCTTTGTTCTTTGAATGTACGGACATTTAGAAACGTGATTACTAATTTCCATACAAATGCGTTTTAGCACTTTGACCAGAAATCTTCCATCAGCTAAGCTCATAAAAGACGTTACCTACAGTTTCTGTGCATACCTTTTTCTTTCTTTGCATACCTTTTCTGTGCATACCTTCTAATGACTCATGAGTCTTCATAATATTAATCTATTTCACTGGCTATTCGTTCACTACGTATTACCTTTCTATCCAAACTACTGCCAAATAATGTATGCAGATTTTCGTGCTGCCATACTGAAGATTAAGAAGAAGAAAATAAAGAATATAAGATCAAATGAACAGTGAAACAAAAATACGGAGTGTAAATGCATTCAGATTAGCAGGACATTATGTAATAATGGTTTGCATTGTCAATAATAACAAATGTAAAAGAAGATGTCCGTATTTATTTGACAAAATCTAAAATCATACCCTGAAATATTTTCCTTTGATCAAGTGATAACATAGAAACTACTAATGTCGGCAATTTTATACACACTAAATGGAATTTACCACTTTAAAAAGCATTCTTGTGGAAACACGTTTCATTAATAGGGAGAACATAAAGAAATATGCTTTATGTTCTCCATATATATACAAATGCTTTATTTTCTCCCTATATACAAAATAATGAGGGAAATTGACGATAGAAAACAAAATAACAGTTATACTTCATGCCGACCGGTCTGCTCAATCGTGTACTTATATTCATTAAGAGTGAAAAACCTTTTCTAGGAAGAAATTTGAATTAATTTTGTTGTTAACAAACATAAATTACACTTTAAAGAAACTTCAATCGCATATTAAGAAACGTACATTATAATTTAAATATATAATTTTATTACTAATTTTAAAAAATAAAATTAATAGTCCGTCTGGCTTCCGAGCAAGTTGAGCTTTTGCGAAGTTGCTTATGATCTACATTCAGTTAAGAATAATAAAACTGTTATTTCAAAGATCAGAACGGCCACATGCAACACATGCGACTCGCGCCAAGGAAGAAAGAAGCTTCAATTTTCAATTGTACCGTTTCAGAATAGACGAATTTTGCCCATTCCAGAACCCCGTTTACCTGGAAACATCATTTTTGCTGCTGCAGATCGCTAGTACATATTTATAGACAAAAGCTCACGACCCTTATGTGTATTTTGAAACACCAGTTTACCTGTGTGCCATTATCTTATGATTGTAGGAATTACAGCCAATAAACACTAGTTTACGTAGGAAAGACTTCAAGACTGTACTAGTCTCAATTTTTGAAGAGATGGTCATCCAATTTTGTAAAAATATTAATATTTTTCATAAAATTTAACTTGACCTTACAATTTAACACATCGTGCCTTAGACAACCATATGTGTAAATAGATGTAAATGATACGAACAAAATGTAGAACATAATGTAATGAAGAAAGATAAATGTTTAACTAATTTTGTAATAAAAATGTAAAATTCATAATGGAACGTTAATGATAAAAAGCGTAATAATTGTAAAATGTATATATGATTGAAATTCTCATTCATTAGTCAATTTGTCTGTCGCTAATGACCATGCTGTTAATGCGTCATAAAATAAAAATAAAATTCAAATCAAAATATATTCTCAATGAAATTCCAGTGGAGGATATTTTTGCCAAAGTAAACTTTTATTCATAAAAAGAAATAGTAAGATAATGATTTGTGTTCTATGAATGAAAAAATTAAAATTTGAGTAACCGTGACTTGTTACAATCCTCAACCTAATGGATTACTCGTTTTGAAAAGAACCATTTGAAATTATTCAAAAAATTGATTTCAACACCGGAACTTGAATCAATGAACGATGCAAAAATAAATTGAACATAACAGGTGCAAAGATGAGAATGATAATTGAGTGGAGACGATAAATCGTCGGCAATAATCACTGCTTGACTCCTTTCATTCTCCGTCCTCTCAAATTCGCTTCCTTTAATCTTGATCTTCTCTTTTCATTAATTATTTAAAAAAATTAATTTCTGAAAATAATATGGATGTATATTCTATTTTAGGCGATTTTGATCGCT